>CM053786.1:539375837-539810837 GCA_028749045.1 Cupressus sempervirens | reverse complement strand
TCGAGAATCATCTTACATAGGAAACCATGCGCTTAGAACAAGGAGATAGGGGTGGTCCTCAATATGATAACATTTGTGCACAACCTAAAAAAAAAGAAACAAAAGCTACTTCATGAATTATAGACTAGTGTAGAAAACTAGAAATATTTTTGGTTGATGCAAGATTTCTCAAAGACCCAAGATGCTCCTACATCATAACTATATCATTCTCCTGAGTGCAAGTTCTAACCATTAACCAACTAGGTTAGAAATAAATGATCTGGATAAACCTTCAAGGAATCCTTTCAAATGTTACAAAATGGAGTTCTTAGATTATGATTTCCTTAAAAAAATAAAACAATCGTGGTAAGAGGAAAATTTGAAGGTTTGAAGATTTTCTATGTTACAAAAAAATTAAAATTGTTAAAAGAAAAAATATTAGAATGGAAAAAATATCACTTTAACAATATATCTAAGAAAAACTAGATAATGAAGAAGACTTGAACACAATTAATGAAGAAATAATTAGGTAGGTAAGGGCAACAATAAATACTTTAGAGAGAAAAAAACTTCTTGCTAAATAGGAAAACATCTTAGAAAAAGAAGAGATGTATTGAAAACAAAAATCAAGAGAAACCTAGTTATTAGAGGGAGATAAAAATACAATAAAAAAATCATAACAACACTCTTAATAGAAGAAATATTAATAGATTTTTGAAAACTAATGCTAGTGTAGGGATTGAAAATGAAAATCTTCGCAATATAGCATAATTTTCTGTTAAATATTACACTTATATTTTAAATAACTTTGAATTATCTAATTTAATTTATTACATAAAGATGACATGCTTTATTCCAAAATTAATAAAAGCAGAAGATAACAATTTTTTATTTTTAAAAATTTTTATTGAAGAAATCAAAGGCGTCTTTTTTCAACTCAATCCAAACAAATCACTAATTCAAATGGTTTATAAGATTTTTTCTTCCATAAATGTTGGGATGTATTAGGATACAAACTATGGGATGCCATTGAAGCAACCAAAAATTTGGGTTCACTACTAATTGAAATAAATAACACCTATCTAGCACTAATTTTTAAGATACTGGATAATGAGGATCTAGGTGACTTTAGGCCCATAACTTTGTGTAACACTATCTATAAAATTCGCACTAATTTTTAAGATACTGGATAATGAGGATCTAGGTGACTTTAGGCCCATAACTTTGTGTAACACTATCTATAAAATTCTCTCTAAAGATTTAGCAAATAGGTTAAAGAAAGTTCTCCCAAAGCTCATAGTGGAAGAACATATAGGATTCATTCCTAGTAGGTCAATCTTTGATAGAATAATAATAATCCAAGAACTAATGTACTCTTCTCAAATGAACAAAGAACCATGTATGATAATGAAATTAGACATTCAAAAGGTTTATGACAAAGTAGAATAGAGGTTCATATGCAAAAATCTTGAATCCTTTGGATTCTCTCATCAATGGATCAATCTAATATTTAACTATATTTCATCAACTAAAATTCCTCTTCCAATCAATGAAACCCTTGAAGGTTTCTTCAACATATTGAGGGGTTTAGGAAAGGGGACCCAATATCCCCATTTCCTTTTCATAATCATGCCAGAAGCATTAGGAAGAGCCATAAAAAAGCCATAGACAAAAGGGAAGATTAGAGGTATTCAAGTAATAGAGAAAGCCTTGATATAACACATTGACAATTTGAAGATGACACCATTCTCCTAGGAGAAAGTATATTGGAAGTAGCCCAACACTTATCAAATAACAAAATAAGACATGGAAGCATTAGATCAAAAATTCAATGATAATAAATATGATATTTTCTTTCTCAATACGTACAATAGTAGGAAATATTTGTAATGTAATATGATATAGGAAAGGAAATTTCCCATGCATGTATCTTGGCATATAGTTAGAAAAAGGTGTCAAAGAAGGTAAGACCCAGAATCTTTTTTCTAAAAAATTAGATAAAAAATGGAAAGTTGGAAAGGGAGATGGTTAACTAAAG
This sequence comes from Cupressus sempervirens, assembly GCA_028749045.1. Classification (NCBI taxonomy): domain Eukaryota; kingdom Viridiplantae; phylum Streptophyta; class Pinopsida; order Cupressales; family Cupressaceae; genus Cupressus; species Cupressus sempervirens. The sequence goes on along the minus strand of CM053786.1, from coordinate 539,808,820 downwards.
CTAGAAGGAAACTATGATCAAAGTAGTTTTATATGCTATTCCTACATATCAAAAGTCTTGCCTTCCACTACCCAAAGGAGTTAAAAGAAACTTAGATACGAAATTAAACACTTTTTTCTAGCAAGGTACTACTAAAAAGATAAAATAACCACTAATAAAATGGGATAAAATATGTAGACCAAAAGAATACAGATGTTTAGGCACAAACAAATGGAGCTCTGGACAAATGAAGCTTTAGGAGATAAAATCATACGGATAATGTACTAAGAACATGAAAGTAAAGCCAAAATTCTATATCACAAATACTTGAACAACTTTGATTCCTTATCCCTATTTCAAACTAGAAACCCACCAAAAGGCTAAAGAGTTTGGAATTTTATGATGAATTGTCATCCCTTAATATCCAACAATTTTACATGGGATATTGGTTGTAGTCAAGACACTCTATTTTGGGAGGACTCATGGGATGGGCTTCCCTCACCAAATAGTTTCAACCTACTAGCTAATTGTATTGTTGTAAAATGGATGCACCTCATTTTGAGGCCTTTTAGCCCTCCTTAGCATGGTTTTGGTTTCCTTTTCTCCTCTCCCCTTTCCTTTCACTATTCTTCATCATCTCCCACTTTTTGAAATGTTCTCTAGGAGTCATTTTGATAGCCTTTTGACCATGTCTATGTTGGTCCCAACCGATACTAAGGGGGTGGAGAGGGGGGTGAATCAATATCATTTATTAAATAGATTACACTCTTCACCTCATTTAATAAACTAATTAAAAACCACTTGAGAGCCAGCATAATTGTGGAAGTAATGAAATAAAATCATATAAACTCATGCAAAAAAGCATTCATCGATGTAAATATAGATTGTTTTGTACGTGGAACCCTTGATGTGATAATGAAAACCATGTTGGGGATAATATAGTCACTAGCCTTTTATTGTAGATAAAAGGTTTCCTAGTTAAGAGGTACAACTTATTCCTTCTAAAAATGCATCTTGTTAGGAATTTCAATAAATTTTTAGGATAGTAATCAACTTGTTAAGGGTTACCTTGTTAAAGGTTTTAGCACTCTTTTAGAGAGGTTCTTGGTTACAAGATTTAACTTATGATTTTAAGTTGAGCATGCTTTGTTAGGAGCTTACAACTTGATTACAAAGGTTAAAGAGAAATCAAATGGGATCTATGTAATCACCCAAAAATGGTCACCTAAACTATTAGCCCCCTTCTCAACATTTTGGCTAAATTATTTAATTATATGCCATTTATCATAAAGTTCATATTTAATTAAAAGGAACATGTCCACCTTTAATTAAATTAAAAGACCCCTTTCACCTCCTTATCCTAAGTTGCACACATAAATCATTTTCCCCAATTTAAAAATAAAATAAAAGACTTCTTTTCTCACATGGAGATGCAAAAGTCAACTCTTTCTCATTGGTGGAAATGATCTTCCACATGGATCATGCTAAAAGTAAACCCCCATCCTTGATCGCGCTCCTCTAGATTTTGATCTCTACCATTTCTACATCTTTAAAAGGGAGAATTCTCTCCTCAGCTACGAACCCTAAATTTGATCATTGTTATAGTGCAGGTTTTTCTTTAGGTTTCTTGGCGAATTTATTGAGAACTTCTATCTTTTCTCTCTCATTCTTGCATAATATCATCTAGTTTCATAATGTGTTAGCTTAGTTTCTTTAATGTAATAGAATAGCTCACCTAGTTTAATTGGCATGGTTTTGTAACATTCTCATATTGCTAGTGTAGTTGCATCCTTTACATTTCATTTAGCATAGCTACATTTTGCATTGCATTCTATGGAAATTATTTGACACTAGCATTGTTTCTCTTGTCTTAGAATCTCTCATTTCATGGTTTACTAGAAAGGGTTGCATTATTTAGGAATCAAACCTCTCTATTGCTACCTATTTGGCTTCTTCATTCTTTGACACAATGTGTTCCTAGATTGATCACACATTAGTCAAAGAGTGAAAAATGTAATCACCCAAAAATGGTCACCTAGACTATTAGCCCCCTTCTCAGCATTTTGGCTAAATTAGATAATTATTTGTGTAGACCAAAATCAATTTATTTGATTTTATCTTATAATTTGACCACATTATACTAAAGTTCATATTTAAATTGAAAGAAACATGTCCCCCTTTAATTAAATAAAAGACCCCTTTCACCTCCTTATCCTAAGTTGCACACAAAATATTTTCCCCAATTTAAAAATAAAATAAAAGACTTTTTGTTTCACATAGAGATGCAAAAGTCAACTCTTTCTCAATGGTGGAAATGATCATGCACATGGATCATTCTAAAAGTCAACCCCCGCCCTTGATCATGCTCCTGTAGATTTTGATCCCTAGTGTTTGTACATATTTAATAGGGAGAGCTCTCTCCTCATGTATGGACCCCGAATCAGACTCATTTTTATGCTAGAAGTTTTTCTCTAGGTTTCTTGGAGCAGTTGTGGATAACTTCTATCTTCTCTCTCTCATTCTTGCATAACATCTTAGTGTAGTTTCATAATGCATTAGCTTATTTTCTTTAATTTAATAGAATCACTCAACTAGTTTAATAAGCATGGTTTTATAAAATTCTCATATTGCTAGTGTAGTTGCATCCTTTGCATTTCATTTAGCATAGTTGCATTTTGTATTGCATTCGATGGAAATTGTTTGACACTAGCATTCATGCTCTTATCTTAGAATCTCCCATTTCATAGTTGACTAGAAAGGGTTGCATTCTTTAGGCTTAGATGAGATCCCTCCTCATGCTCATTTCTATGCCTTTGCACTCCATGACTAGGGAGCTCTAGGCCACCATCTAAGCCTTCCAATCCATGAGACCTTGGATAAAATGGTTAGAGAAGTGAACATTTCTATTGTACATTTTTTTCACTCAAAATGGGGTAGGACATCTTTTTTTTCCTCTTTACTTGTATTTTTATCTATATTTTTGCTTTTTGTGCCATGTCTTTTTATTTTTTGCAGACAAGATTATTGTGTAATACTTTTTTTGGTATCATATGATACTTTTCCAATAAAAGTATCGCATGCCTATTCACAAATTGTCACACCACAACTATGAACTCTATCTCACATATTTGGTACAGAGTATCACATAGGAGTAATATATTACCCACTACACAGTGAAGTATTGTACGATACTTGTCCAGTAGGAAGTATCACTTGGTCCAAAATAGCTCATTGTTTGAGTTTTTTTGGTCAATTTTTGATTTTTGGATATTTCTATTTTTGGGTTTGTTTACTATCTAAGTAGTGATCTTTTATAGGCTTATCATATTTGACTAACCCTTTCATGGACTAATGCACTTTTTTTTGCAGGGTTGCCTAAAATTGTTATAAAAAAGAACATATGTCAAAGAATTTGTGCTAAAAGGGCTACTAATTCTTTTTTGTAGGGCTGCCTAAGGAAAAAATAAACAAACCAAGTGTGCTTTTTTAAATTAAAAAATTTCATTCCATGTACAACATATACTAGTTTCTTTGGTTTTGTAGGCACGTAAAACTTGCAAGTAGGGTCTTTTGTTGGTAGGAAAGTATGCTCTTCACCCCTGAAGTGAATCAAAAATCTTGACCCATCATTAGATCTCAAAACTGAGTGTTATACTCCACTTTTTAGTGGTTTTAATTTATCTTCGTGGTGTGTTTGGGGGAAGCACTTGGAATATAAGAGTATGCTCTTCACCCTCTAGGTGAATCAAAAATCTTGACCTCTAGGTGTGGATCCATTTTGTTTCTATCTCCTAGTAATATATTACCTTTAGAGGTTTTGCTATTGGTGGAAAGATACCTATAAGAATGACCCAAAGAGGGAACAAGCATAACCCAAGTAACCCGACCAACTATAATCACAAACCCCTTGACAAAGGCTAAAGCCTTGAGAGGTTTAACAATTGTCTTAGTTTAGTAGAAGTACTAGTGGGATTTACCATGAGGATTGCAAGAATGCTTAAGGTACTCCTGTGGCCATGAGGTTCGTTACCTACCACAAGATAGGGTGTCTTATTCATAGGTGCAAGAGGAGTGTTATGAATGAGACCCTTTCTAAACACCATAGAAATATAAGCTACATTATTTATTTGCTCAACATCTTTGTGAAAGGATTGATCCTAGTGGACTACCCAGATAACCCCAATATTTTACACTTACCATTTGTGTTCCTTTGGTTATGCCAATGGCACCTCCATGGCAAAGCCAACATCTATTGTGGGAAACCATTTTGTGTGAGGTGAGGGGGCATCAAGTGTCGGCCATGTTGTTGAGTAATAAGTTATGACCATAGGTAGTTCAACTTGGAATGTATTTTTGATTGTGATGAGACCCATGTAAATGTTTCAAACATAAACATGGTGTTAACATTGATATGATTTTCTTTTTGATATGACAATTGCTTGTGTTGACAAGGTTTCTTTGTCCCTTGTTCAATTGTTTGGGACATATGCTCATTTCCTCTAATATTTTCAAAATATTGTTGTTAATTGAAGTTTACCTCTATAATTTTCTCATTCTAGTATAAAACATCTGATAGCTAAACTGAAACATAAACATTCTAGGTATTAGGTTGCATTTTACACAATTCACTAGCTATCTATTGTACCCCAATTCAAAGAAATATCATACGATACTTGTAGTTACCAGAAGTATCACATAGCTTTATAGACTATATCACCCTACTATACAGAAGTCTACCACATGACCTACCAAAAAATATTGCATTATAGTATTTGTTGAACAAGTATCGCATGCTTTGTTGTGAAATATCATGTGGTTCTTGTTATTGTCATAAGTGAGTCTAGATTGCATCTTAGTTGAATTAGGGGTTTTTTGCCTAGTCTTACCACAGTCTGGTCTAAAATCTTCATGTCTGGTATGGTCTAAAGCTAAAAATATGGTTTAGTCTCTCGGATGCAAACTTAACGTCACTCTGGTTCACTTGTAAAAAATTTGGTTACCTCATTCTATTGACTACTTGTTATCAAGCCTCTTGCTCAATTCTTGGCTAGAATCATCAGTACTATAAATTCTTGATAACTCCTGACAAACCTCTTGCCCCATTTTATATTTTGACAAGTGAACATTGTGACTCTACAAGTTATAATTCCGAAAGGCTCTATTTTTGATGCAGTAAAAAGCAAGAGAATCCCCAAAGGAGATGTCCTAGCCCCCATCAAATAACCACAAATTGGAAATACAAACAACAATGCAAGATTTAAAGCCAAGTCACAATAGTTTGTTCATAGATAAACTAATTACATGCAATGTGTCAAGCTCTAATGCCTACCCAGTTATGGCCAAATGCAAAGCAAGTAATAGTTCTACAAGATCCCTCAAGATCCAAATTAAACCCTAGCTAGTCCAGATCCATACTTTGGTAGAAACTTCCAAGATCTCAACTTGTACTTGCAAGCCTCTAAGCAATCTCCTTGTTTCACAAGCCCCAACTACTAGCTTTCCTCAAAATTTGCTCTTCTAGCTCCTCCTCTTCTCCAAGATGGATGAATAATGACAAATGACTTCCTCACAACCCCTGCTTATACCAATCTAAGCCACAAGTTGGCCTAGAGCACAAATTAAATACAAATATATAAATTAAATGCTACAAGTCGGCCTATAACAACAATCAAATGCCCAAAATCAATCTCTAAGTAAAATCATGATATCTGCTAGTTCTTATTGAATTAGAACTCATGCTTTGAACCATAGTTAGTACTCTAGGCCCTCTTCAATCCCTAAAATTTTAATTCTCTAAATCATTGTGAAAAATTAGTTAAATGGCCTACAACAAGCACCAAATTCCTAAGCAAGGCCGAGTTCCATTGACCATGCCGAGCAACCAAAGATCATGCTGAGTCCCCAAACCATGCCAAGCAACCAAAGACCATGCCAAGTTCCAAAACCATGTCAAGCACCAATATCTACCAAGCTCCACATCACTTAACCAAAATCCTTCCAAAAATGCAGGGTTGCAAGCAAACCCAAGATGCTCCTGCATTAGACACTTTAGGTTTGAGAAGATGTTCTAGTAACTGGAAGAACATCTTCTAGGATTCAGCACATAAATCCCAAACTGGTTCTTAACATACATGTCCTCCAAGTCTTCAACTTGTACATTCTTTTCCTTGTTTTTCTTCTTCTTCTTCACATCCACCACATGTCTCCCATAGGTCTTATTTCCATGCTGATCTCCAAACTTCTCAAAATTTTCCAACTCAACTTGGTTGCCAATACTGAGGTTCCTCCTACCGAGCTCTTCATTTTGCACAAGAATCAAGGAAAAATTCCTACCACCTTTCTCAACAATAAACACATTTCTAACACAATCATGCACAACCTTGCAATCATACTACCAAGGTCTACCAAGTAATACATGACAACTGTTCATATCCACAATATCACACAACACTTGATCCTTATACTGCCCAATCTGGAAATCAACAAGGCATTGCTCCCTCACTTCCAAAGCATGCTCACCTTGCAACCAACCAATCCTATAAGGATAAGGATTTCTCACTCTCTTCAAACCAAGTTTCTGAACCATCTCCTCAATAATAAGGTTATCAGTATTACCACCATCCACAATCACTTTGCAAACTTTACCACCAAACTTACAACGAGTTTTGAACAAACTAGTTCTTTGATAAGAATCCAATGTCCTCTCACCAATTAGTACTCACCAAGCCAACAAGCTCTGTCCTTGCTCAAGATGACTATCTTGGACTGCATCCTTGTTCACAATAGTAGTTGTCCTTGCAACTGGACATTCAAAAGATCTATGCCCTTCTTGGCCACACTTGAAATAATTACCTCGGAACCAACCTCCACCTATTCTTCTTTTCTAGTTCACCTTCTACATTAAATTTAACTTGTGTTGAGCTATCCTACTTCTCCTTCCCTCAGGATCTACCTTGATACTTCTTCTTTAGCTTCTCCTTCACTCTCAAAGAATATTGATAAGCATCCTAAACTGAAGAAATATTTAGCATACCAACCTCATCTTGAATATTGAATCTTAGACAATTAATGGACCATGCTACCTTTTCCTTTGACAATTCTCTATGTCCAAACCAAATAGTCAACTTGTAGAACTCCTCAATATAATCCTTCATAATCATATCCTTCTATTTTAGATTCTGCAACCTTTTAAACAACTCAAGTTCATAATCAGAAAGAATGAACTTAGCCTTCAACTTAGTCACCATCATTCTCCACCTAGTGATCTTCATTTCACCTTCCTCTTCTCTACCCCTTTGCAGTTCCTTCCACCAAAGAGCAGCATGTCTGTTGGACTTAGTTTGTGCCAATATTACTCTGAGTGGATCTTCAATATCCTCAAGCTCAAAGTAGTCTTCCAATTCACCAATCCAATCAATCGGGTCTTCAAGATTCAAAGTACCCAAGAAATTAGAAACCTTCATCTTATGCTTTAGCTTCATCTGAGATCTAGGTCAAGAATACTGACTAGCCCTAATGCCAATAGGTCTCTCCACATGATCAGTTATGTCCTTGCTACTTGATCCAACAACTTAAAAGTCTTTGGCAACTTCCTCATAACTTCCTTCAGTACCCACATGCCTAGGTATGCCACCTAAAGCACTTACAATTTCAGCAAGCATGTCACTCTTCATTAATGCTATCTAAGATCTAAAACTAGCTTTAACCTCCTTAATCTTAGATCTGAAATCTACTTTAACCTTCTCTAAGATTTGTTCTTCTACAACATCACTAAGATCAGAAATTTCCCTAGGGTCCAATCTTCTTGGAGGCATCCTCCAAAATTTAGCAAACCCTAAGCGAAAATTCCACCAATCTAGAAGATCATTCAACCACAAGATCAACCTTATTTGCAAATCCTGGTGTAAACTTCCTTAGCTTCTACTATCTATCAACACACTTAGGAACAACCTTCACTCTGATACCATCTGATGTAGTGCAAGGCAAGAGAATCCCTAAAGGAGATGTCCTAGCTCCCAAAAAAAACCACATAGTGGAAACACAAACAACAATGCAAGATTTGAAGCCAAGTCATAATAGTTTATTCATAGATATAATTGATTACATGCAATGTACTAGGCTATAAGGCCTTCCCGGTTATGGCCAAATATAAAGCAAGTAATAGTTCTGCAAGATCCCTCAAGATCTAAATCAAACCCTAGCTAGTCTAGATCCACACTTTGGTAGAAATCTCCAAGATCTCAACTTATGCTCACAAGCCTCATCTTCTAGCTTTCTTCAAAATTCACCCTTCTAGCTCCTCCTCTTCGCTAGGATGGATGAATAATGACAAAAGACTTCCCCACAACCCTTAATTATACCAATCTAAGCCACAAATCAACCTAGAACACAAATTAAATACAAATACATAAATTAAATGCCACAAGTCAGCCTACAACAACAATTAAATGACCAAAATTGATATCTGAGTAAAATTGTGATATCTCAAAGCTGCAATTGAATTAGAACTGACGCTTCAAATCGTATTTATTAATCTAGGCCATCTTTAATTCCTAAAATTTGCATCCTCTAAATCATTGTGGAAAATTAGTTATACAACCTACCACGGGCACCAAATTCCTAAGCAAGGCCAAATTCCATAGACCATGCCAAGAAATCAAAGACTATGCTGAGCCCCCAGACCATGCCAAGCAACCAAAGATCACATCAAGTTCCAAGACCATGCTGAGCACCAATATCTACTAAGCTCCACAACACTTAACCACCCTCCAAACATGCAGGATTGCAAGCAAACCCAAGATGCTCCTACATCAATTTTATCTAATTACACTAAAGACTTATCCTTACATTCCAATTGATACTAAGCTCCAAGTCAATTAAGGAAGTCGTCCCTCATTCACTTTTGCACAATATTTGACAACTCCAACTGGACATCCTCCTAAGAAAACTTATAAGGAAGAACTTTTCCTTGATAGGCAGGAAGGGGATAATGCCACTACTTGGCACAATCCACTTTATAGTTTTATTAACTTCTTTGATACTCCATTTGACACACCTAGGGCTAGATACAATGTTTCACTCACCATGAATCCTAAAGAGAGGAATCACTTCCTAGAGGACCTTTTTGTACAAAAAGAGTAAACAACACATTTAGATAGAGAAATATTAGAAGAGGCTAGACACATGATTGCTAGAGAGATGTCTTATCAACACACCGAGACTAGAACTCATGCATATGACTTTGATAAATAGACATGTTCATGGTAATTACAACAACCCCTTCATGAACAATCCTTCATGTGGCAGCAATGGGAACAACACGCCAACAAGGTCCCCAAGAATACATGCAAGGACATGTCCCTCACCACCTAGACCCTCATAATCACATCATGAGAATGAGTTAGATAATGAAGTTACTAGTGAAGACCTTATGAATTTCCAACAAGATGAACTCCTTCAAAAACACATGCTAAAGGACTCAGAACAAAATGGGGACCAATACTTTCAATACATGACCTCTAGAGGATGAAAACTTCTCCATGACTATGATCTTTAGAGGATCATACAAAAGAGAGAACCAATAAAAAACTTAAATCTTGAGAAAATAGATGCAAGAGTTAAGAAGCCAAGTGACAAAATTAAAAATCACAAAAGAGCAACCTAAAACATCTTTTGTGGAATCTATATGCACTCTACCATTTAATAAGAATCTCTACATGGTACCATTTCCTAAAGATATTGAGGTTCCCAAATATGATAAATATGATGGAAATGGTGATCCACTCGACCAGCTACATCACTTCTATGCTCTTAGCATGGAATTTATGAATGAAGATACATATCTCATGAGGTTGTTTCCTAGAAGCTTGAGGGGACAAGCTATAGAGTGGTTCACTAAATTGTTACCCCCTCTTAAGATGTTCAACAAACTTGTACAATACTTTATTCAACAATATTCTTATAACATAAAACATCCCATTACTATGTTGGAATTTTACAATATTAAAAAAAAGGGCAAACCCTTTCCTACATACCTACAACATTGGAGATCATTTGCACTCAAGGTATCCTCAACAAATAACCTAAAACTGAGAAAATTGACGTCTTTGTCAATACACTTGTCCCCAAGATATACCATGATATTAGAAAACAATTTTTTAGCTCATTCAATGACATGGTTGAGAGTTCTTATCGAAATGAGGATGTTGTCATCAAAAAGGTGATATTGTTCTTAATAAAGACAAAAATGACAATGGAAATGGGAAAGATAAAGGTAAACCTTGGAAAAAAAAACAAGTACGTAGTCAATGATGGATTTGTAGATGCTCCTAAGACTAAGGAATTGACCTTTAACCTCTTCAATGCCATATATTCTTAAAAAAAACAAGAGACCTTGAAATTACAATCCTTTGACAAACCTAAGAGGTCCTCTAAACCAAGACACGTTTACATGTCAATGGTTGATTTATATGAAGTAGTCTTGAAGACTTTGCTTTATAACAAGCTCATTATGCTACTCGATAATTCTCATCCCTATGACCCACCTGTCAAACCTAATTGGTGGAGAGATGACTAATATTTTAATTATCATAGAAAAAAAGGTCATAATACAAACAATTTCTTCAAACTTAAGGATACCATCCAAGATCTCATTGATCAAGGAAAAGTTGCCACAGATGGTTTAGTCAAAAAGATGACAAAACTTTCAAGCAACCATTAAAAAGGGTAATGATAATAAGGTTAGCTATGCCCCTAAGTGAAAACATTTACATGATGGGCCACAATTTTGATGAGGAACCCAACTATGATACTGACGATAAGAAGCCTAAGGTAGTCTTGAGAACACACAACTCTTAGAAAATCTATGGAGACACTAGGCCTAGGGTATCCCTTAGGGTGGTAGAATCCTCTTTTTCACATGGTGAGACTTTAAATGTTGTCACTAGGGGGCAATCTAAAGTTTTTCTGAAAGTGGCAAATGATCCTAAGAATGCCTTATCTTCCAAATAGGTGGCTCCACATAACATATCTAATTACTATCTTATTAGTCAATTGCAACAAAGCCCCACACAGATCTCTATTTTTGAGTTGCTAGAGTTGTCTCCTCTACACAAGGAGATCCTAGAAAAAGCTTTGTGCATAACTAACATCTTGATAGATATTGACGTTGAATGATTCCAAGCTATGGTTAACCATACATCTTGACCTCATCATCTCACTTTTTTGAAGAAGATGACAAATCTCTTAGTCATCCCCATAATATTTCTCTTCATATTGAAGTCCAAATCTATAGTACCCGAGTCTGAAGAGTCCTAATAGACAATGGTGTGGGTTAAACATTGTTTCCTTTAGCATGATACAACAACTAAGAATATCAAAGTTCCCAATTGAACCTAGAAAGAAGATCACTATCAAAGCATATGATGAGTTTATAAGGCCTTCCAAAGTCTTAGTAATCCTTTCTATCCATGTGGGTCATGTTAAGAAGGATGCGTTCTTTCAAGTGCTAGATATCCCACTTGCATATAATATTTTGTTGGGTCCATCATGGATCCATGAAATGCAAGCTATGCCATCTACATATCAACAATGCATAAAATTTTCATTCAATGGTGCATAAATATAAATCCTAGGGGACAATTCTGTGTTTGATACTAACCTAAGATTGATACTAGACTGTATGGAACAATTTTAACTTAGGCTTAATCAAAATAAATGTTCTTTTGGTGTCACATCGTGAAAACTATTGGGATACATCATCTCAGCTAAGGAAATAGAGGTTGATCCAAAAAAGGTACAAGCAATTATAGAGCTACCACCTCCCAAGAATATTAACCAACTAAGGAGTCTGTAAGGATGCCTTTGGTCTATTAGGAGGCTCATCTCTCAATTAGCTGATCTGTTACAACCATTTAACAAAAAATCTACACAAAGGATCAACATGCATATGAAATGAAGAATGTGAGAAAATCTTGTTTCAAATTAAATTATATCTATCAAAGCCACCTATTCTCATATCTTCAATTCCAGGGAAACCATTGATCTTATATATTTTAGCTATGAAAAATTTCCTATGAGCTCTATTAGCACAACACGAAAAAAATGGAGAAGAAAGGGCCATATACTATATCAGTCACACATTAGTAGCTTATGATCTTAACTATAACAACATTGATAAATATTGCCTATTTGTAGTGTTTGTGTCACAAAAATTGTGCTACTACATGCTCGCTCATACCATATAGTTGATTGCCAAAATTGACCCTTTGAAATATCTCTTGAGTAAGGCTACACTTATAGGTAGACTAGAAAAATGGATGATGATTCTTTCTAAATTTGGCATTCAATATGTTGAGCATAAGGCCATTAAAGGACAAGCTATTGCTAATCAGTTGGCTAAATTTCCCATCACAGATAGTGCTCCTATGAAAATATACTTCCCAGATGCTTCCATCACGTACATTACAGATGAAACTTGGAAGATGTTCTTTGACAAGTCATATACTCAAAATGGTGTTGGTGTTGGGATTCTCTTTGTTATACCTAATGGCTACACTATCCCAAATTCATATAAATTGTTGTTTCCATGCACAAATAATATAGCTAAATATTAGGCTCTACTTAACAAAATCAATCTATCTCTAGAATGGAGAATACTAGAGTTGAACATCTATGGAGATTCTCAACTTGTCATCAACCAAGTGAACAATGAGTACCAAAATAAAGATGACACGTTAGTAACTTACAAGAAAATGGTTAATGCCTAGAGGAATTACTACACATTTGTTACTTTCTAGCAAATTCCCATGATGGAAAATAAGGTTGTTGATGTTATTGGAAACCTTGGCATCTATCCTTCAAATATAAGAACATGCAACCCACTTTGAATTCTTGTTGGAAGAACTGCCCCATCTCGCTTATGATTCCCCTGATGATCAAGTAATTTACATTGTTGTTGGTCATGATTCTTCTCACTATTCTATTATTTTATCCTACTTGCATGACCAAATAATTCTTGAAAATCTTACACACAAAGAAAAATGTCAACTTATCTATGATGCCTCTCACTACACCCTCATCTCTGGTGACTTATATAGGAGAGGCTTAGACATAACACTCCTTAGGTGATTGGACATAGATGAGTCCAAAAAGGTATTAGTTGAAGTCCACAATGGAATTTTTAGTTCACACTCTAATGGCCTTGCACTTGCTCAAAAATTGCTTAAGGCAAGTTACTATTGGCAGACTATGTAGACCGATGCAGTCAGATATGCTAAGTCATGTAAAAAATGTCATTTAAAAAGCAACTTGATTCATGCTCCTGGGCGTGAACTAATTCCTTCCATCACACATTGGCCTTTACATTTATGGGTCTTTAATCTATTTGGCAAGATCCATCTCAGGTCGTCTAGAAGACATAAGTTCATAATCACAACAACTAAGTATTTTACAAAATGGGTTGAAGTTGTTCTTCTATCTACTGCAATAGGAAAGCATGTTGCATTGTTCATACTAAATCACATCATTTCCCACTATGGTATCCCTTCTTCCATAGTTACTAACAATGGGGGGTAGTTTAAAAATAAGGACCTAAGGCAACTTTGTAAAAAGTTTAAAATTAGACAACATTGGTCTTCAATATACTATCCCCAAGGTAATGGCCAAGTTGAGGCCTCAAACAAAACACTACTAAATTTTTTGCATAGAATAGTTCACAAGTTAGGTAGAGATTGGCACTTATAGATTAATCTAGCATTATGAGCTTATAGAACAACCGCATGAACTCCTATAGGGGGGTACACCCTTTTCACTAGTCTATGGTTTTGAAGCTATCCTTCCTCTAGAAGTTGAGATTCCCTCTCTATGAGTCTCTTTACATGGATTAATCACTGATGAGGACCATAGGGCTATGTGAATTCATGAGTTGGAAACCTTAGATGAGCACCAAAGGGTGAACTTGTCAAGAGCAAATGTCTACCAACTATAATAAGAAGGTCCATCCACATGAATTCCAAGTGGGTAAGCCTGTTCTCTAGAGAACCCTAAGAATTAAAAAAACAAGGAATAGAAGGGTAAGTTAGAGTCTAATTGGTTGGGTCCATAGATTTTCACTACCGCATTCGGATTTGGTGCCTATTATCTTTCCACACTTGAGGGAGAAAAATTCTCCACGCCTATCAACATTCTCCATTTGAAGAAATTATATGCCTAAGGTTTCTATGGCTCAACTATTTGTACATACTTTATGATCCTGGAAATATCCAAAAAAATCATATATGATGGTGAAAAACCCTTAAAAAATAGAGAATGCCTTGAAAAAATGATCTTGGTGAAAACCTAGCAATAGAGGCTTTGATGTATCACCAAAAAAATACAAAAATACAAAAATACAAAAAAAAAATAAAAAATACTCAAAAAATTTCCAAGTTGTGAAAACTTGGAAATAGGCACTACTTGAAACCTTGCACCTATGTCTATTAGTTCTGCTTGGCACTCATTCACTTCACTTTCACTTTACCTCACCTAGCTTGAAACTCACTCTCATGTCTAGTTCTAGGGGGGCATAACTATTTAGCTTATCAAGGTCTCTACGTGTGTTGATGTTTCTTGGAAACTTGTCTAATGTTGTTTTTCAACACTCCCCCTTGACATCGAGTGTTTCTCAACACTTTTTGGATACTCTAGCTATGGTCTACGATGTTACAATATTTCTCACTAGCAAACTTGCATCCTAAAAGGATGGTCATGCAACTTACACACATGCACTTAAACATTAAACTTGTTGAGACTTAGTGGATTTTATTTTCTTTTTGTGCTATCTATGACAATTTCTTTGTTGAGTGTTCCCTCCCTAATATTCTCTTGAGGATGTCATGGACTAAAAGACTATAGGCATGGGGCATGTTTTACTTATTTTCTGCTTGTGGGTATACCTTGTTAATCTAAAGTTTCGTGAAATCTCATGCTTGTCCTATTTGACATTTTGGATCTAAAAAGTATCATCCTTGTCAATTTTTATAAGACCACACTCGGGGGTTATCCTAGCACTTATGCCTTGAAACATGTGTAATCTTTCTATACTAAACTTCGGGAATCTAACTACATTAGTCATCTTGACTTACATGTCTTTGATTCTTAGATTGGATTCTCACATACCTATCCAATATAAAATCATATTCATATTCTCATAGTCATACAAGTACCATGCTTATAACATTGTTTTGATCTTTCCCACTCATAAGAGCATATTTGTACCTTACAACATTATAGTTGTTGTTGTTCATAATGTCACATAGTATACCATCAATTGAAGTTGGAGGAATTGGGTTACTTCTTTGTACCTATTTTATAATCATTGGGTTTGGTCTATGTTGTGCTACTATAGACTTATTATTTTCCCTTTCCTCCATCTTCTTTTTCTTTCTCTCATCTTCGTCATTAGACTCTAGTTCAAGTAAGCAAGTTTCCCTTCTTAAGTCATTATTTCCTTCATCACCTTTATGTTTCTTGGATATTGTGGACTTGATGTTGGTTTCCATCTTCCTCTTTCTTTTTCTTCCAGCTTCTTTCCCATTCTCTTCCTTGTCCTCTTCACTTATGGTTGTTGCACTACTTCTCATTCTGCTGGTGCCACGTATAGGTAGCTTGTCATCACTAGGTATGGACAATATTATCTCTATAGCTACTTGTTCCTCTCCTTATATTATCTCATAATAAAATGTAGTAAGTGTTAGAAATTAAGATCCATCAAGATAGCTGGGGGTGCCGGGTGGATTAGTTCTCCAATTGGAAAAACTCTTATTAACCTTATTAATTCTGAAACATATAATCAATAAGTGCAATGACCATAAGAAGATTACCATACACAATAACATCATATTTATTAACTAGGGAAACCCTTGATTAGAGGGAAAACCCTAATGGGGATGGTATCCACAAAATGATGTACTAATATATAAGTTTCTTGTAAGAGGATGGACCATGTTAGGAGTCAATAAAATACATTCAGTACATATCAGTCCTTGTTAGGAGACTTTGAGTCCTTGTGAGGATATTCCAACCCTATTAGGAGTTGTGGAAGGAAGAAGGACCCACTATCCTAACTCCTTAAGGGGCAAGACCACTGAACTCACTATCGAATTGGCATTTTTACTATCTATCATAGAATAATACACATAAATAACTCTCCACAACAACATATTTTCCAATTACAATCTCTTTGTCAGCTCATCATGCCTTATCCACACCTAGCACTTCTCTTATCTCAATATCAGGTTTAGTGGATCTCACATCCAATTTCTCTCCCTCGTAATACATAAAATCCATAATGTCACACTCACAACCAAGGAAAAGAACTTTCCTTTATACCAAGTCCTCAAACTAATTATTGATTTTTCCTTGAGCCTTTCCCAATTTGCAATTAATATAAGACTGCATTAAGATAATACACTACATGTTACATTACATCTTTTGATAATTACATAATATTGTCAGATCACACTCTTCACAATCCTTCATATGTGCAACCTCAAACTTAGTGCGATCAATTGTGCCATCTTCATTATGTCTTCTACCTCTGTCCAATTACACTTAACATGATTTTATCTCTATTAGAAGATATAATCCAATTACCAAAAACTACTTCTCAGGAGCTTCGCCAAAACTCTATCTTCAAAATATCTCAAATAACTATCAATTGTATTCATATTTCTATATATTCTCTTAGCCGCATCATCATGACACTCTTTAAAACATCCTATTAAGTATGCATAGCCATATCTTCAATCCTCAAAGCATGTCACCTTAATCTTTGTTTGTTGCTTTGTTAATCTTCACAAAATCATTAGTATATTGACATCAATGATTAACACAATCATGCTAAAAAATCTCCCCAATGCTCTAAGAATGCTAAGATACCCCCCCATAGGAATATCATTTGAATTTATGCTAACAATCTCCCCTTTTATAACTAATGGAAGTATAGATGAAAAACATCTAAGTTAAATGAATACCAAATGTATATCTCTACTAGAACTACTCAACTATATTGTTTCTTTTCAAATCCTCTTCATCAATCAAATTTGAATCTAAAAAACAACTCTCTGCAATGTGTTGCTCCCCCATTGATTATCTTCCCATTTCAATGTACCATGGGACATTTTTCATGTACATTTATTCCCCCATTAACATTAATGACAAAGGCATCATTATATCAATCTTCTCCATAAGACCTCCAACAAGTTCAACTGCCCAAGACATTGTTAAATACTAGTTACCAAGAGTCCTTCATGACTCAACTCAAATAGAGATACTCCCCCATAAAGGAAACATCCAACATCCACTCCAAATAAATAATAGTGCTATGTACTGTTGGATTGATGCAATCTCTTAATCAACTACTCAAAAGTAGGCAAGGGCATGACCCTAAGCATACCTCTCAAGTACTCAAATGTTTTCTTCGGACAGGGTTTTGTAAATATATCTTCTATCTATGCCTTTGTGATGATATGTTCTAATATGATCTCCTTCTATATAACTTTACCACTCAAAACATTATACTTAATAGATATGTGCTTTTTCTTTGAATCTAACACATGATTCTTAAACATACTCATTGTACTTGTGTTATCACAATGTATGATAATAGGCTCTGTAAACTCAACTCCAATATCTTTGAACATTTCCTTCATCCATGCATGATCTAATTACAATTTTTTGATAATACTACATACTCTATTTTTGTTATGATATGTGAAATATAGTCATATTTATTGCTTAGCCAAGAAACATATCTTCCTCCTAAGAAAAATTCTCCACCACTAGTACTCTTTCTCTCATCCATATTGCTTGCCTAATCCACATCAGTATATGCACATAAGGTAAATTCATTTGATCTATCATATTGCAGGTTTCCATAATAGATAAAGATAATCACACTACTTTTCCTCTAACAAGGGTACTCTATCCATTTTGAGAACTATCTATTCCATTATGAAAATGCATTTGAATTGTCCACCAAGGGACGTAGGACTTGAAATGGGTCAGCACAGTATGTGCCCCAAGTTCCTTTAAGAGTCTTAACACCTATGTTGTAGGAAAGTAAAAAGCATGAAAGGAATCTATACTACTATTAAAAATAGTAAACATACTTAGATTATTAATAGAGAAATGCAAAAACTACAAAAAAGGGAATTCTAAACTAGTTAACAGTTCAAATATCCACTATGACAGTTTTCCACAAGTGCTGCAAGAACTTTCACAGTAACTATGCTACAAGAATAATATGGTAAATTTATCTTACACAAGAAATTGCAAGAAACAAATCTACTCTACCTAAATCTATTCCACCTCCCAAGTTTTCCCCCTTGGTTTGCTTCAACTAACTAAGAACATAATGGATAATCCAAAATCACTTTCTCATTAGAATTCTTCTTTTGTTACATGACTAGAAAATTCATAAAGAACAAAGAAAACAACTTCAGAATCTTCCAATCCTCAAACTAACTGTAACTTTCCATATATAGAGAGGATTGGAATTTATTATAAAACATAATATAAAAACTCGTGAGCAAACATCATCAGTAGAAAAAGGGCAGGATGTCAACCATGACTTTTAGAACATTGATTGAGTAATAGAATAACGGTCCTCAAATAATGTAATAAATTGGCTTTCTAAAATAACTCCTTTTGCAGACACGGCTTATCACCCAAAACTAACCCGCGCTTCTCATGTTATGAATAATCTTCATTACTCCTTTAATACGGTGCTTGCCACTCTTTACGCCACTTCTACATTTCCTGAAGATTAGCAACATTTGAACACATACCACAACATTTTTACTCTCATTCAAATATTAAAACATAGCTTAAAACATTTATATGAAATGCTTCACTTTATATATAATATTAAGCAAGGTATGTCATATTCACTATCCATAGGTTTAATAGGTTCTAACTGCATTCAACATAGATCACAAGATATTTAAAACAAGTATTTTGTAAATGTTTTTCTCATGGCTCAAAGAGTAAGTTTAGACTATATAAAAACTATATCAAATTTGAGACATTAATATGCCTCATCATCTACCCCCCACTATGCCAATGCTTGTCCCCAAGCATTGTACTTCTTTTCCATTGCTCTAAAATCTCCCACTATTATCTTCCCATGTTTCCCACTTCTGAAGGTGTAAAAGTACCCTCTCGATTGTCTCCTTTGCTCAGCCAAGTGTTCTTCAACTAATGGATCTAACCTAGTAGCATCACTTTCAATACATTGACCAAAGAAGGGTAGGAGGTTGGAAGGTTAGTGGCATCCATAATTATTTCCTTATTTGCCTTCCCAATTGCATGTATTTAGGTACTCTATTCATTGCTACCTCAAAATTAATAGGGTTGTGTGGTTTAGCCTTCCTGAAAGATTTTGGTAGTCGACTCCACCTATTTCTAAGCCCTACAATTGCTCTATGTTGTGTAAAATTAGGAAGTGTCTGATACTCTCTATAAACCTTTTCCCTTTCTTCAAACACTTTCTCTCTGATTTCCAGTTTTGGCCTTCCACAAGTTAATTTGAATCAATCCCTCAGGAGGTCATAAGGCTTATGAGATTTAGCCCAGAGTGGTAGTAGCTCAGATTTTTTGAGGTCTCTATAAGTATCCAATTGTCTATCATAATTCATTTCATTTTGCATCCATGACATTAGGGCTCTTAAGTGAACATCTCCTATGTAGAGCAAGGGATTCCACTCTATTTCTTGTGGAATTATGAAATTATGTAAATAGAGCTCACACAACAAGTTCTTTTGCCATGAGGGAAAAGTTTGATACACATTATAAAAATCTCGAGCATTCTTTAATTCACCATCAATATTTCTCATTGTCATCATCAATTGGAACAACATAAACTGTTCTTTCAAACACATAACATACACCCTTGGGGGTGGTCTATAGGCTATAGCTTGATCAGCTAGCTTCAAAGCCTTATTCATTTTTTGCTTCTATTTTTCTAGTTTCTCCTTTAATGATTCAATTTCATCATCTCTCTCAAATGTTTCCTTTTGCATCTAGTCTCTCTCTTGCTTCCACAAGGCTTTCTGAGAAATAAAATGATTGTATAGACCAAACAATATTAATTGAATTGTTGATGATGAACATTCTCAAGTTTTAGATTTCATCTTTTGTTCTCTAGAAACTTGTTGGAAATATTGGGTATACCAAGAAGATTAGGGAGACATTGGAATATTCAGATACTAATGGCATGATAGGTTGCTCATTGCTAGGTTCTTTTTCTAGAGCACTAGTAGGAATTGAATTGCACATTTTTGAATTCTCTTGTGATGTCTCCTTGACAGACTCAGCTTTATGTGTTTCTACATTTTGGGGCTCTATTTGCATAGGAGAATCATCTGGGACATTTTCAATTACTGACTCTATTTGAGATTTTAAAATTAGGGCATTTAGTTTTTCAATAGAAGCTGGAGATACTCAACCTTGCATGCGAGGGCTTGTACGTACAGGAACTGCTTCAGCTTTGACCACTTTACGAGTCCGTTTTGGTTTAGGTGTGACTAGAGTAGATGATGTAGGATCAGTTACTACAAGAACAAGTCTCTTTCTTTTTGTTAACTTAACAGAGGGATTTTGCACTTCCTTTTCAAGGTTAGGGCTAACCTTACTCTTTCCTTTACCCCTAGAAGAGCTTGGCATATCATCCTCTAAATTAGGCTTAGCAGACTTAATAAGAGAAGGTTCTTTTTCCTTCTCAATTGAATTTTGAATTGGCTCTATGGTTTCTTCCTCATTTTCTTAGTTTTGAGGAATAGGGTTAACTTGCGGTTGTAAGGTTTTGGATTCAACAAATTCTGCCCATGAAATAGGAGAAGAATCCCTAAGTGATCTTTCAACTAGAAGTTTAATGAGGGCATGATGGTAAACAAGATTTGGCTTTCCTTTTTGGGTTTCCTCAGCACTGATGCATAACATATTGTAAAGAAAGTTGGAAATATTAACTTGCATGTTATGCCTTATGCAATGAAGTAATTTAAAATCATGAGCATATAAGTTCAAAAACCTACCTTTATAGGTTAAATATTTGATAATTTAGGTTGCTAACTCTAGATATGGAGGTGGAAGAGAAAGTCTCTTACATCCTTTTTTTGTGATGCCCAGTTGAGGGTCACCTTGTTGAGTGAATTGTGCCCTTGAAGATCTAGCATCATGCTCATTTGGATAATGTTCCCCAATTCCTGGTAACCTGTTGACCTCTGTTATCCTTTCCTTAGTAGAAACCACTCTTAATCCCTAAACTAAGGCTTCTCCTTTATTAAATGTTGTCATGAACTCCATTGCCACTTCTTCATTGAATTATGTTAATTGTAAAAAATAACTGAGCCATCCACAAGCATGGAATCCCTGAACTGCTTCAATATCCGTGAGTAAAATATTATGAATGACTGGCTCATACCTCTTTAGCTATCCTCCCATTTTCAAAATGTCTAGCTTCCACTCTTGCTACTGCAAAAAATTTTTGTCCCTCTTACCTTTGCAATTTTTCTCCTACTTTGAGCTTCAAAACTAATTTTAATAATATTTTATGTTGTTACCACTTGTCATAATCAAGACCCCTTTGTTTTTGGCATGTAGAATAATGATGCATTAATGATGGAGTACATTGAGGCTTTAAATACAAATATTCCCATAATAGCTCTTATTCCTTTCAATCATGCCAAGTACAAGAGATCTTTTCCCAAAAATTGCAATAAAAGGTACGACAGATATAGAAAGATTTTTTTAATTAATGAAATGAAAACTATCAAACTACCACCAAAGTACGTTCTTTAATTTAGACACAACTAGGATAATGTGGAGGTGACATTTGAAAATTACTACACTTTCCTAGCCCCCCACTAAAATTTGACAAGTGTCCTCACTTAAAAAATTTTGGCATGGGAAGGAGAAATTGGCTTAAGTCTTATATGATATATATAATATAGTATTAGATATAAATATCAAAACCTATATTTTAAAAATAAATAAAGAGGAAAAGAAATTTTTGTACCTACAAATTTGATATTGTACATCCGCATGCAATTTGATGAGGTGGCAAAGGATGATGATCATAGAAAGTGCTGACAGTTTTGTTTATTGAAAGCAAGAAAAATAGAGTGTGGATGATGTGGAATGTGGGTAGATGGTAGATAAAGAAATGAGATGGGTTGATATGAAGAAAGAGAAAAGTGAATGGAAGAATGGGGCCTAATTTTTAAATGAGGTTTTATTATGAAGGTTCCTAAAATTCTATCACTGTATTGCTGTAGGAAGAAGATTTTCATCTTCTGCTACAGGAACTATGTTTAGAAGATCTAGTGTACTGGTTGGTTGAAATTGCTGCAATAACTATGCTTTAGTCTATGGCTAATGATAGAGACATAGCCTATGGCCATTTACAAGTAACTTAAACTAAACAGGATCAATGGTGCTGAGTTGCACTGCATCATTATCAAATACATGCTGAATTTCACAAGGCCCTAACCATTGAGCTTGCAATTTCCCTAGATTCTCTTTGAAATGAGAATCATAGGGGAGGGCCCAATCTCCTTATTGAAATATTTTATTTCTGATATGTGCATCATGCCATTGCTTTTGCTACTTTTGAATAATTTATGTTCTTTCTTAAGCTCTCTCTTTCGTATTTCATCTAGCGAATTCAAGTGGAGGAGTCTCTCTTGTTGTGTTGCAGAAAGATTGATTTTCAACTCTGAAACAGTGTGCAGTGTTTTGTGTTCAAATTCAATGGGTAACATTGCTACTTTCCCATAGACAAGCTCAAATGGAGTGAATCCAGTTGTTGTCTTCCATTTGGTCCGGTATGGCCAAACAACTTTAGTTAATCCACTTGTCCAATCCTTCTTATGTATGTGTACTGTTTTGTCAGAATGGCTTCAAGTTCTCTATTGGTAACCTCTGCTTGCACATTTTCTTGAGGGTGATAAGGATTGGATTTATGGTGCCTTATGTTGTACTCCTTCATAACCTCGATGATTAAATTTGATGTAAATTGAGCTCCTTGATCTATGACAATTTTTCTGGGCACTCCATAATGGGTGAATATTTCTTCATACAGGAACTTAGCTACTTTCTCATCTCTGGCATTTTTCATTGCTCTAACTTCCACCCATTTAGTTACATAATTTGTACATACTAAGATGTAGGATTTGCCACTTGATGGTGGGTCAATTGGACCTATGAAATCCATGCCCCATGAAAGTTAGATAGAGAGATGGATGTTTGGATTCGAGGTACCCGATATGCATGAACTGGGTGGCTATCTTTTCAAGGTGTTGGACTTATCAAAAGGTATGACCATAACCTATGGAGTGAGTGGCATCTCATCGATTTTGGTTGGTCATCCAATCCTTTGGCATTGGTCACAAGTAGTTGTATATGTCATTGCATCCTTATATAGGGTTGACCAATAGTATCCTATTGTAAGTATCTTCAGTGTTGTTCTTTTCCCTACAAAATAGCCTCTACATGGTTCATCATGAAAAGCATGCAGTATATCATATGTCTCATCTTCCCTGACACACCTCCTCATGACTTGATCTAGACCTACATAGAAGAGATTTTTATCTATCCAATAATATTGAAAACTTTTCTCTACTAACTTTCTCTTTTCTTTATAAGAGAAGTGTTGGGGCAGCCTATTTATAGCAAGATAATTTGTAATGTCCGCATACCATGTGTATGGGTTGCTATATGGAACAAGTGCTCATCTGGAAAAGTGTTAGAGTTGGATCTTCATCAACAATGGTCAATCTAGATAAATAATTTGCAACTATGTTGGATTTTCTTGGCTTATTGATAATGGTAATATCAAATTCTTGTAACAACAAGAGCCATCTTGCCAATCTACTAGTGACAATTGGTTTGTTCATTAAAAAATTTATAGCTGAGTGATCAATATGAACAAAAATAGGATGTCCAGTCACATAGTGTCTAAATTTTTTCAATGCATAGACTACGACTAAAAGTTCTTTTTCAATTAATGTGTAATTCAACTTGGGTCCATGAAGGCTTTTACTAATACAACAGATGGCATTCTCAAGATTAGCAGGCTTTTGTCCTAATACAACTTCTATGGCATAGTTTGATGTAGTAGTATGAAAATGAAATGGAATTGACCAATTTGTTCCTTGTATAACTGGTGCCATGATGAGAAGTTTCTTAAGCTACAGGAAGGCTTCATTGCATTTGGGTGTCCAAATAAATTCAGCTTCCTTAGTCAACTATGTGTACAAAGGACTAACTATTTTGCTGCAATCTTCTATGAAATGCCTATAATATCTAGCATGACCTAAAAAGGATCTTACATATTTAAGTTTTTTAGGTATGGGAAATGTTAGAATTACCTCTATCTTAGCTAGATCCACTTGTATTCTTGCAGCTAATATGAAATGACCAAGTACCACTCCTTCCTGCATGAGCATGAAACATTTTTCACTATTAAGTGCCAGATTATGTTCTTTACATTGGATAAGAACCTTTTCAAGATTTTTCATGGCTTCTTCAAAGATGACTCCAAATGTTGTGAAATCATCCAGATATATTTCCATACAATCATGTGAGATATCGGCCAAAATGTTGATGACAGCTTGTTGGAATGTTGCAGAAGCATTACACAGGCCAAATGGCAAAATAGAATATGCAAAAGTACCCCATGGGCATGTAAATATGGTTTTGTCTTGGCCTTGAAGAGAAATACTTATTTGATTATAACCACTGTACCCATCTACAAAAGAGAAATACTTATTTCCAGCCAGAGTGTCCAGAACTTGATCTATGAATGGTAAAGGAAAGTAATCATTTTTGGTTGCCTTATTCAATTCTTTGTAATCTACACAAATCCACCATTTCTCTCCCTTTTTAGGAAATATGACTAGGGGTGATACCCATCTACTATCATATGTAAGATAGATAAAACTAGCATTAAGCAATTTTTGCAATTCAATTTTAACTATTTCTCTAAGAGCTAGGTTAATCCTTCTCTGGGTTGACGAAGCGACAGGCACAATTCATTGATGTATATTCTATGGGTACATAATGTAGGACTCAATCCTTTCATATCCCCATAGTCCCATGTAAAAGCCTTTCATGTTTTTGAAGCAGCCTTGTTAACTATTTCATCTATGTGGAAGATAATTTGGGATTGACGTGCAATTATGACCTTTTGACAGCTCAATAATAGTGGTAGACTCAATTATAGTAGCTTCAGAGATTGGAATTGTATCTAATTCACATGGTAAGAGTTGATGAATAATGTCTAGCTCTTTGAGCAGAATACAATTCTCATTACATTCCTCATATGTGGTTAACTCTAACACGAAATTGTCAGATACATCTTTTTCTACCACAAAAATGTTAGTAAGGATATTCTAAATTATTGAATCCTCTTCCTCCAACTTTAGGAAAGATTGTCTATGTAACATCATATGTTTTGCTATAGAGTTTAACTCTTCTTCTTCATCCCCTAAATCTGGCCAAACAAATGTGCTTAAATCTAGTTGTAGTTGTGCTGGAGGACATAAATCAAATTTCTTTGTTGCTTGACCATTAGATATGGTCATATTCCCTAACCTGAAACTTATATTTGCATCAGTTGTAGCTAACCATGGTTGTCCTAGAATGACAAGGTAATTAGATAAATTGACATTGGGAGACATAATCATGAAATCTGCAAGGTACTCTAGAGAGTCTAGGGTTATAACTATGTTTTCTATCATCCTATCATGAGTGATAGTAGAACTATCTACAAGTTGTAGAATTATTGGAGTAGCCCTTAATCCTTCTATTTTCAACTTCTTCATAGTATCCTTGGTCATGACATTTATAGCGGCACCAAGAGCAATTAAAGAATGTTTAATAGACTGACATGGGGAACCCATTTAGGAAATGAGTTGAATCCCTGCAACTGGACTACCTAGATCAGAATATTTAGGAGTGATTAATTTTCCTAACATAATGTCAGCCAATTGTCCTACAATATGGACTATAGTTGGGTCCTTTTTCCTCCTCCCAGGCTTCTTCAGGCAGGCTTCTCGAATGGCTTTTCCATAGATGGGAACATCTTTAATAGCTTGGAATAGGGGTATTTGGACATGCATATTCTTTAATTGATCAAAAATATCAAAAGATTGTTCCTCTATTTGGACAGGTTTACATTGTATGAGCTTCTTTGGAAAAGGAGGTTCAACCATTGGTTGGGCTTGAGTTGAAATAGTGACATTAGTTAGGTTAGCCTCTTAAGAAACTAGGGGTTATGATGTTGCAGGAGTATCGGGTATTTCAAATAAGAGGTGGTTTAGGTGTTGGTATGATTGTACCAGATCTCAAATGTATATTTGCAACATTTAGAGTGTAAACAGGATATTGCTGAGCATTAACAAAGTACATAGGTTGTTGTAACTACTGGTTATTTGGATTTGGCTAAGGTTCTACAGGTAAATGGGTCTATTTTTGAGGTCTAGGACTCACAGATGGTGGCATTAGTGTAGGTTGTTAGACTGGGGGTGGTAATTGTGGAGCATCATTATTTTGGTTAGGCTACTCTTGAGGTCCTCTCCATTGATTTGTAGACTACCAATTCCCCTAGGGTGTTTGCCATTGGTTCTGTTGGTTCTACCATTGATTATTATGTTGGTTTGGCTAGGAAGGTTGGGAATTCTGAGGCCATTAGGCCTATTATGGATTATTTTGCCAAGCATTATTCCCATTAGGTTGACTACATTATGGAGGACCTTGGGTATTACGATTTTGCCATTGATCACCATATAGATTTGAATTTTGCAAAGGATCCTGAGGCATACCTTAATGTTGGGCCCATGGTAGGCATTGAGCAACAAAGAATACTTGCTCATCATCTCCATCTATCTTGATGTACTCAGTTGGAAGATGCCAATTTTCCACGCTAGCGACAGTTTGCATTGGAAGTCTTTCTTTTGCTTCCGGCAATGGGGGTAGTACTTAGCTAGTTGGACTTTAGCTTTTGCATGTTTCTTCTTTATAGTCTATGTCAATATGTATAGTGACATCATTTATAATATCCTACTTAAAATCTGAGAGTAGATTATATATCTCGAGCTTTTAAATACCCCGACTGATTACTTTAATAGGTGTAGTTTGATGTCCTTTTCATTTCTTCATGGTTGATCTTGAGTAATTAAGATAGATTTTCTTGAGGCTATCCCAAGAAGATTGATACACATCCCTTCCAACCATCAAGTGTAATGCTTCTAGACAACTATCATCCACACCTCTCAAAAAGACTAGCTTTTGTGAATCCTTAGACAACACATGCTGAAGGTTTTTCTGCAGTGTATACAAGAAACATGAAACATAGTCTTTCAATGTTTCTTCCTCCTTTTGTGATATTCTAAAAATATCATCTCCTCTTGAATCATTTTCTTTGCAATACTCTTTGTATTTGTCCAAGAACAGAGTTTGCATTTCATCCCAAATACCTGCTGCATTAGCTCCTAAACCCATGAACAATTGTAAAGTTGACTCTTTTAGTGTTGCTAGAAATAATTTAAGCTTATGGGTATCAGTATTATAGTCAAAGCTACGACAGAGTATGTTAGACTCAAGCAAGAAAGTATCAGGATCTTCAATTGTGAGGCCATAAAACTTTGGAAGAGCATTTGGAGGTATATTTTTGAGATTAGCATCGATTACAAGGCTTGGAAGAGGAAATGGAAAAGTAGGTTGTGCCATTACTAGTGGTATTTGATATAAGGTTGCTGCTGAAATGGGATATTGGGCATTGGATTGTTAACAACTGGTGGATTTGGAGCAATACTATCAAGAAAACTAGCCAAAATTTCAACAAAAGGTTGAAGGCCACTTGTATCCAAAGGTTCTACCCTTGAGGATGATTCTATAGGAAAAATAGGGCTTGCATCTAAAAAAGAAAACTTAGCTTCTTCAATTTCTTCATTTAGATTAATAGGCTCTCATGGAAGAGATCTCCCATATTCATCTTGTGGTCTTCCTCTTCATTACATGCAATTGAATTGGTGACTTGTGAATCAAGCACTCAATCTTGTGGTTAACTAACACACTAACCTAAAAATAGAAAACTCATGAAGGTTCCTAGTTTGACACCATCCCTGGCAACAACACCAAAAATGCAGGTTTCCATAATAGATCAAGATAATCACACTACTTTTCCTCTAACAAGGGTACTCTATCCATTTTGAGAACTATCTATTCCATTATGAAAATACATTTGAATTGTCAACCCAAGGACGCAGGACTTGAAATGGGTCAGCATAGTGTGTGCACCAAGTTCCTTTAAGAGTCTTAACACCTATGCTGCAGGAAAGTAAAATGCATGAAAGGAATCTATACTACTAATACAGAATAGTAAACATACTTAGATTATCAACAAAGAAATGTAAAAACTACAGAAAAGGGAATTCTAAACTAGTTAACAATTCAAATATCCACTATGACAGTTTTCCACAAGTGTTGCAGGAACTTTCACAATAACTATGTTGCAGGACTAATACAATAAATCTATCTTAAATAGGAAATCACAAGAAATAAATATACTCTACCTAAATCTATTCTACCTCCCAATTGGGCCCCCTTGGTTGGCTTTAGCTAACTAAGAACACAACAGATAATCCAAAATCACTTTCTCATTAGAATTCTTCTTTTGTTACATGACTAAACAATTCATAAAGAACAGAGAAAACAACTTCAGAATCTTCCAATCCCCAAACTAACTGTAACTTTCCATATATTTAGAGGATTGGAACTTATTATACAACATAACATAAAAACTCGTGAGAAAACATCACCAATAGAAAAAGGGTGGGATGTCAACCAAAACTTTTAGAACATTGATTGAGTAACAAAATAATGGTCTGCAGATAATGTAACAAGTCGACCGACCCACAGTTCTCATGCTATGACTAGTCTTAATTACTCCTTTAATACGGTTCTCGCCACTCTTTGCGCCACTTCTACATTTCTTGAAGATTAGCAACATTCTAACACATGCAACAATATTTTTACTCTCATTCAAATATTAAAACATAAATTAAAACATTTATATGAAATATTGCACTTTATATATAATATTAAGCAAGGTACGTCATATTCACCATCCATAGGTTTAATAGGTTCTAACTGCATTCAACATAAGTTCACAAGACATTTAAAACAAGCATTCTGGAAATGTTTTCCTCATGGCTCAAAGAGTAAGTTCAAACTATATAAAAACTATATCAAATTTGAGATATTAATATGCCTCATCACATATCATAACCCAAAATTAGGTGTACCCTTCAAATATCTGAAAATCCTTTTTATTCGGTCTTGTGTGAGTCAAATATTGAAAACCTCCAATCATTGATTTGTACTTTTTTTCTTAATAGTAGGTGCCTCATCTTTTCTAGATAAATTATGACCAATTACTGTAGGTTTACTAATAGGTTTACAACTTTCGAAACCAATTTTTTTCAACAAGTCTTTCAGATACTTAGTTTGTTATAAGAAAATACCATCACTATTCTACAAAATCAGCAATTTCAAGAAATTACTTCATCTTACTGATCAACTCATTCAAAATAAACTCTCCACCTCTATCAAATCTTAAGCATTTAATCCTTAATCCAGATTCATTTTCAACTTTATTCTTAAAGACCTTAAACTTCTCAAATACTTCATATTTTTCTCTAAGAAGTGCTACCCACATCATCTTACTAAAATCATCAACAAGAATCATGAAATATTTGTCTCCATAGAATGATCTTGTCTTTGTAGGATCTCTTAAGTCTATGTGTACTATCTCTAGCTTTGCTGATGTAGTAAACTTCTTGCTCCAAAAATAACTTTTCTCCTACTTTCCATAACACATTCCTTGCATACCATGTTAGCGAGCTTAACAATTTTAAGAAAACTTCTAATAGCAAGTGTATTACTCACTTTCACATTGTTATCAGATTAATTTGACAAAACCTCTTATGTCATAGCCAACTACTATCAACCTTAGCAACTAAGCATGTAAATTAAGTAGGATTCAATGAAAAACATTACCTCTTGATCTTGTACCCATACCAATTATCTTACCATATTTATCCTTGATAATACATGTATTTTTGTAAATTACAACTGATATCCCTTTTCAACTAACTATCCAACACTCAGAAGATTATGTTTCAAAACATCAACAAAATAAACATCATCAGTGTTTTTTTTTCTCATCAAGAGTAATAGATCCCATTCATTTTGTGTAATAGACCTCATTGTTTCCAACTCTAAAAATTCCCCCATAACAACTGTTGAACTCAACAAATTTGTTCATATCACTAGTCATATGATGTGAACAACCATTATCTATAATCCAATTAGATTTCTTCTTTTCAAATTGTGACACTAATGCCTTTTCTTCTCTAATTTCTTCTTTTTAAGGATTTTCCTCTTTGATTGGAAAAAAATCATATTTCATCACTTTCATTCAAGAATCTTTCCACACTAACTTCCAAATATTCAAAGTTTCCATAAAGACATTCTATAGGCTTCCTAGGCTTGAAATTCCTCTTACGCTTCTTTACTCTCTTAGGGAACTTCGAAGCATAATGACTATATTCATTACAAGTCCAACATTTAAAGATTCTCTTACCTTCAGGTTCTCTTCTTACAAGAAGGGTCTTTCCTTCTTCAACCTGTATGTATTCTTTAGATCTTCCTCTGTTGCTACTAGCATAATCTCCATTATTACTCACATTTCTTGTCAATGTAGGTTGACCACTCAATGCGATAAAAGAAGTTTCAACTCTAGGAAACATCTCCACTTTGTCTCAAACTTATCTTAGCTTATTCCAATCTTCCAAGAAGAGTTTCTCTTGTGAACTTTTATGTGTAAGGTATAACTTGTTTAGTCATCTATGTTACCTACTTACATGCAGGTGTCAAAGTTTTCAGGATCTTCCATACAATTTCATCTTCATATTTCCTTCCATCACAAGCCTTAATTATTGCAACGATCTATGATATTCTACCAAAATAACTTCTTATAGATTCATCTTCCATCATTTTAGCTTCTTGAAAAAAACATATCCAATTTTTCAATCTAACCTTCTTAGCATGCTTATCACCTTCACAAGTAGATTCCAAAGCTTTCCAAACCTTCTATATCAAATTGAAAGATTTTACCTGGCTGAACTCATTTCAAGAAGGGTTAAGAAAAGTGCTTCCCTAGCTAGCATATTGCACATAAAAATTTCTATATGATGTTCAGTACATTCCTCAAGCTTATCGTCTTCAACCATTTCTTTATTTATCTTATTCATCATCCAATATCTTGGACCCATGCATAGAAAATATGTATTCATCTTCTTTTTCTAACTATCATCATTGGTTCCATCAAAATTTAGACTTTCTTTTCTAAAATGACTCACCATAATCTCCTTAAGCCATTAAACTTTCCCTTTAAGGACCTGATGCTCTGATATTAATTGTTAGAAAGTAATATCCACCAAGATAACTGGAGGGGGGGGGGGGGGGGGGGGGGTGAATCAATTAAAATAGCTCTTATTAACCTTATTAATTCTAAAACATATAATCAGTAAGTGCAATAACCATAAGAAGATAACCATACACATTAACATTAGATTTGTTAGCTAGCGAAAACCCTAGTGAGGATGGTACCCACAAAATGATGTACTAATATATAAGTTCCTTATAAGAGGATAAACCCTATGAGGAGTCATTGAAATATATTTAGTACATATCAATCCCTATTAGGAGACTTTGAATCCCTGTGAGGAGGTTCCAAAACTAGTAGAAGTTGTGGAAGGTCGAAGGACCCATTGTCCAAATAGCTTTAGGAGGAAAGACCACTGAACTCACTTATATACAATAGGCCTTAGTACTATCCTTTACAGAATAATATAAATAAACAAATATCCATAGGAACCTCTTTTCCAAATATAATATCTTTGTCAGCTCGTCGTGTCTTATCTACACCAAACACTTTTTCGATTTGAATATCATGTTTGTTGGATCTCACATCCAAGTTTGCTCACTCACATTACATAAAAACCATAATATCATTCCCACTTACAACCAAGGATAAAAAAATTCCTTTATACCAAGTCATCAAACTAATTATCGAGTTGGCCTTGAGCCTTTCCCAATTTACAACTAATATAGGACCTCGTTAAGATAATACACTACACATTGCATTATATCTTTTCATAATTACATAGCATTGTCAACTCACAATCTTCACAATCCTTCACATGTGTAACCTCAAAATTTGCATGATCAACCATGTCATCTTCATTATGTCTTCTATCTCTCTTCAACTACACTTAACTAGATTCTATCTCTATTAGAAGATACAATCTAATTACTATAAATTGCTTCTCAAAAACTCTACCAGAACTATGTCTTAAATAAATCTTGAATAATTGTTAACTTTCTTCATATTTTTGCATGCGCTCTTAGACACATCATCACAAAACTCTTTAAAACATCATGTTAAGTGTGCATATCCATATCTTCAATTATCAAACTATGCAAGCTCAATCTATGTCTGTTGCCTTGTCAATCTTGGTAGAATCATTAGTATGTTGACATCAATGAAAAACACAATGATCAATACAATGTAATCATGCTAACAATCTCCCCAATGCTCTATCAATTCTAAGATACTCCTACGTAGGAACATCATCAACATTCATGATAATGGTAAGCTAGCAATTTCTAGGCTTCACTATTTCTATCATTCAAGAGTCAATGCTAGCTAGGAAACATAATTCATTCTTGTATTCTTGTACTAGGAAAAATGATATTCTATTTATTTTCCTCATTATATTCCTAAATATATCAAAATATCTTTTGAAGTTAACATTTTTATCATCTCGTAACATCATTTATTCTTTATGAATTTGTTCACAAATGGTCCTATCAGTTAGCCATGTGACTTGACCTTGTCCAAGGTTTCTCTCATGAAATAGAAGAATATATGTACCAGGAAAGCCCCCATTTTGAATGGATGTCCCTTTGTGTTTTCTTTAAATTTGTTAGGTTCATCATCAATTGCTCATGCATCTAGATGCTTAAAACAAGTTTTACACCTTCATGAGTGATTTGATGCATCATGTGTACCACTCCATAGGGCACACTATTGATTTTGCTAAGTAAAGTCTGTAAACAATTTCCATTGCAAAAAATCACATTTTAGGATTAGGGATTTCTTTTATAGCTAGTGTTTATCCTTCTTTCCTTTCTCCTATCATTTTGACCACTTCATTAAGTGTTGCCTTTCCTAAATTCATCTTTTCTCCTATTCCATTGAGTCATGTTACCCTAATAATAACCCTCTTTGTGATTTCATAGGGTTTTTCAAGCCACACATAGTTGCCATGCACTCTACTTAGTACAAGTCTCACCCAATCTTTCTGGATGAAGTCTAAAAAATCTATCACTGGGTACAAACTTGTGTTCAACAGGTTTCATTTCTCATTCTTCATTCTCCCATAGAAATGTGGAGAATACTCCATAGAACTTTTCTGCTTGCTATTCCATGGTTTTTACACTTAGGTATGTGCTTACATATTCTACAAGTAAAACATTAGTGGGAAGTAAGAATAGTGCTACTACTTGGTTCCTTGCATCTCCTTTCTACTAGGTAACTACATATGTTGGTTTCGATATTTCTTCATTACTGACAAGCGTAGTCTTATAAGTGTTGGTTTCTCTTTTGAATTAATTGATTTCACTAAATTACACACTTTTATAGGTTCAGAGATCTTGTTGGGGGCAATGATAGTGTACTAGGTTTTCTTAATTTTGTTTAGCCCGAGAATTCTATTTCAAAGGTAATTAATCAACCTTATCCTAACCTATTTATATATTTTTCCCTATTGTTAGGTTTTTGTTAATGAGCAATGGTAAACATAGTTCTTACCTACCCATCCCTTTGCAATTAATGCACATGCTCTATGCAATAATGGAAATAATCTCAAATTTATCTTGCCTCAATATAGGTTCCTTAGGTTTGTGTTGCATTTCCTTTTATTGATGTATGGCATATTTTTTGGTGCACAACCCCTTCTAGGCTAGGACTAGCTTAGTTTGTTGCAGAGATCTCACCACCAACATGTGAGTTCTCTAATTCCTTTGGACTTGACTTCTTTGTTCTTGTCTACCTACCTTTATAATAACTTGTTGAAGTCATTTCTAACTTCCTCCTTGTCCACTATCTAGGGCTTTCCTTCACGTTCCAAATTTTTCATTTGGGCTCCTCTCCTTGATCTACAATTTTTGGCAATATGCCTTACCTTGTTGTAGTAGTAATAGGGTATGCATGTTCCTTTCCATGATCTTGAGTAATTTCTTTCACTAGTTTCTATTTGCCAATGATTTTCTATATGTCCTTTGTTCTCAATGGATGAGTATACAAACATGTTCATTTTATTTTTCCAGCTAGTATTGGAGGTGCTTTGAGATTTTTTATTCATCCATGGTCTTGATTTTCATACCTCAAGCTTGTGTCCATACTTGTTATAGCAGTAGGAGTACCCATCAAATCTTTTCTCCTGAGTATGAGAATTTCATTCTTGAAAAGAGTGACCATACTTACAATATGTGTTGTAATGCTTGTAGAAGTTGTAATATGCATTAGATGTAACCTTTTTGTGCTAGCATATATTTGATGTATGACCTATTTTACCACAACAATAACACATTGGTTTCTTAGGCTTCTTACCTTTAGACAACATTTTCCCTTGTCCTTGTTTAGTATGGATTTTTCTCTTGGATGATTCACCACCTTCAATCTTGCTACTCCTTCATAACCAAGACTAATTTTTTTGTTCATCCTCCTTTGAGATTTAAGTTACTTGTCTATTATATTAGATACGTTAATGGACCTTCTCATATTTTCATCTCTTTTATTGGTGTCTTTTAATTCCTCAGTTAGCCTTTGAATCTACCGATCCTTTTGTCTAGCATTTTATTTATCTATTCTTTTAGTTTCCATGGCTTCACTTAGTTCTCTCTCATCTTTCCCTAATGCTTGTGATACATCACTTTTCTCCTTTTGTGCCTAGCTCAATCTTTCTGACATTTCTTCTAGTTCTTCCTTTAGCTTAGCAACAAAATTTCTTAGCTTCTTTATGTTATTAGACATGAGGTCAAAAATAGTTTCTTCAGATCCATCTTATCCACTCTTCTCTTCCATTTTCTTGATAATTTCATGACCTTCATTGAGTTTCTTCAAAAGCTTCTTTCTTTTTACTAGGGAATCCTTGAGCTTTTTCTTCAAGTCTTCTATGGTGTCATGTGCTTCTTCATATAACTTTTTGTACTTCATGGATTTTTTTTTATCTTTCCTCAAGCTATGTGGCTTGCTACTATTAGGATCCAAGATATGATACCAATTTTTTGTCCCAACCAGTACTGAAGGAGAGGGGGTGGGGTGAATCAGTTCCATTTGTTGAACTAGTTAAACTCTTCACCACTTTAAATAAACTAATTGCCATCCACTTGAGAGCTAGCACAATTATGAAAGTAGTGAAATAAAAGCATATTAACTCATACACAAAATCATTCATCAATGACCACACATATTGTTTTGTATGTGGAAACAATTGATAAGAGGGTGAAAACCATGGTGGCAATAACATACCCACTAGCCTTTTACTACAGATAAAAGGTTGCCCAATTAAAAGCTATAAACTATTTTTTTAGAACACATCCTATTAGGAATGTCAGTAATATGTTAGGATTCCAATAAACATGTTAAAGTTACATTGTTAAAGGATTTAACACTCTTTTAGAGAGATATATGGTTAAAGGACTTAACATATAGTTACAACTAAAGCATGCTTTGTTAGGAGCTTACAACTTGACGACAATGATTAAAGAGAAATCAAATATGATCTAAACATGTAGTGCTTTCCTTCTTAGTAAATCTCTAGCGAATAACTTTTAAATATCATGATCTCCCTTTGTCTAATAGACATACTGAGTGATATCCTTTGTATCATTGTACCTCTCTCTCTCTCCTTTGTGTGGCTCTTTGTTCTCAAACTCCTAATCTTTCTTACATAGTAGCCATCCTTTCTGTGTTCCTATATGCACACACTTATCTCCTTAACTCTCTTTCCTCTCTCCCTTTTTTCAATGTGTGAAGTTACCCCTTACCTATGGGTGTCAAAAAAATGAAGAGTATCCTGATCAAACCAATAAATTCAAAATTTAAATTCAAACTATTGAGTAGTTCACAAGTAACTCATGACATCTACGCTTTAGGGTCTAGAATAGCAATGATGTCAATGTAATATGGGTCTTGTCTCAATCTGTCTATTTTTCTATGTCCCAATGTTCTTGTTAGAATATAAATTTAATTTTAATTCATGCCATACTTTTTATTCCATGTCACTGTGATGACTCCTCATGTGAGCTGGATTAGTCTTAGTGTATATTTATTCTCCTATATAGACCAGTGAAGATATCTATCGATACTCAAAAGGTGCATATTCCTTGACTAGTTACCAATCAATCACAAAATAATTATGCCAACTATACTCCATAATGCCAATGTGACCAGTTGGTTCAACAATCTCTTGATCAACTCATTATCTTCTAGTTTCACCTCCAATCTCTCTAAGCCTTTCTTAGGCCTTCATGTCTTGTCCTCTAGGACAGGTAGACCTAGGTTGACCTAGTTTAGACTAGGTCAACCCACATTGACCTAGTCTAGACCAGGTTGGCCCAAGTCAACCTAATCCCCTATGGTTGTGAGGTTTGAGCCCCAAAATTTCTTGAGTTTATCAATTAGTTTAATTAACTCCCTTGTTAGCTCGAGTTGTTTTCCCACTTGAACACTAGTATAAAATGAGGCTTGGGGATTTCATTTTCCTATCTCATCTTCTCAGGTTATCTCACAAGAAAGCAAGTAATTAAGGCATTCCTCTTCAAGAATCTTCAAGCAATCAAGTCTAAGCATATCCTTCTTGCATCAAGATTCTTTCTTCAAGGTGATAGTGGAGTTTGTCTCTAAGGGCTAGATACATCATTCTAGTCCATTCTAGTTCTTCTATTATTCATTCATGACATGTCACATAAATTCATATTCATGAGGTTTTGGCTTCTTTGATCTCTTTATGAATTCTCTGAGTCAAGGTTAATACACTTACATGAAGGATTTGAGCAATACAAATCCACAAAACCTAAAGAATACCTACATGTAAAACCCTATCACAGAGAAGAAAAAGACAATAGGAGGCAAGGGTTTTTCTCTGAAAATATGCAAATTATATTCTTAGAAATGAAAAAGATGTAAGATAATTACAAATGATCTATCCTTAAAGAAGGAGATCGAAGCCCGAAAAGGGTAACCCAAAAGGTAAAAGGGAAACCTAAAAGGTAAATGCTATTTAATAATTACTAATTAATTATTAAATGAGAATGGAAAAGGTACATAAAGTGAAATCTTAAGAAGGGAGTAAAGCATGTTTAATAAATGAAATTAAATTGACACTTTACTCTAACACCCCCCCTTAAGATGAACAACAATGCAACTACAAACAATGCAAAAAGAGTAAGAAAACTACAATGTAATGCTGAAATAAAACTTGGGTTTGGATAACGAGGCCTGATGAGGTACCCTATCACAACCAGATCTCTATGAAACAGAGAAATAGAGAAAACCCAGTGGGAAAAACTCAACTCCAAAAAGAGATAGAAAAAGGATGCACAAATGAAACATCTCAAGAGAATCTCTCAAGACCATAAGTACAATGAAAGCCTCCATGATAAAAGCTTGAGACACATAGCCCCCCCAAAATGACAGAACTTTTGTGTCGATGAACATACCAATGTGGCTCCAATTTGAAGGAAAAAAAGGCAATGGACAAGGATGATAAAACCCATGTATGTAAGGTACAACTGGAAATCCTACCTAATGCTCAAAAGAGAAAGCATGAGAATCTTGAAATGGAATTTCCAATGGAGGTGGGATAGTAGGTGTATTGAATCTGCCATCCAAGAGGAGATTTGTGTCCTTCGATATATCATCAACAACTACAGTAGGTGGCTCGATGACTGGAGTAGGAAATACTGAAGAGTGATCCTTTGCAAAAGATGAAATTTGAATAGGAGGTGGAGGTGTAGAAGTCACAACACTAGTCTCAAGTGTTATTTTGTGGTGACTAATCAAAGAAATACTGTACATACTTCATAAATTCTTTTGGGTTA
Organism: Cupressus sempervirens; assembly: GCA_028749045.1. NCBI lineage: Eukaryota > Viridiplantae > Streptophyta > Pinopsida > Cupressales > Cupressaceae > Cupressus > Cupressus sempervirens. The sequence goes on along the minus strand of CM053786.1, from coordinate 539,770,567 downwards.
GTATTTGCCAATGGTGGGCTCCTATTCACCAATGGGTAATATTCACTAGTTGGCTATTGTTTATATTCACCAATTTAGGGTTGGAATGTTGTAACTAATTTTAACCCTAAAGTGGAAAAAATACTTGTATAAAAGGGGTTAGGGTTAGGGGTTGTTTTATAAGGTGTGATGTGAAAATTGCTTCTTGTAGTAGCATTGAGCTGTAAGGGATTATGAATTGTAATCAGGTTGTAATCACTAGATCATAATAATATTGGATTTTCTATTTGGTGGACGTAGCCCAAGGATTGGGTGAACCACATTAAATCTTGGTGTCTTGTGTTCTTTTCTATGTGATCTATTATTTTATGATATTGTTTATATTTTCATGTAATTGTTATTTTTGTCTATGGTTTAATCCTAAGATTAGGAACAACACATAAGTTCAAGTGACCTGACTTCATCTCAATATACTCTCATGAAAAAAGAGAGTGAGTCTTTGATAGTGCACCAAAATATGAGAAAAAATATAGGCAAGAAGCATGATCAATAGTCCATGTAGCAATAATATTGCTTATCTCACTATCTCTGATGTGCATTGAATCCTATGCAAACTCAACTGTCTTCCTATCCCACTATGTGTAATCTGATAAATAGAGAGAAGGTTAGGGGACAAATATAGAACACAAAACACATTATGTAATGTACCATCATCAATTTCAATAGAACCATTCCCACATACAATCATAACAATGTTGTTCCCCATCAAAATGTTTGGAGTAGGAGAAGCCTCAAAAGAAGAGAACAAATCCTGAGAAGATGTCGTATGGTGTGAAGCACCTGGATCCTATAACCATCTAGAAGAATGAGAAATAGTAGTTGCACATAGTGCATGACCCTTTCCTATATCTTTACCATCTAATGAAAATGATAATGATGAAGAAGATCTATGAGAATTAGAAGGAATATCAATGTTTCTCTTCTAAAGGAGAGCTATCAAATCTGAAACCTATTTGGTATAGCCATCTAGCTTCTTCTCATATCAATGTAACTCATCATGATTAGGCTTATTACAATAAGCATATTTCAGTCTTTCTGGCTTTGATTTACCCCCTTTAGGAGGAGGTGGCCATGATGAAATGTGAGTGCTAGAATCAATCAAAGACTGTAGAATGAGATTTCATAAGTCTGTGAGTCTTTGAGATAATCCAATTAAGAGAGCTTAGCTTTCTCTTGAGTCAAATGATCACAAAAAAACTCAATGGATGACATGGAAAATCTATTATCTAAAGCATCTTTGGTGGAATAGAAGGTAGAAGCAAAAATCTAAAAGTTTCCACAAAGCTTAGAGAGAATAAGATAAATGTACTTAGGATCTATCTTCTCCTTTCCACAACCTTGCAAAAAGGATCTCTTTTGATTGAACTTCATCGTGAAGTCCTCAATGGAAGGAAATGAATTTAGTACAAGAGAGGTAAGCTCTGCCTCAATTTGAATTGCTTTGAACTCATTCATAGTACCAAACAAGCCATGAAGCTTGGTCCACATAGTTAGAGGAGTATTGCACCTATCTAAATGAAAGTGTAGATTGTCTGATACCTGTAAAGAAATCAATCGTATTTCCTCATTCATCTTGTTCTAGTGTTGCATGACCTCATAAGGCCTTTGAAAAACTAGTTGCATGACATCTAAACAAGACCACAACCCTTTTGATCAGAGAAGTTGAGTCATCGAGGTCTTCCAAGCGTGTTAATTATGAGGGGTTAGAAGTTCCACACAAGAAGAGGTCTCAGCCATTTTTTTAGAAGGTGTTCAATTATTTTTAATGTACTTATGCTTTACATAAGTAAATAATAGAAACAATGTGACAAAACACCCCCCACAATGCAAAAAATCAAACCCCAATTGGTAGAAGGAATGTGTAAATAAGAGAAGAGCAAAAAAATTTCAAAAATGAATCACAAATCCTTGGCAAAAAATACTAGTGAAATGAAAAAGAATATAGAAAGTGCTCAAAAAGTCTTTTTTGACAATTTTTTTAGATCGGAAAACAGAGCTATAATGAAGAAGTTATGCCCCCTGGAAGATAGAAGTCATCAATAGACTCGAAGTACAAAAATAGGTACCAAACTAGAAAAAATCCCAAAAATACTTGATCCATCGTCTCCATCTCAAAACCATCTTTTTGGCACTTCTTTCAGATCAAAAAAATACCTTTGTATGCTCAAGATATCACAAAAAAAAGATAGAGCCCTTGGAAATGCATTAAAATAGATTTTTTTTTTGAAAGTATATATAAAAAAACAAACCAGTTTGAAGCAATGGCGGACTGACGTCCAAGCAAGGAAAGGAAGTGGCATCACTTGTGGTGGGGTCATGGTTGGGGCAGAGTGGAGGTCACAGCAAAGTGGAGGATGCAATGGCTAACAGTAGCGATGTGGTCACCATGAATGAGCAGGGGCCCAAAAATTGAAAGTGTCTGCCAAAAAGTGAAGTCACTACTGCCATTTGATTGCCAGACGCCATAAAGAGTAGCGGTGGCAGAAAATTGGTTTGTAGGACATTTAAAAATAAATAAATAAATTTTTATTACAATCACCTCGTAACACATGCAAGAGGTCGTACAACCCTGTTGGGAAAAAAAAAAATTGCCTCCTAAATCAATGCTATCCAAAATGGATGAACTTTATATGAAAATGGAGTTTATGATGCCTTTTGAATCCAACCATGAGGTCTCTTTGGACTCAGTGCTCCAAAAATTAGAAACCCTCCCTATTTTCACAAAAAAAAACTCGAAAAACACCAGATCTAATTTGTCAAACTCTCGTTCTCCTTTTTCTCCAAATATCGAACAAGATACAACAAATCTAGCTATGATAGCATGAAGGATTTGAGCAATACAAATCCACAAAGCCCAAAGAATACCTACTTGTAAAAACCTATCATAGAGAAGAAAAAGACAAGAGGAGGCAAGGGTTTTGCTCTGAAAATATGCAAATTGTATTCTTAGAAATGAAAAAGATGTAAGATAATTACAAACAATCTATCCTTATAAAAGCTAGGAGATTGAAACCTGAAAAGGGTAACCTAAAAGGTGAATTCTATTTAATAATTACTAATTGATTATTAAATAAGAATGCAAAAGGGGCATAAAGTAAAAGCTTAAGAAGCGAGTAAAGCACATTTAGTAAATGAAATTAAATTAACGCTTTACTCTAACATTACATAATTGATTACTATTGTCACAAAATTTTGTACCCTTGTCCAAAGTTTTTAACTAAAGACAACCTTGTGAAACATGGAAACAACCTCCAAGCTATGGGACTTGAATTATAAGGTTGAGTCTTCGAAGAAGGTCAAATTCCTTTCCTATTAGGATGCACCTAACTACACCCTGAGAGGAAAAGGGAGAAGGAATAAATAGAAACAAACTACCTAATCTATTCTAAGGAGGTGGTGCACCAAAATAGAGTGTTCAAACCAATATTTTCCCATACATACACTTTTGAACCATCATGACACCAAAAGATATACAAATCTAGACTTGATTTAACCAAATAATCACATGTAAATCAGAAAACCAAAATAAATGACACAAAGAAGAAGATAGTTCAATTATATATCATTCATAGGTCAAAAGAGATACAATCATGCAAAATTGTAGATATTCACAATACACCAATGAGAGGCAAATAGGTCTTGCACAATACATCAAGAAAGTGATAAGACAGAGTGTCATACAGTTCAGAGGCAAAGGGGATTTATAGTAGCATGCCAAAGCAATGCCAAAGAAATAGAGAGGGTCTGACCCTTACAAAAATTACAAAAACTACCTTTATAGCTTAGGCATAACTAAGATACCTTTCCATGGAAGCCAAAGTCAACCACTATCATCAAGTTGCAAAGAGACATTAATGTTGATACAAAAGGATTTACCCAGGTGCACATCCATATGCAAAAAATTAGATTCCTATACATGTATCCAACTCTGGAAGGGATAGAAACAATGGCCATAACTAGAGATTGGGTAAATGGATAAACCAAAGTGACAAGAAGATAGAAGATTTATTCAAAAGAGATGGGAATGCAAAATAGTAGTTGCAGATGATCAAAAGATCAATTTGATAATTAAGAGCCACTTTCATTATTCTCGACACTCACCAAATTAGATATATTAGTAAGTCAAACATATTAAACCTTCATCCTATACCTTCCTACAATTTCATTGGTCAAAGACCCTTTTATTTTTTTGGCCTAGAAAAGTGGAACACCTTTATGGTCAACTTAAGGTCCTATGATCCTACAATTGTCAGTTATCTTATGATCGGGTCCTCCTTTTACCCTTCTTATGATCTTATGATTATAACATTGCCTTATAATCCTACAATTATGAACTTACATAACATCGACATAGCATTGGCGACTGACATTCAATCCTCTACGATCTGACAACCATGATTATCCTGGCCTTGTCGTGACCTCGACAACTTCCTCATGTGTACTTGTGATCCTACAACATGGTTTCACTGTAAGATCAAAACACTTCATCTAACTACTTTTCCTTAACATGACTGCTAACTGCCTTATTACCTTCTAAACTAGGCCCACCACATACACATATCAACTTTTCACTTTCTCGCATTGTCTAAAGATCAAGTAGTTCCATAAAGCAAAAAACTAAGGATTGCAGATCCTCTTTGATCTAATGGTGAAGACCAAACCTTGAAGTTGCATGTAGATTCAATTCCCTGACCAATGCAAACAAGCCATGTATATAAACTCTAACATATCCAAAACCTGTCATAGCCCACCAAAGAGGAATGGATTTGCCATACTAGGTGTCAAATCGTTGCTTTCTCGCATTATTTAAAGATTATGCTTCTTGGAAAAGTGAGATTGCAACAACGGTAGATCTGGGAAGATCTGACAGTAGGGAAAGTTGCAGGCCTATAGAAAAAATTAAAGTGCACAATTACTTTAGGAAATGAGATATAACCTAAAGTTCTAAAGATATATTTTTTGCATGCCCTAATTTGAATACTTGAAATATATGAATGTTATACTATTTAAATTCAAATATTTCCATTTGGCGGGAGGGAAAAAATGGCCAACAATTACATATCAAATTCAATTGAATTTTGAAGGTAATTGTATATTTCACTTGATATTATTTAGGTCTACTACATGGAAGCATTTACCTTCATTAAATCCAACCACAAAATCCTTATTTTTTGTGTTGATTTGCATGATATTAGTCAAAACTTACAAGTCTAGAACCTACTCTTTGGGAGCTTTCTGGAAAAAATTGTTATAGAGTCATTGAACTATGTCAACCTTGTTGTAGGAAATCCTTCCAAGTTTGCCTTTTCCTTTAGGGCCCTTTTTTTGGGATATTTCTGGGTTTTTTTTCCTTTTGTCATTTCATTCTAAGATCCATGGTTGGATATTTAGAAAATAGTTTAGATCCACAAATTTTGGAGTTAAAATACATCTTCCTCTATGTATTTTGGGATGAGTCTTTCATATTTTATTTCCTTTCATATCTTTACCCTAGATCTATGTCTTAATTGGGCTAATTGTTATGCACATAAGATCTTGATTTACTTTATTTAATCAATTGGTTTGATTTCACACTCTCATTATCCTATTAAGCGCTAAAGAGAGCCTTCTGATGCATTTCCCTTTATAATTCAAATTTAGCATTGGCAACCTTCTTCCTTTGGTTTCTAGCTATTCTAATTTGGATCATAAGTTGAACCATATTTGGAAGTTCCCCTCTTTTCCTTTCAAACACATTTGAATGGCTTACTAGCTAGGATAAGTGGAGACCTACAACCCTATTAAAGTGTCTCCCTTTCCCACTAAATAGTTTGGTGAACCTAATGTTGTGCCTCTCTATTATTTAAGTTATATTGCATTATCTCTCTTTTTATATTATATTTTGATGTATCTAGATATACTATTATTTGCATTAGTGGTATTTAAATATCCATTTGCATTTGAAAATACAATTTTGTTTTTGTACCTAATTCATTATTAGATTGTATTTTATTTATAGTCATTTTATTTCCTTTCAATGGGATTTTTATCTTTATTTTCAATTTATCTTTGTGGCCTTCAATACATTCCATTTTATGCATATGATGATGCTTTGATATGTTCTTTTATTGAGGCTCACCTTCCTAAAGCTAATTTTGATCAACCTTTAGTGATTAATGATGTTACTAACCTTGATAATGCTACCATTGGGGGTGAACCCTTAGCTAAGGAGGTGGATTATTCCCTTCCTTAAAAAAGAAAATTTTACAAAATTTAATGATAATATTATTACTTCTATTGATCAATCTCTTTCTTTGCATCCTATTGGCATTCCTTCTATAGATGAGAATTTGATGAGTTATGTTTGTCCTTCTCCTAAGAGTACCTTAGTGATAGAGGACCACACATTTAACATTGCTTCTTATTCTTCTCACAACATGTCTCACTTCAATTTAGGTCTTGATCAAAAAGATGACTCTTATGTCCTTATTTTCACAAACTTGGCACTAGATCGTAAGGATCCTCACATTGACTCTATGAGTAGTTTCTCAACTCTTAAGGATTGGGAAACCATATATTTCAGACCAACATTCTCCATTCTTGAATTTTTACATCCAATAACTTTATTTTATGAGTGTACGCATATTCTAATTAAACCTAAGAGATCTTCTTTATCTATAACTAAGGATCCATTTTTCTCCATTTTTTTACTTATTTTCCTTTTATATGACAACATGTTTTCTTGATTTCATTTATTCTAAATACTTGCAAACTAATATTTCAAATGCAATCTTATGTTTTCTTGAAATCACATGTCTTGTAAAAATTGGAACCACTTAGGGAGGTATAATGTGATTCTTCTCTCCTATTTTCAAATATCCTTTATGAACTTGCATTCTCTTATAATTTGATGTTTTCTCTTGTGTTACATAGGGATTGACATCTTGAGTGCAATCGTATTCTTGTAAGTGCATCTTTATTATAATAAAATCTCTCATTTAGGACATATATTGGATTTTTCTTTTTCTTTTTCTTTTCTCTCAAAGATCACAAAGTAGGCATAATGTGGTATCCTTTCATCTTCCTCCTTTTTCTCTATAGATTGCATTATAGGATCATGTTAATGTGGTATCCTTTCATCTTCCTCCTTTTTCTCTATAGATTGCATTATAGGATCATGTGTCTATTGCATGTCTAGAAAATATCTTTTTATACCTTGAGTAATGTTTCTTATATAATAACCATCTATAGTTTCCTTCATAAGTGAACTTTTTAAAAACATTTTATCTTGTTCAGAGTTAGGCATCCTATGATGTTTCTTTCTTTGATCATCTATGGTGTTACATTATTATATAATACTTCTTGTTGGATATGGCATGATTATGTTTTGTGCACAACTATCAATTGTTGCTTGTAATTCATCTTTATATCTTATGAGATGTTGTTCTATAATCTTACCATATAATTTATTTCTTTCTTCACGCTTGAGGGGAAAGGATCCTTCATACATTCTTTCTCTCCCTCTTTGTCTAAGGATTTCCTTTCCTTAGTACAATGACATTTGTTTATTATGTGACATTCTTTTCCTATAAGGAAAAGTGTCTTGATCACATCTCTCTTTTATACAAGAGGTGTATGTCCTTGATCATCACCTCTTTTTTATTTGCAAAACTATGTTCATTATAAGTATTTTCCCTTAATATATGATCTAAGTTTTTCCAGCCTTCTTCCAAGGATCCCTATTCCATGTGTACACAGGGGCTAAATAGATGCATTATTATTCTTCTTCCCCTCTTTTATCTTGAAATTGTATCTTTGTTCATGACACTCCTCTTGAAGGTATATATCTTGTGTATGATATCTCTTCCAATTAAGGGTGATTTTTCATTTGTGATAATACTTTCATAAATTATCTATATTCTTAGCTTATAAGAGCTAGTTCTCTTTGCTAAGTTTATGGTATACATTTTTGATAAAGGGTATCTCCTTATTTATAGTTGTAGTTATCTTTAATTCTCTTACTTATGATGTCTATGGATACATGGTCATCTTAAGGAGGGGGCATATATATGCCCTCTTTTAACATAGTTTTCATGAAGTGCAAATACAGATTTTGAGTATCACTTGGAGTACTTTAGCCTTGTCCTTTGGGTATGATTTCTAGGTCACCCTCAAATATATGCATTGTGGCTTCATGTCTCTTTTTACACACAAGAAAATATGCTAAATATCATACATATGGGTAACACATATACATTTGTTAAATCCTCTATGTGTACAAGTGAAATCTCTCCATCCCAAGGAAACACATCTTTCTGTTTTTGCTAAATCCTCTATGGGTATTAGTAATACTTCTCCATCTTGAGGAAACACACCCTTTTTTTGCTAAATCCCTCCTACGGTAACACACACACACACATATTCAATGCATGATGATACTAGGAAATTGATCCATGGGTGGAAATACATACACATACATGCATGCCTAAGTCATTGATAGGTGCACATGATTGACTACTGGGTACAAAAAATTGCTAAGCCATTTGATCCTTTTTTTTTTGTTTTTTTCAGGGATTGATTATTAGGCACAAAAACCTGTTAGACCATTCAATTCTTCCGCTTTGTAATTCATAGTAAGGCAAACAAACCTTACTAGAAAATATTCTCTCTCTCTCTCTCTCTCTATCTCTCTCTCTCTCTCTCTCTCATGTTGGTGGGATAGAATCATGAGGGGCACAATCCTTTGTCGTGCTCTTTCCTTTTCTATATGATCCCTTATGTTTTGTAACAACCTTCTAAATATGATATTATTGAATGAGATATTTTCTTAGCTAAGGTCTCTTTCATTACTTGATTTGGACTTTATTTATACTAACCCCTTTTTGTGACTTTTTTGCTTTGTTTTTGTTTTGTTTTCTTTAGCTTTCTTTTGCTTTGTTTTCATGCTCTTATATAGGGGAATGGTGTTAGGATCCTAGATTTGGGGGCTTATGTCCTTAAGCTTCATGATGTTCTACATTGATGTGGCATTGTATTTATTCTCCTTCCTTTACCAAGATTATAACTTGTCTCATACTCCTACTAAAGTGGGGCCTAATGTACCATTTCAAAATGGGTGTGCTTTATTTTGAGACCTTTTAGCCCACCTTAGCATGGTTTTAGATTATTATTCTCCTTTTCCCCTACATTTCACTCTTCTTAATCCTTTCTCACTTTCTAGCATGGTCTTCTAGATGTCTCTTTGATACCCTTTTGAGCATATCTCCTAATCAACTCATTATCTTCCAATTTCACTTACACATCTCTCCAAGATTTACTCATTTCTTTCTATCCTATCCTCTAGGACCAATCAACTTGGTATGTACTAGGTAGACCCAAGTCAACCTAGTCTATGACTAGGTTGACCTAAGTTGACCTAGTCCCTAGTAGCTGCGGGGTTTCGAACTTGAAACTCCTTGAGTTTACCAATTAGTTTAATTAACTCCCCTATGGCTCATGTTGTTTACCTACCCAAAAAATAGTATAAAAAGAGGCTTGGGGGCTTCATTTTCATATCTCATGTTCTCAAGTTATCATACAAACAAGAAAGTAATCAAGGCATTCTTCTTTAGGCATCTTCAAGCATTAAAGTCTAAGCATCTCCTTCTTGAATCAAGCATCTTTTTTCCATGTGGTAGTGAATTTTGGCTCTAAGGATTCCATTGAAGTTATTTTATTATTCATCTATGACATGTCATATACATTCATATTCATGAGGTTTTGGATTCTCTGATGTCTTTGTGGTTTCTTCAAATCAAGGCTATTACACTTACATACTTGATCACATGTCAATGTAAATTGAATTTTTGAAGGTAATTGTATCTTTCACTTGATATTATTCAGATCTACTACATGAAAACATTTCCCTTATCAATTTAGAGTTAATTCCTTAACGTAGGGCTTAACCAAGGAAAGCCCTCTTCAAACCCAACCACAAAAACCCATCTTTTCTATGTTGATTTGCATGATATTAATCAGAGCTTACAAATATGGAACCTACACTTTGGGAGATTTTTGGAGAAATTCATTATAGTCATTAGACTATGTTAACCTAGTTGTAGAAAGTCCTTCCAAGTCGACCTTGTCCTTCAATGTCATTTTTATAGGATATTTATGGGTTTTGTTCCTTTCTTTATTTCATTCTAAGATTTGTAGTCGAATATTCAGAAAATAGTTTAGATCCATGACCTTTGGAGTTAAAATACATCTTCCTCTATGCATTTCAAGGTGATTCTTTGATATTTTATTTCCTTTCATATTTTTACCCTAGATCTATATCTTAATTGGGCTAATTATATACACATAGCATCAAGATTTACTTTATTTAATCAATTGGTTTGATTTCACTCTCTCATTATCCTATTAAGGGTCAAGGAGAGCCTTGTGTTGCATTCCCCTTTATAATTCAATTTCAGCTTTGGCACCCTTCTTCCTTTGGGTTCTAGCTAATCTAATTTGGATCATAGCTGGAATCATATTTGGAAATTTCCCTCTTTCCCTTGCATACATATTTGAATGGCTTAGTGGCCCAGATAAGCAGAGACCTACAACTCTCTTAAATTGTCTCCCTTTTCCCCCTTTAACGTTAATATCAAAAACACTATTTCTAATATGTGAGGGGAATGAGATAGTGATTATGAATGAAAAATTAATGACAATCAATATGGGGGATGATAATGGAAATCCCTCAAAGAAATAAAACTATCATTCTAGGAAAAAAAATATTCTAATAGTTTTAAAATAGTAGACAAGTCAATCACAAAGATAGGAAGGATATACTAATATGGAGAGCCTCAAAGGATGAGAAATATAGTAGGTCAAAAGAGGATATAAAAAGATAATAAACTCATAATAATGGGACAAAATTGACATCCCCATTAATTTATTTTGGGCATGTGGCTTGTCTTCCTAAGGATGGTATTTTCCTTTGTGCATCTCTCCAATAAAAAGAATTCTTACTATTGATAGGTTCTCTAAAATGGGCTTTGAGGGCCCTTCTAGATTTTATCTTTGTAAAAAAATACTCTGAGACAGTAGATAATTTATTGTTTTGGAGCTCCTATGCTAGGAGTTTCTAGTAGTGGTTGTGTCAGAAGATTAATTGGAAAATAATATTTTGTTGAATTTTCTCAGACCGTTGTGAATGTACTAAGCACTTCCATTGTATAAGGTACGTGTTTTCTAAATGGTAGAAACCTCTTACATATAAAGAGAATAATTGATGAAGAGACATGTCTATTAATTGGTTAGATAATTAATATAATATAAACTTTAATCATAGTTGTGTGTGTGTGTGTGTGTGTGTGTGTGTGTGTGTGTGTGTGTGTGTGTGTGTGTGTGTGTGTGTGTGTGTGTGTGTGTGTAAACTTATATATCTCATATATGATGAGCACACATATATAAAGGATAAAGACATCTGAATTGACTAAAACTTTAACACTCCCTCTTAGTCAAGAAAGATAAATACATTTTGATAATCAAAGGTAAAGGATGATCAATATTTTGAATAACCCAAAGATGATCAATGAGATGATATCTAAGCTCTTAGTTGTTAAAATACCTAGTATGCATTTATACAAACAACCCAATGATAACCAATTTGATGATATCTAAACTCTTAGTTGTTGGTCTCACAAAATGCATACTTACCTCATACCCAATATGTATCTATACAAACAACTCAAAGACAATCAGTTTAATGACATCTAAGCACTTAGTTTTAAGTCTCACAAGATGCATATTCTCATGATTTAAGTACAACACTTATTCAAAATGTATAACATGGAATTTTAGCCAACTGAAGTTGTCACACATCAACACTCCCTCTTAGCTAGGGAGGATAAACATAAGACATATATTACACCATTGGTAATATTAGGAATGACAAGTTTTAAGGATCTCTTTGATCAGAACATATCCATGATTTTGATATCAAGAGTATTGGTCTCCCAAAATACATGATATTCACAAATACTCAAATGTATGATATCACATTTGATATCAAAAGTATTGACCTCCTTATATATCAATGATATTCCCCAAGTACTCAAAATATTTGATCTCATAATACAAGTTATTGTAAGATCGTCACATTACGGTTACTTCTACAAATACACGTGACATCATTTGGAAGCTGTCACTTCCTCGTGATATGAAAAGTGGGTAGGCTCATTGAATCGTGTAGTCATGAGATATATTCTCTTGACTGCTCCAATTTACTGGAGAATTTATCTCAACATGGTTTACTCCTTAATCAATATGACTGAGATAACCAAAGGCTAACTGAATTATTGTCTATATATGCTCCATATCTTTCAAGGTTGCCTCTAATGAAATGTCGGGCTCCCTATGAATCTCAATCTTCTGAGCTTCTCATCCAATAATGATTCTAATAAGTGTTGAAGTATAGCATTAGTTAAAGCGATATACTCATTACATTAAGTATTTGTATTCATAATTTTTATGAACATTGTATTATGTCTCATATTAATTATGAGAATATATATGTATGTATGTATGTATGTATGTCTATGACTTACATAAGTTATGGGACATGACTTTGTTGTAGCCTTTGTTGGATTGATTTTATTGATGATAAATTTTTCTTAAGATTAGTATCTTATATATATAATATATATTATATATGTAATATAATATATATTATATATTATGCATTATATATCTTATATATATAATATATGTAATATAATATGTATTATATATTATTATATAATAATATTATATTATATTACATATATGGTTAATATATTAATATTATATATATATATGTTAAAGGTGAGTTATGCATATAGTTATTTATAAACTAAATGGGGATCAACTATAGAGACATGTCTCTTGATGTCTCTTGAAGAGACATGTCTCCTCCTCTCATATTTATATAAAATCCAAATATGAGAAAATACATTTAGAGAAATGATCCTAATTACTTTAATATGGTATCAAGTAGGTTGCAAATGCAATTATACCGAAAGAAACATCCCCCCATATAATTGAATGCTATTTCCAAATCATTACAAGTTCATTCTGATCACAAAGATTTCTCAATGTCTTTTTTTTTCATTAGAGACATTGTTGTGAGTGTTGGCTTTCACCATAATGGGAATGTGGATCTCCTACATTGACAATGATCAACTTGAAGTGTAACCTGCATAGTCCCCTTATTGATTATTATTAGGTTTTTGAGATTATATAAGGCACTTAATTTATTGAGTGCCTTGGCTAATTATTTGGGATGAGACTTGCTAATATTTGTGGAAGAACTATTCAAGTCTGTTGTGGCTACTGTTTGAAACCAATACTATTAATATTCAGATTTGGAATGGCGTGTTTATCACTCAAGATCATTACTTGTTCCATGTATATTGTGGGGTCTCAATATAACCATGAATTCAATAAGAACCGATGGGAATTTCATAATGCATAACACAATTTGTTAAACGATGAACAGAGCAGTTGGAGATACTCGATGAAAAACTTTTGACAAAATCTACAACTTCAGGGAGACAAGAGTAACCTTTACTAAAAGTACATGTCTTTTGAGGGAGATTGGGGTCAACCATGTACAGAATGTGCACCTAATGGATATCATTTCTCACCCCTAAATGTGGAATACGAAATTCAATAGGAGAACATCAGATAATGCCCAACACAATATCCATGTGACTTTAGAATTCTTGGGAAAAAAACAACCATATGAGCAGTAAAGCATGGTCTGAGGAACCCCTGAAAACTCGAGCATGCTCGCTAATTGAGAAGAATCTCTATCTTATCAAGGATTGATAACAAGAAGTTGAATAAAAGGATATTGAATTAGAATATATCAACAATAGATCTCTATTAGGTGGAAGTATTTAGATGGGAGATTTTAATTAATAGATGAGTGTGATAGAGGTGAACATGTTGCTAATCCAATAAAGGAACTAGTGATGAAAGAGTCTCTACTTCAAAGTCTGAAAAATGCATAGGAAGACAATCCATGTGTCTCTAAGATAGGGAAACATATCTTGCAACGAGAATATGGCAGGATGTGGATGAGGAGATCAGGTGTCTATGAAAATTGCACACTCGTGTATATATATTAGTTACCACCACTTGTGAGAGGGTCATGGAAATTAAGGACCCACCATGGGCCAACCCTCTTGCAAAAGTACGATGCTCCTAAGTAGACAACAAACAAAGAAAAATATGATCTGACAATAAGGGGTATCATTACAAGGCCAGTAAATCATTGAGGGCCCACCTCAAATTATAGGGAGGATGGTTATAAAGAAAAATGTGATTCTATGAGTCTATTATAACTACCTAAAATCATATCTTAAATCTGATGATTAAAGGGGTCCCTAGGTACATATGCCACATGAGAAATGATAGGCACATCACTCAAGTAAGTAGAATTAAATGAACATTTTAGTATTTTTATTATTTTCTATTTGGGACTCCATTAAAGAGAGGTAATAAGAATATAATTCTTATTGAATTAAGAAGATTAATAAGTTTATTAGTAAGGAATTCACATAATAAAGGCTATTTGAAAGAGGAAATCCCACAATTATAGAAGATGTGAATAGTTTCATCTTAGCATAAGGAGTGAGATATGCAAGTGATTGTGAAATTATCAACACCATTAAAGGTATGAATTTTCATACTTTTCTTAATCATTATTTAAATATTATTTCAATGTCATAACAATATTATATGAATTTATAAAATTGACATTTTTAATGTGAATCATGACAAAAATGAGAATTCTTGTTGTTTTTAGTAATAGACATGAGTTAAACTACTAACACTCTTATCTATACTATAAGAGTTATGTATATTGATCTTTTCCTCTGAGAATGTTCTTGCAAGGGAGATTAAGATTGAGAGGGAGTTGAACATTTGACATCTCATCATATGCAACCTTGGAAGAGAGGGAGCATATAGATGATATGATTTCAACCTTCAATGATCTCGATCATATTGATTTAAAGGGAGTAAGCCATGTTATGATTGAATCTTCAATGATTGATAGATTGTGATAGTTGAGAGGACTATAATTCATGCAACTATGTGATCTTAATGGACCTACCCCTTGTGTACATCATATGAAAGTGGTGAGTTCATTTGAATCATCTACCATAAATGATAAATGAAAAATGAAAAATGATACTTGATGTATGAGTTGTAGAGTCATTCAAAGTGGCACATTCATACTCAATCATGATATTGGCATATTGTGGACAAGTTTGTGTTCATTTCTACTATTAAGCTTAATGAATGTTTGGAACTTTAATGAATGAAAAGAAGAAGTCGTCAAATTTGATATGATGCAAAAGTGTTCAACGATATAAAAGTAGGAATTTACATTTGGGGGGGGGGGGGGGGGGGGGGGAATAATAGGCAATGTTTCATTCTCACTTGAACCATCCTTAGAAAATGAGTTATTCCATGATCATCATGGGTTGATAAGTACTTGTATCTTTTACATTTATCTATTTATTTGTTTGTAATTCTATACGTATTATAAGGGTTATTTTCTTTGATTTTTTCCTTTATGTTTGAGGATATTCTTACAGGAAAAGAAGGTTGGTACTTCACATATGCTACCAAATATTGTGTAGACTAAATCTAATGATAGTAGTTCCAAAGACCCTGATGATTAAGATTATGAGATTCTTCTACATTAAGAGGGAGGATGACACTTCTTCGAAGGCAATGCTAGAGCTTAGAAGATTGATACTCAGAGGGAGTTTAAAAATACATGTGGGTGACTATATGATGTTGATGGGCCTACTCGTACATATATCATGAGGGAGTGATGAGTTTGATAGACATCCTTGGGTAAAGAGAGTTTTTGAGGAAGTAACAAGAAGACCTGATTTCCCATGATCGATGTTCAGAGGGAGAAATTTTTGAGATTCAACCCTTTGTGGATGATATCTTCTCTATGAGGACAAGTTCTAAGAGAAATTCTTTATAACGTGCTTTCCTCTATGAGAGAGAAATATAAGGTGAAAGCCCTTTGTACCACACTATGACTAGGTTCATGGTAGTTATTATTTCAAATATGATATGTAATGAGAGGTGACAATCTTTCATTGATATATATAAACAAAAGGTAGCCATTATAAGATGAAAATCTTGTAAATGGTAGACCTATTATCATGGCTCTTTGGGCCAAATTTTGTTGGACACCATGATAATGAACAAACAAAAGGTAATTGTTTGTAAGGTGATGATCTTGCAAATGATAGGCTTGTTATCATGGACATCTCTAGATATTGTTTCAAGCAATTAGAGATTATAGATAACAAACTCATTTGTTACCATGGACATCTCTAGATATTATTTCGAACAATTAGAGATTATGAGTAACGAATTTTTATGTTATCACTATGGACATCTCTAGATATTGCTTCAGGCAATTAGAGATCATAGATAACATATTCATTATGATTACTCTAGATATTGTTTCAGACAATTAGAGATCATGATGTATGTTATGATAGTGTTCATAACATTGTGATTATAGTTATTTGACAAGTCAAAGTCAGATAATATGTTGTGTATAGATATCCTTGATTCAGATGTCTCATAAAATGTTTTTGTTACTTCTCCCTTGCTAAGAGGGAGTGGTGAAGTATAGCATCAGTCGAAGTGATATACTCATTACATTGAGTATTTGTATTCATGATTTTTATGAACATTGTTTTATGTCTCATATTACTGATAAGAATGTGTGTGTGTGTGTGTGTGTGTGTGTGTGTAAATGACTTACATAAGCTACGGGACATGACTTTGTTGTGGCCTTTGTTGGATTGATTTTATTGATGATAAATTGTCCTTGAGATAAGTATCTTATATATATAATATATGTAATATAATATATATTATTTATTATGCATTATATATTATTATATAATAATATAATAATATTATATTATATTACATATATGGTTAATATATTAATATTGTATGTATGTTAAAGGTGAGTTATGCATATAGTTATTTATAAACTAAATGGTGATTAACTATAGAGACATGTCTCCTCCTCTCATATTTATATAAGATCCAAATCTGCATTTGGAAATCATCAATTATGATGGTAATGAAAATACATTTGCAAAAATGATCCTAGTTACTTTAACACTAAGGTGTTAAACCAGAGCTCCCTCTGAACTTGATATCAATCTTCCTTTTCCTGCAAGAACATTCTTGGAGGGAAAGATCAATGCAAATAACTCTCTCTCTCTCTCTCTCTCTCTCTCTCTCTCTCTCTCTCTCTATATATATATATATATATATATATATGTATGTATGTATGTATGTATGTATGTATGTATGTATGTATGTACACACACACACACACACACACACACACACACACACACACACACACACACACAGACATATACATATATATATCATCCCTATATACATATGCCTATGATCTATATGCTATTATATTAGTCGTATAACAAACTTATGTAATCTATTTCATGTGAATTACTTACCTTACGAGGTTCTTACCTTTCTCTTGTGTGGTATATGTGGTTTGGTCTCACAACATAATATACCAATACTAGGTATTGGGCCCACTAGGGATCCTCTTTTAATTTTATCACCAATGAGATTTATATATTCACGCTCCTTATTTACTTTTCTTTGTGCACATGTCTATTCTCTTTACATTAGTATAATTTCTTCCTTTTAGTCGACTTCCTTACACTTGCTTCTTATCATTTTTTTCATTAGACGAATCCAATTCTCTCTCTATATATATAATAACCCAATTCTTATTTCTTCAATCCCTTCTTATTGCCCACCTTTATTATCCTCTTATATATCCTCTTCAACATTTTGTCATGAAGATGGGGAAAATTATCTTCCCTGAGGGTGATGGTTTTAATCCTTTTACTTTTATCTTACTCCCAACATACTTAATAGTTCAGGGGTTTTTAATAGTTGTAAACTTGTCATACCACTCCCATGCTGATATCCACGTAGGATACAGATTCTAAGATTTGGTAATTTGCTCCCCATTTTTTTTTGAATAATTGATTATTCCATTTTATATATTTTATACATCAATTCAAAAGTTTCCCTCTACATACTTAGGAGGCTCAGTATGTATACATAGTATTCATTATGTTGTAAATGTTCCTAAGCATAGATATTGAAGTGAGCAGATCGAATTCAACAATGTGCCAACTTTCATTATTCTTGTTAAAGATTAATCAATCTTTTAACAATGCATAAATTAAACATAGAGTCATTCTTTCAATCACCAATCCTTTAACAATGCATAAATTAAACATAGAGTCATTCTTTCAATCAACGTTGAAGGCTTATGTTTTTATATGTTCATCAAGAAGATTAATTCTAAGTGAATCAACCATGACCATTTCAAACTACATTAACGTTGAACCATTTTGCACTTCCCAAAATCAATCATTGTCATATGATAATGTAAGAAGAAACTCTTGATGTTCCAAATATATAATTTTTGCCACTCCAATGCCTTTCAGAAGCTTTGTCATTTCTGTGGAATTTTCATGATAAATGCACATCACAACTTTATTGTTGAACAGGAGTGGATCTCAATAATTTTAGACCAAAGGGAGATTTTATAAAGGACGATCCTTTCAATAGCTGATAGAGATTCATGATAGAAAGAAACTCTCAATCCATACTATACATTTATATATTTTAATAATCTCCACCTCAGAAGCCTTCGAATCAAGTGCAATGAAGAGATTTTATCTTTCTTCCCCTACCACTTTGTTTTGTTGATGTTTTGCTGCCAAATAACGGTAGACCCATGCACTTCCATGCACATATTGACTATACTCCTCATACCATATCTAACATATACAATCTTCAAACATGGGGTAGTCGACTACGTTGGGACCATATCCTTCTGGAAAATCCAAAACTTTGCATTTCTCAATACATGATGGAAAAGCACTACTTCCTCGTAAAATCATTGAACAAGCACTTCAGACAGAGGGTAAGGATAATGTGGAAGACCTCCAGTGGATGTGAATGATGGAAGACATGAGAAAGCAAGGAAAGTTGGCATAGCCATGTAATCATGAACTTGATGATGTTGTACACGCAGGTGGCCACCCTTAAACATCACACACTAAAGGAAGAATTAAGATTGGGAAAAAAAAGGCCAACTTTGACTATTTAACACTTTTTGTCTAGGAATAAAGCTTAGTGTGTAATTTCTAAGTCATTCCCACCCAGATGGCTTCTAATTTGCACTATGTTTTCTATGTAGGTTCTGACTTTGGCTTCACCATCTTTCTCGTTTTCTTCACATATCATTAAAATGAGGGACCCTCCTTTTATTTTCATGTTCCTAGCTATCGGTCAATACCTTTGACTTGTTCCATAGTTGAAGAGAATCTTTGGCCAATGTATATTCAAAGGCTTATGATCTTATTAGTATCATTTACGAATGCACTTTGATATTAATTTTAGTGGTGCACCTCATTCATATGTGTGCGACAATATAAACTTGATTTTCCTTCCACTTTATGTTTTGAAAATTGAAACTTTCATCTGTCTGATCTTTGTAATTATTAAAGATAGCTTACGAAGCCTACACAATTTTCCCAATCTTTATTGGTTATGCACTACCATGTTTGGTAATTGCATGCTTCCTGAGTAATCCATATTAGAGTATCACTTACAAATAGAAGCATTAACATCCATCCATCACAAGTACCCTATTCCAATTATCACGTGATGTAGAATTATGGAGTGTGTGGTAGTGGACGAGACTATTATATGCTAAGAAATCAGATCAATCAACATCCAAGTGATGCTTCCCAAGTCTACAGTCTCTTGTACACTACAAAAGAATCTAATGCCTCCTTCATGATGAATTCATAGCATAAACACAATCAAATCTATATGAATATGATGTATATTTCTTCCAACAAAAATATTCTTCTCTAGATGCTCAATTTCACATAGGTCTCTACCATAGACAGATCTGTGAGCTTGTGAGAATAACTTTTAGGATGTCACACACTCGTTTCATAGTGTGTATATTTCTATTTTTGAAATGATTCTTTCTATCATGTCTTCAATCACTTTCTTACATTTCTTACATTTGCAACCTAGCACTTGATACCATGTTGAATTTTCTTGGATAGCTACAAATGTAGTAAGCACTTCCATTGTATAAGACTTATGAGTTTTCCAAATGGAAGCAACCTCTTGTATATATAAAGAGAATAATAGAGACATGTTCCTTCATGGGCATTTCTATTCATTAATAAGATCATTAATATAATATAAACTTTAATCATAGTTTATGTTTGGAATCTTCTTAAAAGATGGTCTAGTCATGAGAGTTCTAGGGTTAATAGAAACCTTTGGAAAATATCTCCATCCATTCTCCTATGGGAATAATGGAAGGAGACAAATAAAAGAATATTCAATAATGAAAGAATGTATATAAAATCGTCCCTCAAGAAGTTAGAGGCTCATATTATAGAGGTGGTTGATAATAATCTTAGGAACTCGTATAAGGGAGAAGGTTATATTCAAAATAAAATAATTAGGCCAAGGTTGGATGTAAATGGGAACCTCCCCCAATAGGTTGGGAAAAGATAAACTTTTATGCGGTGTCTAGGGTCAATCCATGATAAGTTGGATTAGGGTGTATAATCTAGTCTAACAAAGACTCATGTATAATTAAATGAGCCAAGCCCTTATGGGTGCTCTCTAACAACCTAGTGGAACTAGAGGCCCTGATTGAAGGTTTAACCCTTAGTTTGGAGATGGGCATAAGTAAGTTAGTAACTAAGGATATTTTCAAATTACCTTAAACACATTAAAGAAAAGAAACACTCCTAATTGGATGTTAAATTCCAAACTTGAATATGCATTAACAATATTAAAAATCATCAAAATAGAAAGGAAGGAGAAAAATGCTTTTTCCAAATCCAAGCAGGGCCTTGGCACCTCCTCCAACAGGGACTATAATGAAAGGGCTGAAGGCATGGATACAGGGGAAGAAAGTGTAGAAGGAGAGGAGGATCTTAGAGAAGGGGAGGGTTTGGAGAGGAAGAGGAGCAAGAGAATCATCACCATTAAAATGCCGACAAACAAAGAGGATGCTGTCCCAACATCCTAGGGCCAGAAAAGGAAACTCTCTGAGGCCAAGGAGGATAAACATGGGGTGGAGAAGGAGGGGGTGGAAGGGGACCTCAATCAAATTGAAAGGGAGGAGAGCATGGCTATGAGGAATTTGAAACCAGCAAATATAGATGCTCGATCATGGGAAAGGATAGGAATGTGGTGTGGAAAATTTTTGACACAACTTTTGCTAAAATGGGGATCAATTGAGAGTTGATCAAAACTCTAGTCAAAGAGAATGAAGAGGGTAAAATCCAAATGGAAGAGTTGATCAAACCTACCTTGGTGATTTTTAGCAACACCACTAAGGAAAAATTTAATATGAATGTCCTCAACAATGCCAAAAATAACATGGTGGATAGCTTTCGCATCACCAAGAGCTCAAATACAGGGTCAGCAGCTCAGAAAGGAAGAACTACAGCTTGAAGAACAGGATAATGGAGGAAGAAAAGATGATGGACAAAAGAGTAGAGGAGGTCAATAACAAGGTCTAAATGATGCAGGGCTCAATACAAATTATAGTGGAAAAAAGCTATAATATTCTCAAAGAGGCCAATGAGAATATTAAGCTGCTCATTAACAAAATGGAGGACCAAAGAATCAACAAGGAGGAGGACCCTACCCCCCATAGTGCAAGGGACAAGACAAGACCATGAACTCTCAAACATGAAGGAGGCGGCTAGGAGATTGATGGAGTTGGAAATCAGTGCAACATAAATGTTGAGAGATATCTCCTGAGTGCCCTAGCTTTTCTTGGCCTATCCTATTTTTTTGTCTCAACTCCTTGGTCTTTTACTAGTTTTATCCTTTAGTGTGGGGAGTTGTTTCAGATGGTAGCTTTTAGTTTCTTTTGATACTTTAAGTGTCATTTTTTGTTAGTTCTATGTAATGTATGAGTTTCAAGGCCCTATTAAAACCCATTTTTCTTAATCAAAAACAATATTAAGTAAAACATTTGATGACATAAGCATACAACATATTTATTGCATAGGAAATAAAGAAGGAAATTCTATAGCCAATAAAGGACAAGATAGAGATGATGGCCTACTTAGATAAAGTACAATGATCAGTTAGCTTGAGATCTTGATCTAAATTGTGAATAAACAACATATTAGAAGAGAAATGCTCAAAGTTGGATCATTGGTATCTTTAATTATGGTCCCCTTATGGTTAGGATTGGTTTTCTCTATAGTTTATTTTTCTAAGTTTTATTTTAGGATGCCAATATTGGTCTCTCCTAATTGTAGATGCTTTTCTTTACATCCATTAAATTTCTCTTTCCTAAGTCTATTGCTACTATTATTTTTTATGAGGAATTGACTCATCCCTACTTTCTAGGAAGCTTGCCTCTTTTTGAACCTACATTATAATTTCTTAGGATTTTTTCCATCCTTCCTTTTATCCTGCCCCTTTTCCCTTAAGATTTTTTCAAACCTGACTTTGTGTTAGTAGAACCTCTTACTTTGAAACTAGTCTTTAGTTGGATTGGATTCTATAGTCTATAGCATGGTTTGTATTATTAATATAGCTTTCTAATTACTTAGATATTTTCATACACAAAAAACTACAGATTAACATCTCTTCACTCTAAGTTTAGAACTTTCAAATTAAATACCAAAATGTGGATTAAAGTTAAGATGGTCTACATAGGTCTAATGAATATAAGTTTTCAGCTATTGTCACTTAACAGACTAACTATAGAACCTATGGTCCTATAGTATCAGGTCATTCTCTCTTCTTCCCCCTGTTAGATATTATATTTTTTAGTATAGGAGTAATCAAATCCCTTTAGTTATAATGATTAAATATAGACTTTAGTTTATAATGTATAAGGGAACTTAGTCTTCTATGAAAAATTATTTGTTGATCACATAATGGCAACATAAATAATTGGTCATACATATCTATTAAAATTAAATGATTGTTAATTTTGAGAACAGTGACAACTAGTAAGGGGATATGATACCTAAATTATGTGTTTTGGATTTTGTCTTTAATTAAGGCTAAGAATATTTTTATTGCCTATTGAAATCATTATGCACTCTGTCTTTTTTTTGTGTACTGTGCCATTATGTTTAAGTTACATGCATTTGCCTTTCTAGCGAGATCTCAAAGTTAATGGCTTTATCCAACCCTTTCCTCAAGTTTTATGTAGACTTCTTTGTTTTATTTCCTCTTGTTTGTGCTCTCAATCATTGTTGATCCCCTGCTTGACATTATGAAGACATTTGTCATTGTAATCACCAAAAAATACTCTAGATTACTAGCCCCTTCTCAAGATTTTTGCTAAAATTATTAAATCACTTATTTTGATCAAATCTTCAAAAATTAATTTATTTGATTTTATCCTATAGTTTGACCACTAAATTAGGTAAGTTCTTATTTAATTAAAAGGACCATGTCCCCCCTTTAATTAAATAAAAGACCCCATTCATCTCTTATCCTAAGTTGCACACATAAAAACATTTTCCCACTTTAAAAAATAAAGAAAAGTCTTTTTGTCTCACATAGAGACATAAAAGCCAACTCTTTGTGATTGGCGGAAATACTTGTGCACATGGATCATGTAAAAGTCAACTCCCCAACCTTGATTAGATCCTCTTGTCTCATGATCTCCATCATATATACTTCTTTACCAAAGGGAGCTCTCTTCTCGTCTTGGATCAAATCTTCTTGTACTATTGTTATGTTAAGCATTTTTCTAGGTACCCTTAGAGCGTTGAAAGCTCTTGTGGTCTCATACTCTTACTTACATATTATAGTAGCTTAACATCATTTTGTATTAGCATAGTTTACTTTTTATGCATTATAATAACACACCTCATTTAATTAGAAGGATTGTACTACTCTCATTTTGCTAGTTAGTTTGTATTCTATGTCTCATTTTATAGCTTAGTTTTCACTTGCATTGCATTGCATGGGGATTATTGGACAGTAGCATCCTTTCTCTTGTCTCAGATACTCCCATTTTATGGTGTACTTGCAAGGGGCTGCATTATTATGCTCATTTGTGATCTATTCCACTTCTATTCACATCCATTTATACGTCATGACTAGGGAGCTCTAAGTCAACATTTGAGGTTCTCAATCCATGAGATCCCTCTAATAGAAGGACATAGAGGTGGTACATGCATATGTTACTCAACCTAATGTAGTTGATGAGTCTCGCGTAGAGTCAAACAATTTGGGTTCACAACTTTTCTTAATGGATTATGATGATTCCTCTAGGACTTATCTTGATCTAGACTCCTTTCGAACCTACCCTATAGGCTCAACCTCTCTCATCACTAGAGAAAATTCCTCTCACATCAATAACCTAAAAGCCTCAAATCTACTTTCTCTTATGCACCCAAATCTCATTGATTGGTCTATTCAAAGTCAAAGACCTGAGCTACCCTCATTTCAAGATGATTGTGAGATCGCATGTTACCTAAATGCCATCGAACCCATGGTATCTTACACTAGTGAGTGAACAATTAACATGACTGAGACAAACATCAAGTACCTTAGTCATATATTGAAAAGAAAAATGAAAAATAAGAGTTCATATGGGGAAAACTACTTTTATGGCTACGTTCGAACCAAAAAAGAGTAAAAATAAAGACATATCTGAGGGTGAAAACCTCTTTGAGGTGCTTGAGGATGAGGTATTGGGTAGACTTCGAGATATTTTTAGGATAGATCATCAATTTTGATAGAACCAACATAGCATATCAACTTGGATATTGAGGAATCTCCCAAGATCATACACTTGGCTCAATCTTTATCAATACAAGAAGGAGAACAATTCACATAGTTCTTTAAAGAAAAAAAGATCAACTTGGCATGGACCTATATTGATATGTCTAGATTAGATGCAGAGCTCATTATACATTGCCTCTCCATCGTTCCTAGTGTTAAACTTGTCAAGTAGAAATTAAGAAAGATGCATCCTCATGTTGCCTTGTTAGTCAAAGTTGAGCCAAAGAAATTTGTAAGTGCTAAGTTCGTTAGAGCTATCAACTATGCAGAATGAATATATAATATAGTGCTCATTTATAAACATGATAAGTCCATTTGTGTCTATATAGATTTTAGGGATTTAAATAAGGCATGTCCAAAGGATGATTTTCTACTACCAAACATTGATATGATTGTGGACATGACCGTAGGCTATGAAATGTATTCTCTAGTGGACAAATTCTCAGGGTACAACCAGATTAAGATAGCTCCCAAAGACCAAGAGAAAACACCTTTCACTTTTGTATGGGGTACATTTTGTTGAATGGCATGCCCTTTGGGCTTAAAAATGCAGGTGCTACATACCAAAGAGCCATGACTATAATCATTCATGACATGATACATAAGAACATGGAGAATTATGTTGACAATACCCTTGCAATGTCTAAACAAAAAAATACCCATTTAGTTGACCTAGCTTTGATATTAGACTATATGGAACAATTTCAACTCAGGCTAAATCCAAAAAAGTGTGCTTTTGGTGTTACTTCTAGGAAATTTCTTGGGTACATAATATCAACTAAAGGCATAGAGGTTGATCAATAAAAAGTACAAGCTATTATGGAAATTCCACGTCCCAAAAACATTATTCAACTAAGGAGTTTGCAAGGATGCCTTCATTCCATCATGAGGTTCATATCTCAACTATCTTATAGATCCCAACCATTCAACAAAAAACTGCATAAAGGGTTCACATGCATATGGAATAAGGAGTGTGAGAAGAGATTGGCTCAAATCAAAGAATATCTAGCAAAGCCACCTATCCCCATGCCTCCAATTTAGGGGAAGCCTTTGATTTTTTGTACTACAAATTCTCTAGGAGATTTATTAGCACAATATGATGAGAATGTGAAGGAAAGAGCTATATATTACATCATTTTTCCATTGGTTTCCTATGAAATCAATTAAAACAATATTGAGAAAGCTTATCTTGTCATGGTGTTTTCATCCCAAGAATTTTGCCACTACATGCTCGCACATACCACATAGCTTGTTACTAAAATTGATCCCTTGAAATATCTCTAAGTAAGGTTGCATTTACACGATGACTAGCAAAATGGATGATGATTCTTTTAGAATTTGGCATTCAATATGTTGAACATAAGTCTATCAAAGGGAAATCTATCACTAATCCACTTACTGATTTCCCAATCCCAGATAACACTCCTATGTAGATTAATTTCCCTAATGCATCTATTATGCATGTTATAGAAATGACCTAGAAGATGTTCTTTGATGGGTTGTATACTCAAAATGGAGTTGGTGCT
Organism: Cupressus sempervirens; assembly: GCA_028749045.1. Lineage (NCBI taxonomy): Eukaryota > Viridiplantae > Streptophyta > Pinopsida > Cupressales > Cupressaceae > Cupressus > Cupressus sempervirens. The sequence goes on along the minus strand of CM053786.1, from coordinate 539,744,084 downwards.
GGAATTCTATTTGTTACACCTCATGGGTATACTATTCAAAAATATTTCAAGCTACTATTCCCATACAACAATAACATAACTGAATACAAAACTCTCACTAATGGGATCAACATAGCCCTTAAATGGAGAATAACCAAGCTACACATTTATGGAGATTCCTAACTTATCATCTATCAAGTTAACAATGAATATCAAACCAATGATGATAAGTTGATACCCTATAAGAAATTGGTGGACACTCTAAGAAATTACTTTACTTTTGTCACATTCCAACATATCCCTAGAGTTGAAAACAAGGTTGCAAATGCTATGGAAATTTTGACATGTATCTTGCAATACAAGAGCATGTGTCTCACTTTGAGTTCTTGGTGGAAGAATTGTGTCATCCCACCTATGATTCTTCTGACAAATGAGTCATTTGCACCATTTTTGGTCATGATTCTTCCCATTACTCCACCATCTTCTCCTATCTATGAGACCAAATCATTCCCAAGAATCTTACATGCAATGAAAAGAATCAACTCATTTGTAACACTTTCTATTACACCCTTGTCTCTGGTGACCTACATAGGACTAGCTTAGACAGAACACTTCTTAGGTGTCTAAAGACAGACGAGTATGAAACTATGTTAGCCCAAGTTCACGACATTATTTGTGGGTCACATTCTAATGGCCTTGCACTTTCTTGGAAATTTCTTAAGGCAGGATACTATTGGCCAACTATGCAAGTTGATGTCGTTTGATATGCCAAATCCTATAAGAAGTGCCAACTACATGGTAGCTTGATTTTTGCTCCTAGGCGTGAGTTATTCCCCTCTATTACACACTAGCCTTCCCAACAATGGACCTTTGACTTGGTTAGAAAGATTCATCCAAGTTCATCTCGTAGACACAAGCTTATTATCACAACAACTAAATATTTCACTATGTGGGTCGAAGTTGTTCCTCTTTTGGCTACTATAGGCAAACATGTTGCCTTATTTATACTAAATCACATTATTTGTTTCTATGACATTCCCTCTTTCATAGTTGTTGACAATGGGGTGCAATTTAAGAATATGTACATTAAGAAACTTTGCAAGAAGTTTAAAATTAAGTAACACTTTTCCTCCATCTACTATCCCCAAGGGAATGACCAAGCTAATGCCTCAAATAAAACATTTCTAAAAATTATGCACATGATGGTTCACAAATCAGGAAGGGAATGACACCTATAGACTAATCCTACACTATGGGCCTATAGGAAAACCATATGCACTCCCACAGGCCTAGTCTATGGTTCTAAGGTTGTCCTCCCATTAGAAGTTGAGATTCCCTCTTAATGAGTCTCTTTGCAAGGATTGATCATCGATGAGGACTATATGTCTATGAGGATTACAAGCTTGAGACTCTAGATGAGCACTAAAAGACTACTTTCAATCACATGCAAGATTACTAGAAGAGGATGTCTACTAGTTACAACATGAAGGTGCATCATAAGGAATTCTAAGTGGGTGATCTTGTTCCTAGAGAAAACCTAAAGAATCAATAGAACAAAGAGAATAAAGGTAAGTTTGAGCTTAATTGGTTAGGTCCCTACATTGTCATTGCTGCATTTGGATCTGGTGCTTATCATCTTTTTGCACTTGAGGGAGAACTACTCCCTGAACCTATCAACACACTCCACCTCAAGAAGTTCTATGCCTAAGAGACTCTTAGTGCTTAGTTGCTTATACATATCCTATGCTCTTGAAAAAACCAAAAAAAAATATAGATGATGCTGAAAAATCCTAAAAAGTAGAAAATGTCTTAAAAAAATGATCATCTTAGCGTAAACCTAGCAATAGGCACTTTGATCTATCACCAAAAAAAATCAAAAAAATCAAAATAAAAATTTATATATATATATATATATATATATATAAAGACCTAAAAATAATAATTTCCAAGTGGTGAAAACCTAGAAACAAGTGTTCCTTGAGACACTTGCACCTATGTCTATGACTCTTTCATTGCGCTCATTCATTTCACTTTGCCTTTCCTAGCTTGGAGTTGACTCTAGTCTAGGCCTAAGGGGCACAAACTTCTTAGCTTATCAGGGTCTCTTTGTGCATTGGATTTTTCTTTGGCAACTTGCTCAACAATGTTTTTCAACACTCCCCTTAACATCAAGTATTTCTCAACACTTATTAGATACCTTAGCTATAGTCTAGGATGCTCCAATATTTCTCACTAGCAGATTTCAGTCCTAAGGAAATAGTCATGTGACTTACACACACACTTGAACATTAAACTTTTTGAAACTTGATTGACTTAATTTTTCTTTGTGTGGTGTCTATGATAGTTTTTGTTGTTGAGTGTTCCCTCCCTAATATTCTCTTGAGGATGTCATGGACTAGAAGATTGGGGGCATGGGTCATGTTTTACTTGTTGACCTAAAGTATCGTAACCATTCCTGCTTGTCCTACTTGACATTTTGGATCTACAATGTATCATCATTGTTTGTTTCTGCAAGACTGCACTTGGGGGTTATCTTGACACTCATGCCTTGGAGGCCCTAATGATCAGCCCCAAAAAAACCATGTGCACAACCAAACCATGAAAAAAATGCTACTATCTACCAAAGTGTACCAAAACAAAGATCATAAATGCTCCTACTCTACTATGCAAGTGCAAAAATTGAACTAAATGATAAAAAAACATGAGAAAAATGCTCAAAATAAGACAATGTGATACTTCTTTCTATTATCATGTGATAATTTAGGCTACACTTATATCATGTGATACTTCATAGAATATTCATGCACTACTTTTCAGTTGCGCAATCTTTCCACCATATCATGTGACTAATGAGTGGTGGTCATATAAAAAATTTCCTATACCAATGTGATACTATATTGATACCAAAAGTATTTCGCTATAGTTTCCACAAATTTTGTGTGATACTTCTAAAGTATCACATGATATTTTACAAAAAAACTATGAAAAGACAACCCAAAGTGCTCAGAAAATATGAAAACTCACCGGGACACACCATATTGTAGAGGTCGATTGTGCTCAAAATGGTGTGTATGCGTCAAAATACCTCCCTGCAACATAAATTTTCTCTCAAATTATCAAAGCTCTCAAAAACACAAGAAGACAAAATGAATTGAAAATGACCCTTGGACCCCTTATATAGTCTTCCAACCCACTTTTGACCTAGTTTTTCAACTCCTCAAAATTGTGCAAAAATTACACCCATAGTTAATTTCAAAGTCTTGAATTCATTTTTGGGACCAAAATAATAATTTGGATTCATCTTTATGATCAAAATTGTATTTCAAAGTTTCCTTCTTCTTCTAAGCAATCGGCTAACCTTTTGAGACATAATCTTCAAATCTCACTAAGGGATTATCATTTCCTCATTCCTTTAGCATTTCTAATCTCTTCCACACTTCTTGCTCATTCCATTTCTTCTTTCTTCTTTCTTTGACCTAATTTTGATGCTTTACCTTTCTGTCAAACTTAGTCAAAATTGGGGCATCATATTACTTCTTGGTGGTCACTCTTTGGTTTCAATCACTTATCTATCCTCATGGACCTCACTTATCTTAATTTGATCATATTTTGCTCATTTTTGCACCTCCTCTACTTCATTTTGATTTTGATCAGGAGGAGGCAGGAATATTCTATGATCACTACAAATTACTTTTGTGCTATGGCTATCTATTTCTCAGGAGCATATGCTTGACCTTTCCATTTTCTCTTGCTCTATCTACTTACTTTCCTCAACACATTAGCACTCATCTTGGGTTCTAACATTGTCTTTCTCCCTCCTAGTACTTAGTACTACCACTCAAGATTTTTGATCTCTCTGCACTTTATTCTTTGGAGTCAGATCACTTTGCCACTTGCTTGGCTTCTTCATTCTTTGACGTATTGTGTTCCTAGATCAATCAAACATTAGTAAAAGAGGGGAAAATGTAATCATCCAAAAATGGTCATCTAGACTATTATCCCCTTCTCAATACTTTTGTTAAAATTATTAAACCACTTATTTTGATCAAATCTTCAAAAATCAATTTATTCAATTTTATCCTATAGTTTGAGCACTGTATCCTAAGTTCTATTATAATTAAAAGTATCATGACCCCCCTTTAATAAAGTCAAGATCCCATTCATCTCTTATCCTAAGTTGCACACATAAAAGTATTTTCCCACTTTAAAAATAAAATAAAAGTCTTTTTATCACACATGGAGACACAAAAGCCAACTCTTTGTGATTGGTGGAAATACTTGTGCACATGGATAATGTAAAAGTCAACTCCCCATAGTTGATTAGATTCTCTTGTCTCATGATCTCCACCATCCGTACTTATTTAAAAGAGGAAGCTCTCTCATAATCTTTGATCAAATCTTCTTGTATTATTGTTATATTGCAGGTTTTTCTAGGCACCCTTGGAGCTTTGGAAGATCTTGTGGCCTCATACTCTTACTTGCATATCATAGTAGCTTAACATCATGTTGCATTAGCACAATTTCCTTTTTATGCATTAGAATAACACACTTAGTTTAATTAGAAGGATTTTAATGCTCTCATTTTGCTAGCTAGTTTGCATTCCATATCTCATTTTATAGCTTAGTTTTGAATTGCATTGCATTGCATGTGGATTCTTAGACTAGTGCATCCTTGCTCTTGTCTTGGAATCTTCCATTTCATGGTGTACTTGCAAGGGGCTACATTCTTATGCTCATTTGAGAGTTTTTCTACTTCTATTTTCATTCCTTTGTATGTCATGACTAGGGAGTTCTAGGTTGACATTTGAGTTTCTCAATCCATGAGATCCCTTGAATAGAAGGACTTAGAGAAGTGCACCTTCTTGAGTGTACAATTATCATTTTTTGCACTTGAGGATAGGACCATAACATTTTGAGGGTCCATCAAGCCGAAAAGATGGAACTTCCTCTTGAGAAATGTCGATGACATGACATGACTAGCAGTTAAGCAAGTGCTAGGGGAAAATCACTTCTAGTATGAGCATACTTGGAGAAATAATAGTTAAGTGATTGACGTCTTTTCTGCATGCATAGATAGAGCATATACCACTTATTAGGAAATAGTAAGGTTGTGCACAAATATCTTTGAAGAAACTTGGTTCCAAGGATTGTATAATGTTGTATTTAGCATCAACAAGAGGCTTGAAATCACATATCCCAAAGTATATGGACACTCCTATTGAGAGTCTCCTCTTTGCCAAGGTTAAAGGTAGGTCGATTTTGCATATTAGGTGAACAAATTTGTCTAGAGATGGAAAGTAGTATAAACTTCCTCCTCAGGTGGCAAGGCATCTGTAAGGATATTGATCAGGAATGGTTCATGAAATATCTAACATATCAAGTATCCCCTAAATTTTGGATCTCGGTAATCTAGATGGTTTAGCTTTTATCCTGCCTAATTTTAATAAATCAAGAAAAGGAAAGGATGATGCCCAACTAATTCTTGGGAAAGAATGCAGTGGTAGATTGGAATGTGATGAAGAATCCAAAGGCAACATCATAGTGGTTTGTAGCCCTTAGCTATTCTTAATCTCTTCACTCTATAATTTGTATTTAGAAAGGCTATGCGATCTTTTCCTATGTTTGGCTAGTAATAGTAGGTCTTCTATAAATTTGTATAGATGTTTGGTTTAAGTCTCTGAATTATGTTAGGTTATACATAATAGTCTTAGTATAAAGTATAGTAGGATAAAAACACATCAGTTATCCAAATAGTCAAGTGTCATCTATCTACAATAAGGGTATCAATTTTGGTTTTAGCTATGTGTACATGTAGTCGAGTAACTTCATATGTAAAATCAAGCATTATAAGTAATAAATTTTTGGTTTTCTTTGAGTGGAAAGAAATCTAGCGGATGCATATATGCTAGGAATGTTAACAAAATAAGTAACACGCTAGAATACAAGTTTCAATGATTGAATAATAATTGGTCATATGTGCATCCAAAAATGAGCTATTTATAGTTTAGTTTCATAAGAAAACAATTTTTGAGCAAACTAAAATGTATTGTGGACCCGAAAGATGGCAAAAAAAAAATATTAATTTCATCAGATCCTTTCAACAATCTTAAGAGTAAAAATTTAGAGAAATGATTTTACTAAAGGTATTCAAGAACTCAGATTTCAATATTGATTCTCGTAAAAATGTCATTTTTAATACTAATCCATTGAGATACAATAAGAAAGTACTCTCTGCAAAGCTAGTTTTAGGTTCATAGTTCATATGGAAAGTCAATCTTTTAATGGATTTTGAGAAACTATTTAAAACTCCTTACTAAAATTTCATTTAATGTGATTCTCCAAATAGAAGCTTTGTCACTAGATCTATTTTAACCTAGCAATTTAAATTCAATAAAAAGTAAGCCAAACTATCGGCCTTATAATGTTGTTAATACTCCTTAGAATCCTTCTATTTGGAAATGGGATGATATTACTATGCAGAAAATAAAATCCTAAACCTAGTTTTAATCTATATTTAGGAATAGTAGAAGGCTTTCCAAAAGGTCCATAAGGTGAAGATAAATAACCGCACTTGAGATTTACAAAGACATACCAAAATGACAACATATATGGTATGCAAAGAGTCACCAAAGCATATGCCTAAAACTTAAGGCTATCCATAAGCTATACATCAAATCTAGCTAAGGAAGAGCTAAAAACAACATTCGAATATCGACGTAGAAGAAATCAGGTAGTATGGTTATTGTCCAAGAACTAGTAATAAACATTAAAACAATATAGTTTCAAACTACATTATTTGAAGGAAGCCTGGATACATTATAATTATTAGAACCCACAATATCAATAAACCTAACACAGACTATAAGGAAATATGATTACATATGGTTAGAAAGTAGCCTTCATTTTTTCGATGAAGACATCAGTGAGGTGTTAAATATAATCATAGGTTATTCTTTTCATAACAATATAAAATAAAAATAATATAGCATACTCAATCTTTATAAACCTTTAGTATAATCAAAAGTAGCAGCCAAAGAATATAATAATAATCTTATATTAAATTAATCAAAGGGTAGAGGCCAGAAAATAGATTGATAATTAATAAAGAAAGATAAAAAATATTAAAGATTTATTGTAGAAACTCATGATGCTATTTTAGATAGATATAATTTCTTTCCACAAAATATTCTAAATGAATGGATGAATAGGCTTTAAACTTCAAATAAGAGCATTATATATAAAATCTTTACCAATTCAATAAGATCAATAAATAATAGGTGATGTGAGACAATTCCATACATTTATTTGTTCTGCAAAACTTCAATGAAAATTTGCGTGAACTCCATGTTTTCACAAAATCTAACAATAAATCTTAGCGAGATGAGATATTTAGGAATATATTCTCAAGCACTGCCAATTGATGCTCATGAATATGAAAAGATGTAAAACATGAATTTCTTAGAGTTAAAAGTTATCAAGACTAGTTTGAATTGTAAAATCTCTCCAAAGAAGAAATTGTATTAATTAATAAATGTAATCATTGTAAGAGAAGGAATGTCTTCGCAAAGACCTCTTGGTTTAAAGAGCCAATTATACATAATAAATAAAATGTTTTCACCCCAGGCTACACTAGAGGTTTTCTTCCCCATCATTTGTCCCTAGTGCCTGTGTTTAAACACGAGCTAAAAAAGATTGATGTGAAATTCTTAAATAATAATAATAAAAAATAGACAATTGCCATTTATGAAGCAATTTTTTTTTTAAAATATAACATAAGTAATAATTTTTTTATAATTAAAGAATTATAATTTAGAATCGTATATAAATAGTGGTTTTTAGTTTATTTGAAATTATAAGATTATATTACAACAAAATTGATAAAAAAGAATAAATAGTGCCTATTATAAATTATATTTGTTATATTAAATTTATTAATTGAATATTATACAAATTATATTTCATTTTATTAATATATAAATCAATATATTTTTAAAAATATTATAATATTCTAAAAATATATTTTAAAAAAATATTAAATCTTACATTATTATTTATTTAGTTCTAAATATTTTAAATTATTTAATCATATATTATTAAATATAATATATAAGTAGTTAGAATGATTGATGGCTTAAAAAGCACTAAATATAAAATTTGTAATAAAATAAATAATATGATAAATTGTGATTGGTGCATACCTTTATCTTTAATCAATAGTTAAAGAATGAAATCTAAAAATAATCATAGTAGTACATAGCCGAAGTAGTAATAACAAACATACTCATTACATTTTTTTAATGATGTTTTAAATTGATAACATATAATTGATTTTTAACTTATTAAAAAATAAGTAACATTATTTTTTTTCAATTTATTTTGTTAAAATTTTATAGATTATAATTTTTTTTAAAGTAAATAGAATATAATATCATGAACAAGCCTAAATGTAAATCAACATTTATTTTCTATGAATAACCAAGTCTTGTTAAGTTAGACCTCCTTAGACTATGATCTTGTGGAGGGGCCTTCCAATAATATTTCAATGTTGTTGTTGAAAGTTTTTACCAACATTTTATATTTTGAAGTGAGAAATTTAGTTGTTTTAACTTTAAAATTTACCTAACATCATTTCATCTCTAGTTTTTGTGACATGAATTCTTAAAATTGGAGCATTTTTCTTTCTTCCCTTGCTTCTTAGAAATATATATAAAGCTTCCTATAAGACTTCACCCTTAATTCTAAATTTTGAACTTCAAATGGTTCTAACAATAAAATTTTACCATTAAAACTTCCAAAAATTAAATTAGACCTAATAACATATTTGCAAATATTGAAGATAAATATAAATAAACTTTAATTTACTTAATTTTCTATAGAAAACTAATTCACATAAAAATAAATGTGTTTTTTAACAATTCATGATATTAATTTCTACACTAATCTATATAGAAAGAACCAAAGATATTTTTTATAGTCTATAATAGTAATTTGTAAAATTAAAAAAATTGAAGATAAATACAAATAAATATTGATTATCAAACTTTTAGTTCAAAACTAATTCTTATGAAAAGAAAGAAAAATATTTTATGATTCATGATACTAATTTATATATGAGTCTACAGAATTTTTTATAAAAAGATGGGAAGTAATATTCTTTTGTAGTCTACCATAATGGTTTTTATATGGGTCCATAAACTTTTTATAGTAATATTGGACTAATCCACACCGTTCGTAAAATGCACCAAATTTTGGTTCAAGGCATACATGTTTTCCCTATGAAATTTGACCTTATAGTCTATGATACCAATTTGTATATTGGACAAACCCATACTTTTTATGGGGAAAATAAAATGTGCTACAAACAAGACTTATATAATTTACTCTTATGGAATTTGAATTTATAGTTTATCATATTGATTTTTAAATGGGTTTAAAAATCTCTTATACTAGTAATATGGAAAGATATTCTTTTATAGTCCACAGTATTGATTTGTATGTGTCTAGAAATGTCTTATAGTAATATGAGACTAGTTTGTACTCCTTACAAAGAAAACTAGTTATGAAATAGAAAAGTCATACATAGTTTAATTTGTAAAATGTGAAATTATAACCCTATTTAAAGAACACATTAGAAGATATTTTAGGGAAAGAAAATGTCCTTTATAGTCCACTATATCACTCATTTGCTTTTGGATCTACATATACTAAAAATAATATGAGACTACCTCATACTTTTGATGCAGGAGCATCTTGCATCCAAAATAAAGGGGAGACATGTGTTGAATGTAAAATAAATAAAAAAATAAAAAAATAAAAATAAAATTTGGAGGAGAGAGAAAAGTGACGAAAATTAGAGGAGAAATAATAAAAAATAAAAAATAAAAGGAAAAAGGAGAAAAAAAGAAAAAGAAAAGAGGAATTTCTATTTTCAAGGTGCGTAGGTGGCGTAAATAGAAAAATAAGAAAAATAGTTGTCATTCCATTAATTGAGGTGTGTAGGTGGAAATTCTAGAAGGTTTTGGATAAATCATGTATTTAATATTTGTTGGGTGCTTAGTTGTATTTGGGTGGGAATTTAATATTTATTTAAAGGTAGTTGTATTTACCTTTTATCTCACATTGGTTGTGTTTGTATGTCTTGGATTAGAAGTGCCTATTTAAGCAAGGCTTATTATCATTTGTAATCAAGTTCGGAAAATAGAAGCTCTTCAAGTGTAAGCTCTTGTAGTGAATTTTCAAGTATTAATGGATGCTTTATGAAGCATTTTTGTCATCTCTATCTTCATATTGTTTCATTCTTGATTGTGAGTGGGTAGAGTGGTGTGGCCCTCCATCAACTTTTTATAGAACCACCTATATAGGCTTAAATCAGTACACTAAAGAAATGATGCTTAGTAGCACCGAATGATCTAATAATGAAATCAAATAAGCTACCAAACATGAGCCTATGAACAACAAAATAAGAAGCACTAAATAATTGGAAACACATAATAAAACATGCAAACCAATCAAATACTCCAAGCTTCTGTTGCTTCTATTTGATCCTATGAAGTGTGCACTAAGCTGTGATTTTGGCAACACTTAGACTTAGAGCTCTAAGAGATATGATTTTAAATGATAGCAAGATGATAGAAAACTAATAGAGGCTCGATGTGAAAGTTAGTGATGAAATTAAGAGATAGGAGGGTTGTTTATATAGATTTTTTAGAAATCCATAAATGGTTTAGATTGATTTGGGAAAATCATGATCAACAAACAAGGATGAAAGAGACTAGAGGAATAATTCGAAAGTTTCCAATTTTAAATCGAAAAAGACAGGATAAAGTCTTAGATATTTTCAATTTTTGGAGAGATAAAGTTTCCATAAATTGAAAATGGAAACATTAAAATGTATTATGATTTTGGGTTTTTAAATAAACTTATTTTTTAGTTTATGAAGATTTTCTAATTTTCAAAATTCATAATTCCTCTTAAACTAGATTTTTTAGATTTTATAAAATTTAATTGAGTTAAAAATTCAATTAAATTAGAAACATGGAATTAATTGAAATTAAATGAAAATTAAATAGAAATTGAAAGAAATACAGAAAATGATAATCAATTAGTTTTAGGTTTATCAATTAAATAAGTTTAATTATTTAATTAATATTAGGGAAAATTAAATGATATAAATATTCAATTATAGAGGAATAAAGATGATTGATTAATGATTTAAGAACCCTTAATTAATAGAACAATAATTAGCGCGTTAAATGTAAACTTGCAAGTCTCTTCATTTTTGGGTGTCTACATTTGCCCCTCTTTGATATAATGCAATTATGAGCGTTGTATCAAAGAATTTCATATTAGGTTCTTTCCCATCTTGCCCCAGTGATAGCAAGTGAACTGTATGCCCCTTCGAGAGATTGTTTGCGCAAGAAAGGCATGAATGATCTCTCAATAGAAGATGAGAAATGTTAGATGACATGATGCAAGAGAAGAATAGTTAGTAAGAAGTGAAGACATGGTTAGATGATGATGATTGTTTGATTGATAGAGATTGCTTCATAAGAATCATGTTTGGTTTTAGGAAGAACCCATCCTGTATAAGACTAGTAATAGTGTTTGGTTTCAGGGAAGATACACCTTGTATAAGACAAATGACAATGTCTGGTTTCAAGAAAGATACACCCTTTATAAGACATATGATAATTGACTCATTGATAAGTGGATACAAGATTTGGATTTTGACAAATTGATGGATTGATTGATTTGATCGATAAAAGAAATGTTAGTGAAAATAGAAGAATGAAGTGGGCGATATGACTTAGAAGAATTGATCTTGTGCTATCAAGTGAGATGATGTATTGAGTCATTGCTAGATATTTTTCACAAGTTTTCATCATCGTGCTTTATTGAAAAGAAAGAGATATAAGTGCACCTGGATATTAACCATCTAGATACCACTACTATCTTTGATCAACAAGTAGAAAATAAATAAGGAATATTTCAATATCATTCTAGTTTGTCTCAGATCATGGGTGTGTGTGGCTGCTAGATGAGTGACAATTCTTATCACATTCACCGTACATCATCCTTGGCCCAAAATATTATAAAAGACTCCACAAATAGAAAGCAAAGACAATAAGATGATGAACCATCATAGCCTCTCTCACCACTCACTTGTATCCTTGAGGAGCACAGGAACATAATCATGAAAGATAAATCAATAATGGACTGACATAAAGGAGTTTGTCATCAACCTTACTGATCATAAATTTGATTGATTTGATGTTGGTTTTATTGATTGATGTGTGTCATGAGTCCATTATTGATTTGTGAAGCCCATTGTTTGATTTGGTTTGTTGTTTGATCATCACATTTTGTTGCTTGTCGTGATGAAGAGATATTTTATTGCAAAATTTTTTCTTGATGTGTTTTGATTTTTTTTGGAATTTTTTAAGGATCGTAATGATGTTTTTGATCATTTTTTTCAAGACAATTTTGTGAATGTTTTTGAATATTTTTTCAATACATTTTTTTGAATGTTTTTGAAGATTTTTTTAGGATGATTTTTGGATTTTTTGAAGAGTTTTTCAAGACAATTTTTTGAATGTTTTTGAATTTTTTTCAAGACTTTAAGACTATCCTCAATGTTTAGCAAGGAAAGGGATTGATTGATGGACAAGTAAATGGATGAAGGATAAAGGTTCCTTAGTATGCCTCGAGATGTTCAGATGTTAAGGACTATACACAAGTTATATGATAACATATTTTTGACAAGATTAGGGATTGAACATGACAAGATAGGGTGATGATATGGTGCATTGATTGCCATGAAATGTAGGAGTGTGCATGTCAAGAGGATGTTGAAAACATTTTTGCATTTGGTTGTTGGTATTAGCAAATCTGAAATATGTTTCATATCCATAATTTGTCAAATTCTAGATTTGTAATTCGGAATGGGATTTTGGGAATATAGTTGGTCTTGTTTGGTTCACTTGAAATTTGATGGGATTTTTTAATTTTATTTGTATTTAGTTCTACAAAATTGAAATTGGAAAATCAAGTTCTGTTGTGCGTAATGGATGGAAAAATGACCACCAATTTCATAGGGTTGTGCATCACGGGGTGCAACTAGGGAGAGGAAAAGAAATGAAATGTTGTGACTTCAAAACAATGAAGGATTACACACTTCAGAAAGAACCAACTTTGACAAATATATGGCTCATAAAAACTTGACATGGCTCAAATGAATAAGACATAGTCCATTATTATTAGCAGCTTCGAGGATTCTTCTTCACGTGAGGATAACTTTATAGATTTTTAACAAATGGAGTAATAACATAGTTTTTGCTAACAGTCAATATGAAGTATATTTATAACATTAATTTGATAGAGTATTTTTCAACTCGAAATACTACAACAGAATGGAGATGATTGACATTGAAAAAAAAAATATGATGCCTAGTAGCAAATGTTTCCCATATAATAACAATTTTGTTTATGGATTTTTTATGGCAACAGTATGCAATTTAATGGGCATCAATTCAACATGGTGGTATGGCACGTGAAATTTGTTTTACAACATTGTTTTAGATGAGAACGAGTTTAGACATTGATAAAAAAACCTTTCATATGTTGACTGATGAACTTGATAAAAATAGGTAAACAATGTGATGTTGTCAAGGATGTACTTGAAAAATCAATAGAATGTAATTTTTTCAATCTTCAAAAAAGTGGAATTGGAATTTATTTTTCAATTCCAACTATTAGATGGAAGACTAGTATTCTGAATTTGAGCTAAAATTAGAATTTCAAAATTCTAATTCAATTTTACCATTTTAGACATAGACACATACTTAGACAAATTAAGTACATGCAAATGCCAATTCCGATCTAATTCCACGAACCAAGCATATAGAAACAAAGTGCCACCCAAAACTAAATATGTTGAATCATTGTTTTAAACACACCTATCTAAAAACCAACCCTTTTATTTTAGCTACTTTTAATATAAAAACACACCTAACTGTACTAGGAACGAACGAACGCTGCTATCCTTCCTACAAATTGCACCATTGACTAAATTTTAGAAAAACGAAAACATAATGAATTTTTTTGAAATTTTCAGCATTTGATCTTCATGATTTGTATATTTTGTGATCGAAAACAACAAAAATTTTGAAAAAAAATTAATATATTTTCATGAATCTTAAAAAGAATCATGTTTGATTTTAAAAAAAATATTTTTGACGCATTTTGTCTAAAGATTAACCAACGGCAAAATAAACTGCTACCAAAAATTGAAGGGTCACACTTCCAAACACCGTGGCAGTCAATTAACTGCGAGAGGACTGTAATGCCCTGCCAAGGGATCCAAATAATTTCACTAAGTTTGCCAAACAATTTTTTTTTAAAACATGATAGTAAATCATTCATAACATTTGTGGATGCAATAGTAACATCCAACTGAAAGTAAACATAACATACATAACAGATTACATTCTTTAAGATCCCTTAATGTTGAATCACATCTAATCATAACTTAATCATCTAACATCACATCCTTATGAAATAACAAGGATACATCCAAAGTTCTTAAACAATATACAAGTGTCCTTTTTGTAACTACATTTTAGATTGCTCAATCATCCACTGTACATGACACAAGTATGAAAGGCTTAAAAGAATAAACATCCATGTAAATAAAGTACATCATCATCTGATATTAATTCATAATGCAATTAAAATGAAACCACGTATCATACATGACACATCATCACAAAAGATATAAACATCCATCATAAAAAATAACCATATATCACAAAACATAACTAACTAAGTGCACGGTTCCTCCCAACCGTAAATAGCATTATTAGACCATCGTGGATCCTAGCCATCCCTCTGTGCGTAACATTCCAAATCACCTAAGAGATCATCGGTATTAACATAGTAGGAATGTCACATCTAAATCATACTACATCATATGCAGAAAGTAATCCAACATGCAAAGCATAAGATAACATCATCTAACATATGCAAATCATCAATATAAGAAACATACCAGTAAATACATCCATCATAAGGTATATCATCAATCATAATGATCCAAAAACATAATGAAGATAAATACCAACCAAGAATGCTCTAGCCACGGTGTCTCGGACGAATCTCAAATGATAAGAGTGGAAAAACACTACCACCCGATTGTGTGGTACCTAAGTGGTCCACTCCCACCGTGCTAAGGAGATAATCTGAAGTCCCAAACAGACTATCAAAACCACAAAGTATAAATCTCTATAAGTCCAGGAATCCTAAAAGTATACTAACTCAAAGGTTCCATTACACAAAATCAACATCTACTTCCTAGAGGCACACAATGACATGTAGGAAACCTACTCTGCAAGCGGAAAAGTGTTATCGCATTTATCACGTACAAGTTACCCTGGTAGTTAGCTAAACTCCATAGGTCCATATTGATCTCATGCGGCCACTAGTATCCTCTCATACTGACGAGGCATACTATGAAATGCAAGGTCGCAACCATACGTTCTCTCTACTCCTATCCTAGTCTGTACAAGCACTCAAGGCATAGGCGAGAACATCAAAACAATTATCTTTTTAGGTTCATTTAATCCCCATTTAGTGTGTAAATGTTATCACTTATTAACCAAACTTACAAAGAGTTACCTTGGTAGCCACTTAGGGCCCCGACCCCCATTGCAAGCCACTTCTCGTCACTACAAGTAGATTACCTACCCTAAGCTCATGGAATCATAAAATCACCAAAGTCCTGTACAAGCGACTGTAAAAATACCAAAAGATAATCCATAAAAGGAATCATCAAATATCCATGATAAAAGCATCAAATATCCACAATAAGAATAATCAAATCTCCATGAGCATCTGAAAACATCCATAGAAAATCATGACCACAACAGTTCTCTATTGGCAACTGAAGGCATCACTGATAATCATAAGTATCTATTGGTTCTCAATAACCAAAATATATCTCAAAATAAATCACAATATCCATTGGTTCTCAACAAGCAACCAAGAATATCTCAAAATCATACTGATCGAAGACTCCAAAATGGTTGAGTCAAAACATGTCACAACATGACATCATCAAGAAATAAAGCAACACTTCAGTCCCATCATGGCGACTAGAAAATAATCCAAGAATAATTGATCAATGACTCAAAAATGATTAGCTCAAGTGTCTCAGATACATATACATCTCAGCTTCACACATGAAGACTGATGAACAATAACAATCAGTAAATACAAACATTTCATAGAGCATACGATCACATTACCATGGTTGGATTTATAAAGATCAAGACCAAATAAGATCAACATGCCATCACAATCGCATAACCCCCGAGCCTCTGGTAACAACCTAAGACTGGTCAACACTAGTCAACTCAAAACCCAAAACAAGAAGCGTAGAGAATACACGATGCAAACACATGTTTTGGTTTACTAAAATCACATGGATGAGTTAAGTGTAGAGGTTTCCAGTTTTCATTTCAAGTATACTTCAAGTGTTTAAGTTTAATCATTTGATCTACAAGTCAACCCGTTTGTTCCCCGATAGCATTATTCTTTCCATCATTGAAATAATATTCTAAGGATAACTTAAGGGTAAATACTTTACTCATTAAACTAATCATCATTGACCTTTAATTAAATTGTTCTCTAAGATCCATATTTTAATTGATTAACTCTTCTTTAATGTTATTTCAACTTTTCAACATAATCAAAAGATCATTATTCATTTATAAGAGAACCAATTATCAAACTTCAAATAAGAGAATTATAACTTTATTAAAACGATCAATTGAATCAATCAATTAACCTAGATACACAATTCCATGACTTTTATCATTCTAATAGTTTTCAATTCAATATTACTAAGTCTCATCATTAAAACATCTAAGGTCATTATTCAAGTCATTAGAATAAGACCTATCAACTTCGATACTTAACAACTCCACTAAAGAATCGTTATTATCAAAATTTTGTTACATAACTTAATTATTAATTAAATCTAATTAACTCTCATTAATTGATTTAATTAATAATTGCATAACCATAGCAACGTTCTAATTATTATTAGTTGACTAATAACGAACTAGAATTTTGTAAGATAAAAGTCAACTATAATTCAATACTCAAATGATCATATTAATAATTCAATAATAATAACTTGTTAATATTTAATAACCAGCTATATTGAAAATCTTAATAATAATTCTGTAATGTCCACATTCATTATTCTTATATGAATCCACATTACCAATAATCATTTAGATCATTATACTATTATTTATTAATAATTTGCTAGACCCAACAAACATTAATAAATAATAAACTCATCAAAACTATTATTACTCGTTCCTAAAGAACCTTCCACAAACTTCATTAGTTAATATTTAACTAACTTTTAAGGTATATCAATAAATTAATAAATAACGTATTAATCAATATAATAATTCAAATCGTAGCTATATTATAACAATGTTATAATATAACAATGACTCCTTGTCAATATAATATTTCTTATCTAAATCCAATATCATAAAGTTTGAGTCTCTTAATAATCATCATTAAATATCTTTATAAATTACCACCTCTTAACTATTTAATATATATTAAATAGTATTGAATATACATTAAATAGTTAATATTAAAAATTCGCTCTTCTCTATTAACAAATTATTGAGAACCTCAAAATAATAGATGACTTAAATATTTAAAGCTCATTCTATTATCACTATTTGAAATTTAATTGACTTGATTAATTAAATAAATAAACTTTTGTTATTATATATATATATATATATATATGTATACATATATATATATATATATATATATATATATATATATATATATATATGTATACATATATATATATATATATATATATAGATATATATATATATATATATATATACACATGTATATATATATATGTATATATATATATATATATATATATATATATATATATATAATTAATAATCAAATGACTTCATTATACTCAAAGATCGGATTACAATATTATATATATATAAATAACATAAACCCTTTTAATAATATAAATCTTACATTTATAAAACAAATCTATCATTCACTCTCTTTTTTTCGCATATTTAAGTAAGGGAAAACGCGTTGAATGTTTAAGCGATTTTAAATCACTGAACGGTTATACAAACCATGCGACAGTATATGGTCTGTCGCGGGTACCCTGCGACCGCCGTCGCCATGAGGATAGGAAATGAAGGTGATCGGTGGGGGGGGAAAGTACAAAGAGTTAAAAATCACGCTCACCCCACACATTTTTGGCAATGGTCACAGGCGGGTACCCTGCGACGTGCAGGCACCTGCAGGTACCCTGCACTCTGCGTTCACACAGGCAGAGTTGAATGCGCTATCGTGGAAAATAAAGGGAATGGGGGTGCGGTGGGAATAAACCCCACCCACCCCAAATGTTTAATGTATATATAATTTTCATTTTATAAACATTTGCAATAACCTTTTCTATTATGTGCTAAAACATGCGATTCGAATTTGATAAATAAAGTTTCTCATTTCAACTTACACAAATATATACATATATGTATATATGTATATATATGTATATACATATATGTATGTATATATTTATATATGTGTGTGTGTGTGTGTGTGTGTGTGTGTGTATATATACAAAATTTGTTATCAATTATTACTGCATTTAAAGTATGTGTGTGTGTGTGTGTGTGTGTGCAGATTTACAAAAGAGAATATATACTTAGATTTAAAGGGCTTTTCTAAATAAAAATTTTCTCTTTTAAATAATTGTTTTTTAAACATATCCATTAATCCATCCAATAGGTTTAACTATAAATTTGAAATCACCATTCTCAATTTGATTCTAATTCGAACCCAAACCCGTTTAGATCTAATTTCTCCTTAATAGGATCTAGGGTTTTCTAATGTTTTCTTCTCAACCAAATAAAATATCTAGATTCCAATTCAAATTGTAGATTCAATCACAAAGAGTATTCAAACACATATAACAAACACGATGTAGACAAGAAGAGAAAGAGTGCAAAGGGAATATGCGAATATCACGAGTGCACCTGGACACTGATGCTAATTTGCCATGCCTCAGAAGTCTATAAAAACTCCCTTCCTTCTCCATCATTCGCAATTCCTCCAAGATCCAAGCCAACCGAAAACCTCCAAGTGACTAGAAGTGCTAGAAGAAGCATAGAAGCATGTAGAAACATATGAGCATGTAGAAGCATATGAGCTTATCAAATGCAAGTAAGCTTTGAAACTTCTATTTTAGCTTGAAGCTTGTAGCTTGTCCAAACACACTAGGAGAACCTCTATTTAAAAGCCTCTAAGATGCATCTAGAGTGTCTCTAGAAACAACTAGAAGATAAGCATGACAACTAAGCATGAGTCTTCTCCAACCTTCTAGATGAGTCATAAGGTTGTAGACACCATGTGCTCAAATAAAATGCTAACTCCTAAGTGTAAACAACTTAGTGCATTCTTAGAGTGCAAACCCCTGTGTTGTCTACATGACAACTCCCGAGAATTTGCAAACTCCTAAGTGAGCAAATATTAAAATAATTGCACATTAATTAATATAATATTTACTTTACTCTTTCCAATTTATTTCATTTATTTATTAAATCTCATGCACTAATTTTAATAATTCCACTTATTTTTATCTTAATATATTTATATTTTAATCACATGAAATCTAGAATTTTTAAATAATTTTAATATATTTTGTACTTTTAAATTTCATTTTCAAAACTTAATTGTTAAAATATTTATTAGCTTTAATAATAATATTATTTAGTCATTTATTTAAAAATGGACTCCAATATATATTATTGTTAAAATAAATATTGTCACGTTCCAAATTTAAACTTATAACTTTTATTTTCAAATTTAATTATTTTATTTAATTAATTTCTCAATTAATTAAATTAAATAAATATTAAAATAGCATATTAATTTTTCATTAAATTAAACCATTAGTTAAATCTTTTATTAGGCTTAATTAATAGAAAATATATCAAGAACTCATAAAGTAAAATACGAAAAACCCATCATAGCCAAAATACATACAAAATCAAACCAAGGGTTAATATCACGAATTACGTCATTTGACGCATTCGGAGGGTACTCAACTCAGATACTTGTCCTAATTTTCCAATTAGGACAAATGGCTTAAAGGGTTGGAATTTGGACTTGAGAATTTATCTCCCCTCTCTTATCATTAAGATAATGTGATAGGATACGCTCATCCTGGCAATTCAGGGAAGTCGATACCCGGTACCTGCAACCTGCATAAAAATCATGCATGTACAAGCACAATATATACTAAACTAAACAGGCAATGGCAGGAAGTGGTGCATCGTGTAGATCCCGACTAGCAGGTGACTACGACTCCTTTCCTTAACCACATCAGACACGCCATACATAAGAACAAACACACACACCATACACATGCAAGTATGGGGTAAGTATCCATAATAAAACACATACGATAATAAATCATCTTACTAATCATCATTAATAACTGCAAACACTGAAAATAATCATCATGCATACATGAAATGTAAAGTCTAAGTGATCTCATCACATATCAACTGAATCCATAGCACAATATCTGATAGTTTCAAAACAATGCTGCTAACCATCAACATAAAACTAGCTCTAAAAGAATTGACAATGATAACAAAAATGCGACCTAAGGGCAGGCACTACAAAGACGTAGATCGAGGTAGGCGAAGAGGCAGACAATGGGCAACGTCTATACAGCCACGAAAATACACTTCCATACGAAGGAGAGGACTTAGTTTATTTTTTGAAAAGTTAGAAAAAGCAATGTAAAGGAAGTGCATTTTCGTGGCTGTATAGCCACGGGCCAGACAGTGAGTGAGATAATATTCTGGCTTCTGACTAATCCACTGTAGATGCCTCTTTCTCACCCCTTGACTGCCATGTTTTTTAAGGAAATCAAACGTTTCATTTATTTTTAGGGCATTCATTCTCTCCCGATTTGAATAAAAGGATGTTGCGATCGTTCTGCAGCTTTTGCTTTACAGCATTTATCACCCTTTTTAAACCTTTTTTACCTCTTTTTAAATCCTCTATGAAACCCGCCTCCCCAGGCTGAAATTGAAATGATTTCAAATCTCAACGGCATAAAAACAACTGAGCAACAACGACGGTTTATAAAATTAAAAAAAACTATTGACATATTGCAAGTTGATTTTCAAAAAAATCTCACCTAACACAAGAAGAAATATATGGCATAAACATGCGTGTGCTTTATAGGGATTTGTTAACAATCAACAAATCTCGAATAGACCTGACGATGTTAAATGATAAACAAATGAGTACAAATCATGTTTTTGTTTTTCCAATATCTACTGCTCACACTTCAACGGACGCCATTGCCTCCACTCCCAGCTTTGAATGAAGATCTCAAAGGGCTGAAGTGTTCTAATAAGATATATCTTTGGGTCTCTATTGTGTATAATAGTGATTGTATTTTTATTTTATTTTGAATTCAACAGTTGATACTAAAAAAAAGTTACACAATCAAATCGAGAAATATGTATAATATCTTATAAATTCTAAAAAATTTCTTATGTTTCGTGTATAGTAATTATTAAGGCTAAATTTTTGTATCCCTATATCTTAAAAGTATTATAGATGAACATTGTGGTATTATGATTGCAAATGTCAAAAGTGATCATTTTAAATTTTTTGCTTTGACAATCTAATACCTTTACATAGATGCTCAAATAATCCCAAATAATTCTGAATTAACGGAAAGAGCACCCTAACTTCAGGCTTTGCAAATTTCTACTTGGAGATTTCAAATCATTCCCAAAAAAAATTACAACTTACTTGGCAAATTTTGTGCTTATAACTATGGTTTGAAGGTTACATCACCAAATATGATGCCACATTAGCATGTTTTTTCATCAAAGAAAAAAAAAGGACTAGAAATAGTTCCGCAAAACTAAGATGTCTATATATGCAACACATCACATGATTAGTTGTTTTTTAAACTAAGAGATATTAAATCAAGTGATGCAACACACTTAATCAACAATTATGACAATTATTAGAACACGCTCAAATATTAAATTTTTTTCCACCTAATTTTCTATATACCATCTTTAACCTCATAAATAACAAAGTCTATTGGTCCATACACTATATTCCTTTATTACCTTTAATTCTAAATGTAGGCATATATTTTTCATTAATCCCAATTGAAAAAATTAACATAATGATTACTTTCCATATAAAATATATGTGGACATATATAAGCTAACTAGTTTTAAATGTCCCTTAACAATCACAAGTCTATTGTTCCATAAAATAACTTTCACATGACTATTTCATAAACGGTCTTTAACCTACCTAGAGTACTATATATTATCTCTTGTCTTCTTATCTTAAACTAGCTTTGATCTCACAAATGACAAATCCCAACCTTCCATAGACCATCTTTCTACCCCCCTAATGAAGTAATCTTTGGTACTCTTTTTAGCTTGCTGTCCTGCCTTGAGCATATTTAGCCTCATCGATTGGCAGTGTACTAGAATAAGCCTCAACTAATTCACACTGTAGCTCAAACAAATCCTTTTGGTTTTGCGGGCTGCTTTGCCGATAAACATTAGATTGAGTAACCTCTAAAAAAGAGGAAATTTGTTTTCATCTCCACGTTTTGGATTCCGAGAAGCATAACCCTAAGTGTCCTGTTCTTCGATTTCCAAGGCTTGCTGGTCAAATGGGTCGTGGAATTTGCCATGAAAACTAGGTAGTTCAGCTTGCCATTTAAACAAGCTTTGATTAGTATGAATTTGGAGGTGAGTCATAGCTAGATTTGAAAAGGCAAATGCCGTAACTGGGCCCTCAAGCCGAGAAATAGTCACTCCTGACTGCACACGCTCATAAATTTGTTTTTGAAGGAACAGGAATGCCTTCTGAATGCACCTGAATCCATGGCATTATGACCGGCTTTCTGCCCTGTTGATGCAACGTCTCTGTCAACCTAGTCATGGCTGACAGGTTGCCGTAAAGGTCAAATAATTGAATCAAAATTTGAAGCTCGAGAATGGATGCAAGTTGGGACCGACACAAGGTGTAAATGCAGGTGAGGGGTGAATGAGAGATGTTGGGCATTCCTGCGAGACGATCAATAGACGAAGCCTCCATTAATAAGTTGAATAAATCCTCCATCGTTAGCAAAAGATGGCAGACGCCTGCTCCGCCATCCATTTTGCACCTCCCCAGGCCTCCCAGGAGAATCCGCAAGCCCAAAAAATGCAACCCTCCCGTGGACAAAGCTAGCGACCGCCATTGCCGAGCAGAAGAAGAGGCGCATAGAGGCAAACTGGAGGCCCTATTTGGGCAGGAAAGGGAATTCGCAAGATCGATTCCCATTGTTCTTCTTCACCCTAACGCCATTCATTCGCCGAGAAGGGGTAAAGTTCTTTCGCGTTACTCCGCTTCAAGTCGTGAGAGTGAAGATGCGAGGCACTTCTTTGAATTGGAAAGCAGCGAGAGAGAAGGGGCGAGTTGTAGAGAAGCTTGGGGTCCTCAGGACTGGAAATTTCAGGCGGAAGTTCTGAGAGCCGAGTGTAATCTTCTGAGAATGGAAAAGGAGGTGGCCGTGAGAAGATGGGAACAAGGCTGTGCTGAGATGCACCATGCTCTTACCATGGCTCATTCTCTTCATTCCGCCGTGCAGACTATCATTACGGTTAGTTACTATCATTGCCTTTTCCGGTGTTCAGAATCATAGGTTTTTAAGTTTTTGTATGGAAAAAAAAATGAAGAAAGCCTGATTTGAGTTTGTTGTTGTGTAGGGAAGGAAGAAGATTGTGGACGAGAAGAATGCCCAGGTTGTGCTTCAGACCACCTTGCAGAACCAGATTGAAGCCTTGCAGGGCAAGCTTGAAAAACTTCAGAAGAACTCGGAATTTAGAGAAAGTGAGCTGAAAAAATGTAGCAACTTCGATCGACAAGCGATGTTTCTGCAGAGGAGATTGGATAAGTTGCGCAAAAGGTCAAAGGAGCGGTCATACAGTGAAGATACTGCCAAAGCTCTGCAGCAGAGATTGGAGACTCTTGTCCGGGCTGTATGCTCCACTGCTCAATGGGTAAGTTAATGGCTTCTGACTCTTCACATATTTCTCCGTGGACCCATCTTTTTCCTTCATAATTCACCTTACTCGCCAACAAGCTTGTCTGTATTGATAAGGTCTATAGCACTTGTGTTCCATCTACTTACTTGCAGTTCTTCATCTGTTTCTACTGAGTACAATACTACTTTTAATGGGCCCTATTTTTTTCTTTTCAACTCAACTGGGGCCTTTCCCTTTTTCAAAAGATACGTAGCCCCATTTCATAAAGATGATCCAATACAAAGTTCGCATTCTTAGAGTGGTCGATATAATTCATTTGTCTCATTATTCATCTTCAGATTTCTTTCATCAGGCTTCATTCCAAAAGACGAACGAGCTCATTGTGTATTATGGTTTTCCATACTTTTTCTTACAAATTTTTACATGAACGCATTTTCCTTGCAGTTGTAAACATAATTTGGTTACAAGTGGAGAGTATTATATAAGTTTTAAATTTGCCTGGTTTTCCTGATTGTTTGCTATGCTGGTTTGTAGGAGAGTGATG
Organism: Cupressus sempervirens; assembly: GCA_028749045.1. NCBI lineage: Eukaryota > Viridiplantae > Streptophyta > Pinopsida > Cupressales > Cupressaceae > Cupressus > Cupressus sempervirens. The sequence continues at coordinate 539,719,391 of CM053786.1, read as the reverse complement.
AGGAGAATAGTAAGGCGGGTTATGTTGAAATTGATCTTGTTGAAGAAGATGAACATGAAGTCCTTATAGAACCAAGATTGAGAATCCAGAGAACTTCCAACATAAAATGCTGTTTGGATGATAACCAGAATCGACTTCTCGATGTATGTGGGCTAAGACACTACGTATAATCAGTTTTTTAAATTCAAGCTTACAATCAGTATGGTTACCAGTGTGACCATAAAGCTCTGTCTAGTTTCTCCGATTACTTTAGTCCTAGTTTTGGTGTTAACAAAACTTTTGAATGTGTCCTCAGTTTTATGTATCTTGTTTTGGAACTAGATGCCTTGTCCTTTTTATTATTATATTCTTCAATCTCATTTTTAATTCTTGTTAGTTTGGGTCTAGATTGTTCATGACTTATGATTAACCCATATTAGTTCAATGTAAAAGAATATACTTAATAAATTGAAGATGATCCTGCCCAATTGACAGGCTACTCTGCTCAAGGAAAAGCTTGATTCTCTGTCAATGAACATGAATGAGAGAAAGGAAGCTGCAGCAAAGATACAGAAGGAATACAGATCTATGCTTAGTAGCTCTGGAAATTGCAGTTCGAGGAGAGTAGATGCGCCTGGAAGAGCAGAGCAGGCATGTGAATTGGATAATTCATACCCACTTTCTTTAAGTTTATTATTATTTAAACAAAATTCTATATCTTCTTACAATTTCTTGTTTTTCATTGGGGTTCGCTTGACTGATTATGCTGGTTGGGGTTTTGTGCAGGAAGGTAATCAAGAGAACAAGCTTTGTTCTGAACGTTGCAAGGCTACAATAAGGAAGATTGCTGAACAAGTTCAAGCGGAGACAGAGCAGTGGTTTCAAGTTCAAGAAATTTTACATCATGTACGAAAAGAAATGGAAGACCTGCAGAAATCAAGAGACTTCTGGGAAGATCACGCTCTCCATTCTGATGCAAAGATTGCAACCTTACAGACAGCGGTATGCATAGTCTATTCAAACTCTCTGTCCTATAAATTGGTTTTAATAATTCTGATGGCTAAACACCCACATTTTTGGTATGTTATCATAACTATTAGTTTATTTTTTGGATTTGATTGTGTGGACCTTTTTTCATTATCAACATTTAGGATCACACTAAGTGATCCATCATCAGAATGCAAATGCAATAGAAGAGGAAGAGAAATGATCCTTTCTTGACTATGGATCTTTTCCTCTTCTTTTACATTTGCATTCTGAGGATGGATCAGGTAGTGTGATGCGTGATGATAAAGCTGTTTACACAATCAAATCTAGAAAACAAACTAATAATACTGATGGATTGTTGAAATCTGATAGCTCTAAGTTATCAGAAAATAAAGTGCCCTCTGAATACCCCTCCAGACATAGTAACAGTTTTATTTAAAATTGTTGAAATCTGTTCTCTGTCCCTTCCCATTTGAATTAAATCAGTTGACAATTTGCGATCTATGGAATTTGTTGTCAATTCCAAACCAGATGCATGAATGGAGAGAGAAGGCATACAAATACGAGAACAAGGTCTCAGAGTTACAATCAGAAATTACTCGAGTGAGAAATGAGAAGGAGCAGGTCAGACATAGACATGCCCTTGAGCAGAGTAGATGGCTGGATGGAAGTAGCAGGCTCACACAGGGATTGGCATTATCAAATTCAGCAAAAAGCTCAATGACCAGTGCTGATGATTTTGATAATGATAATCACGAGACCACCATTAATGGTGCACAAAGGAACATCAGTTCAAAAATCAGAGAGATTGGAGTAGTCCATCATACCCAGGATGAAAATTGGAGTGAGAAAGAGAATCTGAAGACCAAGAATACTAAGCCAAGAATACCCAAATCCATGCAAAACTCTCACACCAGTAGTAACAAGAACACTCTAAACAAGGCTTCAAAGATTAGACAAGCAAGCACTAATCAAAAGTCCTTTACTATGCAAAGTGATTGTGTTGCAGGGCAACTTTCAGGCAAAAGGTGCAACAGAAAGGCGCGGGATCTTCATTCCAAAGAGAATTCGCTGCTTCATAACAGACACCCTCAGAGAGAAACACCTGTTAAAAGGGGTCAAGTGAATAAGAATATGGAGGTAAGGGGATCAGGAAAATCATCTTCTAGCTCTACACGGTCACCATTAATGGATATTGGGAATGGTTCTCCATTTAGAGTTAGAAGAACAATTTTTCCAGTGTCTACTGAGGAATCATCTGACCCCTGAATTGCAGAAAGCATGAGCGATGTATGTTTAAACTCTTGGTTTAAACAATTTGACCCCCTTTTCCAAAGGAAGATTCTCTGAAAGAGATTGTGGGCATTGTAGGATTCTACTTTCTTTGAACAGAATAACTATGTAAACAGAGCAGGCTGCAATTTTAAACAATTACGTGTTACGAACTGTTGTGAGAGTTTACTGTAAGTGAGAGTTGAAGCGAAGTTCATTGTGTAATATATAAGGTTTTGACTAAGATTATCAAGAATAAAATTGACAAACTTGTTTTTTCTTATATAAAGTTTCCGGGTCTTGTGATATGCAAACTAGTTTGTCAAAGACCAGAAGTTATACTTGCCTTACAGAAACTTTGTTTATAAATATATGCTTCGTATTATGCTATTTGGATTCCTCTGTTTTAATAGATAAATGTAAAACACACAACCAACAATGGAGGGACATTTTTTTGCAAAAAATATAATAATAAATATTTAGAATTTATTCCGGATAAGGGAAATAGACGACTAATAATGGAGGGAGATTTTTTTCCGAATAAATTAATAATAAATATTTAAAATTTATTCCAAGATCAGGGTTTTAAGAGTACTATTAATAAGTTATAAAATAAATGTTTCTTAAATTGAATAAAATAATAAATGTACTTAGTCTAGAAATTGTTAAAGTGGATAGAATGTGATTGGCTGGAAATTGTTAAATTGGATAGAATGTGATTGTTAATATGTGATTTTTTTTTTTGGGTAAGGATTAGATGATTGTTTTGAAATTTCTGAATATTATATTTGTTATTTGAGTGAACATTTTTTTGTTTATGAAGTGTGGAATTGTTTTATTTTCTTTCATTGGTAGGATTGAGATTTATGAATTTAATTTTTATAAATTTTTAGAATAAATTTTTTAGCTTATTTTGAAGTATTTGATTTGTATCATTAAGTTAATTCTACTTTGCTCTTAAGATATCATTTTATGTATTAATGATATTTAATAATTATATTAATTATTAAATGATTTTTTTAGGGTTTATTATTTTAGCATCATTGTTTGTAGCTCTATTGTTGTTCATTCTAAATGGGGTGTTCCATTGTTGTTAATTCTAAATGGGGTGTTAGAATGAAGAAATAACTTAATTATTAAGTAATCTTAACTTTTGATCAAATTAACTTAACTCTACTTCTCTCTCTAGATATCACTTTATGCATTAGTGATATCTAATCATTATATTAATTATTAAATGATTGCTTTTTGGGGTTTCTTATTTTAGGTTATGAGATCTATATAAGAATTGATCATTGTATTTATATTTAATTCATTTGATCTGATAATATAATATTTTATATTTTCAAAACCCATATCCTTGCTCCGTTATTCCATTCCCAAGGAAACATTAGAAGCAACACGAAAAAAATGAATTGAATAAAAGATAAAATAATCAATCCTAACATAGGAGATTTGGTATCTTAAATTAAGAAACCCTAAAAGCAAAATATTACTAATTAGTATAATTATTAAATGTCACTAATGCATATAAAGTGACATCTTAAGAGTGAACTAAAGGTAACTTAATGATCAAATCAAGATGACTTAATAATTTATTTATTTGAACACCACCCTTTAAGATGAGCAACAATGTAGGTAGAAACAATGTGAGAAAAGAAAGGATACAACAATGTTGAAAGCAAACTTGGGGATCTTGACAACATGGCTTGATGAGATGCTTAATCACAACCAAATCTCTATAAAGTGGATAAATAGATAAAACCACAAGGGAAATCTCTATTCTATAAAATATAGAAATATTGTTGAAAACTAGTTAATGACTGAAGAAGCCTCCAAGTCGAGGATATCTAAGAAAATAGGAGCAAAAGAATGATCATGAAGAACACCACTAAAGCATGAAGAGGTTCAAACACTATAACAAAGTAACTATTGATTTGAAGAACTTCCATTGAAATAGATTATGACCAAGTAGAGAAGACAAAGATATGCATGAGTGTCGTCAAATGACACTACTAGAATCAAGAGGCAAACAAAGGAAAAGAATTAAACTTGAAGATATAGATGGCATAAAACACCAAAGCCTAGAGAGCTAATCAATCAAACATAGAAGGTTGCCTCCACAACAAGAATGAAAGGGTGTCCATATGGTAAATGATCCATCTCACTAAAATACATAGGTACCCAACCATTACATCCTCCTAGTACATAGCAACAAATATTGTATATATAGAGTCACCATTAGTACTCGTTGCCCTCAGCATTATCAAAATAATTACTCTATGTCACTCAATCGTGGCTACCTCCAACACACCATAAAAAACTCCAATTGGCCACTCATGCGCCACTAGAGCATTACCGACCTATTTTTTGGCAACTAAGTAGCTTTTTGTTAGCCGAATATTTTTTTCCTTGGCAACCAACCTTTTTTCCTACAATATTTTTTTATCATACTTTTTTGGGTGAACCATATGGCTGTTAAATTTAACCTTGTAGTCTATTGTCATTAGCACTATCTCAGTACCACATTAGCATGCCTTCAACTCCCTTATGGGCCCTTTTAGAGCACCCTTCAATGTTTTGGTTGTATCTTGGGCATTTGGAGACATTTTTTGACAAATTTTATATCATTGTAAAGCTCTTTCTAAGCTCTACACATTTATAGAGGTTTGATTTGCTAATTCTATATTCTTTATGGGTTTTTTTTTCCAAAGCTAGAGGTTCTATTTTGCAATCATGGAGATGTAACTTAGGCATCTCAAATCTATTTTTTTGAAAATTTTACATCGTTGGAAAGTTGGTTCTCTTCACTTTCCAATACTATGGTTCTTTTTTTAAGATTATGATCGAAGTATGTTTTATTCATTTTCTTGCTTTTTTGTACTCTAGCGAATATCTTGGATGTTTCAAGTTTATATCTTAGATGTTTCAAGTTTAGAGATAATTTCATTGTATGGGATAAATTGGTGGGGGTTGTTCTTTCTATCTTAACAACCTTATGTATCTTCTAACCTTTGTAGACATCTTTTGTAAGTATTTTATCCAAACACTAAGATAAAGTTCTACTATGCCTTATATGCATAGGATCCACCACTTCTTGTGCAATGTTATATGCACTACTTATAAACTGACATGGAGAGTTGATATTTACCTTTGCTTTTCATCTACCTTTGTCACATGAGTCTTCCTTTTATGATATTAGCCTCATGATATGTGTCAAGAACATGATCACCTCATGACACTATTATGTACTTTTTGTTCCTATAAGCACTTATTCCCATGTGTTAATATTGACCCTTGGTTTTACCCTTTCTTGTCTCAAGTCAATTTGCAATAATAGGAATGATTGATGAGTTCATTGGAATGACCCAATTAACTTTTAAAATTGAGATTAAATATGACATTAACCCATTTTCTGCTAACTTGAAGCATAAAACTTTCATTTGTGATCATTTGTGTATTTTTTGAAGGGGTGATAATAGTTTTGTGATGGTTTGCACATCGTAACTAGTATCCATTGATTTAACACACAATATTTTAGAATATTATTAAGATGATATATTAAGTAAATCCAAGAATTCAAAAAAAGCTCAAGTGGTATCTTTGAAAGACCCATATTGTGTGTAGACAACGGTAATTTTTTGGGCTTTACTTTATCTAGATAATTCTCAAATATTGATATGAAGGTGTGTGTGTGTGTGTGTGTGTGTGTGTGTGTGTTGTAATTTAACAAAACTTCACAATCTTCAAGTTAGATTCTAGGCTATTTTGATGCTTTGTTTTAGAGTCAATTTACTACACTTCACCTTTCTCTAAATTTTGAAGAAAGATATCAAGTTTTAGGGTAAAAGCATGGACGCCTATCACAATTGAGGACAATGTTAGGAGGGGAAGGAGAGGTTGGTCAAGTCCACTTGGGCACCATTTGGTGCCAATGTGCCATGGGGTACTCAACAAAGTGGAACTCAATTGAGTTGCACTCAATCAAGTACCCCATGTCCTTATAAATGACGACCCTCTTTATTTAGCCTATTTTTTGTGCACAAAGGGGCTAGAACAACAACATGGAGAGGTCTAGAGGGGCATTTGATCAAGTAGGTAGGCCCTTTTTTTTAGTTTTAAATTTTTTTTGTTTAATTTGATTATAAATAATAGTTAAAAAGTTATTTTTAAGTTGTACTTAATTAAATGTATTAATTTTTAGTTATATGAGTTAGAGTGTTAATTAATACTTTGTAATTAAAATGTATAGTGTTGATTTTTAAAAATGTTAGTTAGGAAAATTATAATTTTTTATTAATTTATTTTTAAAAAATATTAGGAAAACCTGAAATTTCAAACTCAAACTTTTATACACCTTTATGTATGAAAAACTTATACCTAGTTAAACTATGTGCTTAAATACTTAAAACAATTATACCTAACTAGTTAAAATATACATGAAATCCTTAAACAATTTAAACAATTATGCCTGAATAGTTAAAGTGTACATGAAATGTTAAAAACTTAAAGCATTATAACTTTACTTAAATTTCATGCAAGAAAAACTTAAAAACTAGAAAACATTTGAAACATTATACCCCAGTCTTTCTCATCACTTTCTCTCTCATTACTCGAATTTTTTCTTGCTATATCTCCTCATGCTCTCTTGAGAAATTTTTCTTGCTCCTCGAGTTCTCTCTCTTCAAGTTATCTCTCTCCTTACTCTTTCTCTCCTCACTTTCTCTCTCATCAATTTTTCTATCCCCTGATTCACTTTCAAGTCTCTCTCCTCACTCTCCTCAATTTATCTCTCCCTAAAAGTTTTATCTCGTCACTCACTTTCCTTGAGCTCTCCACACTCTCTCTCCTCAAGTTTTCTATCTCCTCATTCTCTCTCCTTACTTGAGTTGTCATCATTATCTCTCTCCTTGAAATATTTCTCTCTCCTTAGTCGCTTTTATCTCTCTCCTTACTCTCTTTTAGGTCCTCTCCTCATGATATCTCTCACCTTGAAAGTTTTTGAGCTCTCATCGCTCACTTTCTTCTCTCTTCAATCTCTCTCCTCAAGATTTCTCTCTAGAATTATTCTCTCTCATTTCTCTCTCCAAACTTATGTTTGAGTGCTCCAAGTACTCTATGTTAGTCACTCAGGTTATTCTCTCCCCTCATTCTCTCCCATCTTTTATCCTCACTCTAGCCTCACTAACATTTTTATTTAGATTTTAAGCATGTAAATGTAAAAAATTGTGATTTTAAATTTTCATGTCTTAAGGGGATATCTATTTTAAATTAAAAAATTATGATTTTAATTTTTCTTAGGGGGACACGTTTAATTTGTTAGCCGAGTAAATTCAAGTTTCTAATATTTTTATGTTTAGATTATGTTTAATTTTAGATGATTTGAATGCATCTAGTTTGAAGGATGTAATTTATAAACATTATATATACGTGCATGTATTAGATTGAATAATTTTGCTAAATGCTAATTTAATATCTATTCACATGTGCACACTTGCAATATTTATCTATTATAGACTGTCATTTGTATTTCATGCTACATATATATATCATGGAATCCAATGGTTCAGAGCCTAGTATAGATGTTGCTACTAGTCGAGCATCACACATTTCATTTGAGGGTACTCCTCAAAGTAGGTACCTATAGACATTTTCTAGGTAATTAGGACACATGTTTGTCTTAAGGGAACCTAAAGAGTCCTACTACATTCTTATGTGTGTTATACGTTACAATAGGTCCTAATGGGTCTTAATAGCATGTAATAGGTGTCATTAGATAATAATGAGTCTCATATTACTGAGTGCCACATGTTGACCTCTTATGGTACACTTCTAGGTAATTAAGGTACATGTTTGTCTTTAGGGGACCTAGGGAATACTACGACATTTTAATGAATGTTATAGATGTTTAATAGATCATAATGCATCTTAATAAGATGTAATAGGTTTCATTAGGTAATAACGAGTCTTATATTACTCAATGATATATAAGGGCCTCTTATGGTACACTTCTAGGTAATTATGATACATGTTTGTCTTAAGGAAACCTAGGGAGTCCCATTAGGTCATAATGTGTGATATAGATTGTAATAGGTTTAATATTACATAATAGGTGTTATTAGGTAATAATGACTCTTATATTGCTCAACAACACACAAGGGCCTCTTATGGTACACTTCTAGGTAATTAGGATACATGTTTGTCTTAAGGGGACCTAGGGAGTCCTACAAGGTAATAATGTGTTTTATAGGTTGAAATAGGTCCTAATGCATCTTAATAGGATGTAATAGGTGTTGTTAAGTAATAACAAATCTTATATTACTCAATGACACATAAGGGCCACTTATGGTACATGTATCCTAATTACTTGGAAGTGTGTCATAAGGGGCACTTATGTGTCATTCGGTAGTGTAAGACTTTTTATTACCATATAACATCATATAAGACTCATTATTACTATATTACAACTATTACATCCTGTAAGACACATAAGGACCTATTGGAACCTATAACACACATTAGAACTTAGTAGCACTCCCTAGGTCCCCTTAAGACAAACATGTATCATAACTACCTAGAAGTGTATCATAAGGGGCACTTATGTGTTGTTGTGTAATGTAAGACTCCTTATATAAAACCTTTTACATCCTATTAAGACACATAAGGACCTATTAGACCCTAAGACATACATTAGAACCTATAAGTGTATCATAAGGGACCCTTATGTTTTGTGGAGTATTGTAAGACTCGTTATTACCTAATAAGAGAAGTTGGCATTCATAAAAAAATTATAACTTAAAATTTAAATTCTTTAAATGAGATTCAACAATTTTTACCTTTCACTTCTCAAAAACAATATTTTTTGTATTTTGTGTCCCAACTAGCAAAGTGAAATTGACACCATTCTACAATTTTATTTGAATTCTCATTGCATTACCTACAAAAAAGGTGTATATGTAAATTTTAAAATTAAAAGTACTAGAGCTACATCAAAAAATAAAAAAATGAAAACCATTTTCTACCTTGAAGTTCATGTTGTCAGAGTGCATGCTTCACACATGCTCTTGCTCCGTCCTACTCTCCTTTTCCATGTCCTCTTTCAAAAAAGTTCCAGATTAACTTAACAGATCTACCATGTTGCATTACTAACCAATTAAATAGTTTTGCAAATTTAAATTTGCCTACAATATAAATTTGTTAATATAATATACATATATGTATAAAGCAATCTAAATTCTAAATTTGAATGACGTACAATTTTTAAAATTAAGTTTTAAAATCTAGCTTGATAATACACACACACACACACACACACACACACACACACACACACACACACACACACACACACACACAACTATTAGACCAAATCTAATGTTTTGAAGCATTCATCTCGAGTTGTGCAAGATCGTCAAAAAATATTCCAAAAGAATGAGCCATATAGCTCCTATCATGTACCTTATCATCACTAATATAAAAATACAACTCCTTGATGATAATGTGCTCATTTGGATTATCTTCTACCCCATCCAAATCAAATTGTCCATTTTTTTTGTCACTTTACTAGTAAAATTCTACAAATTTTTCAATGTGCATTGGTCAATTTTTCGACGTGCATTGGTCAATTGTTTGACGAACTCCCTCGTTGCTTATTTTTTGTTGAAATTTTGACAACAGAAGGCAGCATTGAAATTTTGACCAATTGTGGAGTCAAAAAAAAAAAAAAAAAGTGAAATGCTGGCCAAATGTGGCATGAAACTATAGTATCAATGCTATCCTCGTCAATTATTTTGTCAAAAATAAATTGTGGGCATTGAAATTTTGACAACAATGAGTAGTTGGCATTGAAATTTTGACAATAATGAGCAGTTGGTGTCAAAATTTTGACGACAATAATTTGTTTTAAAATAAATAAATTTGGTAACATCAACCATTTATATCTACATAACCAGAATAATGAGAAGCATGCAAAAACCATAATCTACTCCAGACGCCCCCCTTGCGGTCATGAGGGAAGAAATCTTAAATATTAATTGATAATAAATGTTCCCCAAACACATTATGTTTGTACACAAAGTTATTATTCGTCCTTAAAATAAGCTTAATTGAATGAATTATTTAGGGAGTCTTTACATATTTTAGATTTTCATACACATTAGTAAGATCTTAGACTTAATAAAAGTTCTAAATCAAAATCGAATCAATCAATTTTTAAAAAAAATAAAGTTGCATAGTTATGGAAAGATTGCTTCTTCCTGCCACTAATTTACTCAAGTAAGGATAAATGACCATCCAAGGGAAGGAAATGTGTATAAGAGATAACTATACAAGATTTTCTGGAAAGAATATAAGAGGATTTTAAAAGGATCAGGCGCAAGTGATGTTTTTTTTTAAGGAGAAGTAGATCATTGTAAGTTGTATTAAATAAACTATAGATAAATTCACATAATTCTCTTGGAAATATAAACAAAAGCAATATTAGATAAACTATGAACTATGAAGGCTTTTGATGGAGAAACAATGTTAAGTATGTTAAATATGTAGCATATTGAATAGAAAAGTAGAAAGAGCATTTCCACAATTAAAATATAAAACACACATGCCCAAAGATGTTTATTTCTAAAACATTAAAAGAAAAATAGTTTATGTTTTGATGATGGATGGTATCATCATTTTGTGTTCAAATGTTAGTCACTCATGAAAAGGCTATTAAAACCACATTGTAACTAGAAATAGTAAACATTTATCTATAGAGTTCATGTCTTAAAATAAAAATCCTCATAAATAATAGTAAGTCACAAGTAGATATATTAGAGGGTTAGAGCTTATTTATCTTAGTCATCATAAGACCCATAACAAAAGTAACACACCATTTCATAAGTATGCAAATCTTTTAAATGTACAGCTACGTCTCTTATACAAAAAAAGTGGAAGCTTCCAACATATTAAGTAGTTGACTATTTATATCATTTATTTGATACTTTAATATCTATGCTATATAAAATGGACCAATCTATCTCAAATGCCTCCATATGAAGAGCAGAACCGACAATATTATGGCAGAATGAGGCACAAATTTAGTAGGATTAGCTCATTGTATTTTGTTGAATGGATAAATATACAAAAATTTACTAAAACACTTCTTAGAATGATAGGAAGAGGGTCTATTCACAAGGTTCCTGTCATTGCATGATCAAGCCAAAGCTTTTTCCAAAGGTCTCAAATATATGTAACTGGGACCATTAGTGCCTATCAAATATATTGGAGTCATGAATGGTCGGTGTAATACAATGAATGCGATGTTGAGGCAAATAGACATATAAGGGAGTTCATGTATTGGGAAGATAGTTTAATATATTTGATAGGTTTAATGTGAGTAAAAGCATGTAACATGACCATTCTTGGTCATCAAAAAATGTAATAGGGTCATTAGAATATAAAAGATGTCTAAGTTGGTCATAAGGCCTTAAGGGATAATAAGTGAATTGATAGTTTTAAGAGGGAAATCATAACTGTTTAAGGAGTGATAAAGTATAAAATAATGTAATAAAGAATAATTGGAAATATCCTTATACATGTTATAATCAACATGTAATCGAGTTTACTAAGCATAAAATGTTTAGTAACCTATCAACACATAAACATAACAATTGATTTTGGTGAGGAGTTAAGCATTAGTTTTGGAAGTTGGTCAAAATTTTAGGCCCTAAAATAATATTATTTAAATGTGTACAACCCAAGGAATGAGGGGAAGATGTAAAGGAGTTTTGAAGTTAATAAAATATTGATTTTTGACATTTTCATATTTTGAAAATTTGTTGAAACTTGCAGATTGAATTCCATTAGTGAATGTGTATTTTATGAGATTCTATTGTACCATAATTTTAGTATTTTAAATAATTTGAAATTCATCTTTTGAATCAATGAATGTATATTTTTACTTTGGGAGATTCACATTTTAAAGTTTGACAAGTAAACCCTCATTTTAATATTAACATGTAAACTTCAAATTGTAATTTCTTTAAGGTTCACATTGAATGACCCACTTATTTTGGAAAGGGATGAGATAGAATATTTATATGATCAATCCAGAATAAAAATTAGGTCATCATGTAGCAAATGTAATGTTCATTTGGTCATTAAAACATGACTCTGATTTGCCACTAGGAGGGTTTGACAGAGAAAGAAATTGTAACAAGCTTTGTCTTTTGAAGTTGGTGATTAAAATTTGGTTTGAATGTTATGCAAGGAGTATATTGAGAGTAATTTGATGTGTGGAAGGCATCTATGAATGCTTAAGCCAAGATTTTTGTCTTGGATCAAAGAAAGTTGCAGATTTGAAGTAGATTGTCATGACATGACAATAATGTATAAAAGTGATTTTGTTTCATTTGGATCATGATGCATAGTGAATCCAAGTTGGTTATGGTTATCGGAAAAGCCTTGGATATGTCTAAATATTTATTTTAAGGTAGGGGCAAGGAAGATACTATATGGTTAGGTTAATAAATAGTTGGGTTATCCTAAATGTTGATAAGAAAGTGCAAAGTTGTCAAGCTTGGAGCTTTGGGTTATGGATAATATGAAATTGATGACTTGATCAAGATATGATCAAAATAGAATGAATGGTTGATGTAAGGATGATTAGGAGTATTTAACAAGGTGTGACATAAGAATGATCAAAAGAGTATAATAAACTAGGAAAAGTTGCAGATTTATAATGAAAGATGAAAATTTGAGGATTATAGTTCTACTATAAATATTCTTACATAATAACAACTATGCATCAAGTTAATGACAACATGACAATAATACATTTTTGTCATTGTGAAATGTACTAGAATCTTACATGGGTTAATGATTTTATAATTGCTGCGCGATTAACACATATAATATTGTCCATTGTATACTAGCAAATCATATGATTAAAAAATTACCATGTTCTGAAGCTTATTATTGGAAATAATTGTATCACCTAATTTAGCATATGTAATATTGAATACTAATACTAACAAAAGAATTCAAAATAACCAAATAAGTTAACACTTCTGATAGGATGAGGTTAACACCAAGAAGGAAGGAAAACCAAGATTGGTAAGCTCCTTAGGTGTAACCTATGATGATGCAGATATGTCCTTGATGGATAGGGGATGCATGCTCACAGTGTGCTCAAGCTTCCAATGGATGGGTGTTTTATCAAGCGTGTAGATGGGTGAGGGTTTCAACAATTGAGGTGTGGATGGATTTTAGCATGGTGATGGTGTAAAATTACTGTGATGTAGTGGTCAATGGGGCATAATAAGTTTGCATGAAAGTTGATTATGGATTGTGAGAGGGAAGGGCTTTATTTATAGGCCAAAGGGTAGTGAGATGGAGGGTTGAGATGCAAGGATGGAAGAATGGTGAGGAAGGGCTAAGATGCTTTAAAAAGGGAGCACATGGATTGTGCTTGTTTGTAGTCAATCAAGGAGTGACAATTGTCACAAGGAGGATGAGTGTGAGGGGATGGGAAAAATGGTTGGTCAAAGGGAGTAATGAGGGAGGAAGAGTGTGTAAGAGGGATGTAGGAGGCATTAATGGCATGTAAGAGCCATTAATGCTCTTAGATAGGGATGGAAGAGGACAAGGAGGACTTGTTGACTTTGGCTTGGGTTAGCAATTATTAACCCTTGCTTAAAGTTGTGCACATGTTTAGGAAGGGGATTAGGCTTAGCTTAGGAAGGGGTTTAGGGGGCAAGTGGCTTAGCTTTTATGGGATGGGTTAGTTAGGTGGAATAGGGTTTTAATTGATAAATTGATTTTGGGTTATCATTTGATTTTATTAATTAGACTATAGTTAATTAAATTAATTAATTAGACTATAGTTAATTAAATTAATTAATTAACTAGGGGATGACAATTAATTAATTAAATAATAAAAATTTAATCAATAATGTCCTACAAGATGACTGAATAAGATTACCTAATGGTGTAATTGGATTTAGGTGTCTACAATAATAGTTTATATAAAAGATACCTTAGTTCATTCTAATGAGTATGTTGAAGTTAAATAAAATGCCAATACTTGTGAGTTTTAAAGAAGAGGATCATTCAAATAATGCAAATAGGGATGCATCGATTCAAATTAAGTTTGAAAACTTTATGGAAGAATCCTCATTGCATCTTCAGAGAGAAATATCAAAATGCTAAGAAATCATGGCATCAACATATTGGTAACAAATGTTATAGCCCATATCAATGAAAATTGGTGTCATTATAACATTAGGAGGATGAAGCTGGCTATAAAAGGTCATTTTTCTTATCAGATTGTATGAGGCATGTGAGTGATAAAGAAATAAGTTTTGGAATGAGTTATTAGATATATAGAGTAGTATGGTCATTTATATCCATATTAAAAGAGGATAAGAATGGTCATATCAAGGATCTACTCCAACACATTGCAAACATCAAAAAGATCGTTTCTATATGAGAATCACTTTAAAAGTGCAATTCTAGCTGCCAATTTGAAGAGCTTTGATAAATTGTTATAGTGGCATGCATAACATAAACATTTTCTTTTCTTTTAAACAATAATAATAAGGAGTTGATTAATTATTTCAAGCTAATCATGTAGTGTCTGCCCCTAGTTCGCATTTCTGTTATCATTGTCAATTTGCTTTAGGTTGATTTTGTGCATTGATTAGTTTAGAGATATTGGATTTACAATACTATGATATTATTTCATGACTTTGATTACAAATATATCGGTTATAATTGTTTAGTTGATTTCATTTCACATGATGTTAATGATGATTCCTAGTTAGTAAGTGTGGTTTCTTTCATAAAAATGTTAACATGATGTCTTTAATGATGATTATGTTGTATTGATAGAGATGCATTATTATATGTACGCATTTGATGTTAGACTTGTGATTTTTACGATACTTACCCCATACTTGCATGTGTATGGTGTGTGTGTTTATTTTATCTTTCTGTCTAACGTGTTTGATGTGGTTAAGGGAGGGAGTCGTAGTCACCTGCTAGTCGGGATCTACATGATGAACCACTCCCTGCCATTGTCTGTTTAGTTTAGATATATTATATACATGTACATGCTCATCTTTTATGCAGGATGCAGGTACCGGGCATCGACTTCCCTGAATTGCCAGGATGAGCGTGCCCTATTACAAATACTCAAATGGTGAGAATGGGAAGATAATGATTAGGTCCAATCCTAGCCATAGCCTATAATACTTGTCCTGCAAGGAGGACTCGTAACAGACTGTCTAACCTTTTTAAAACCCGTGAGTATTTTGTGTGTATGTTGTTTTGTGAGTCTTTGGTGAATTTTCTGTTAATTAAGTCTAATTAAAAGATTAAATTAATGATTTAATTTAATGAAGATTATTATGACATTTTAATATTTAATTTTATTTAATTAATTGAGAAATTAATTAAATTTAAAGAATTGAATTGGAAGATAAAAGCTATAAGATTAAATTTAGAACATGATAATATTTATTTAATTTAATAATAATATATTTAGAGTTCATTTTTAAATAAATGCTAAATATTATTGCTATTTAAGTTAATAAATATTTATCAAATTAAACGTTCAAAAATAAATTAAGAAATAAAAAGATATTAAATTATGAATATGTTTTAAGTTCGCATGAATGAGTTTAAAATATAAGAAATTAATTAAAAGATAAAATATGTGCACTTGATCAAGATATTTTAATAAAGTGTGCATGAGATTAAAGTTATAAATTTATTAAAGCAAAGTCAAGTGGAAAGTTAAATAAAGTAATTTAATGATTCACTTAACGTGCATGAAAGGAATAATAAAAGAATATCTTAATTAAAAAGAAAATTAATTGTGCATGAATGAATGAATTAAATAAATAATTATAATTTTTGAGATTATGGAGACAGAAACCGTAAAAGGTAATTAGATTCTATATTAGGGGTTTTCGGGTCATTATTACACACATAGGTTTTGGAGAGCAACTCAGAGGGTTTGGGAAAGCAAGGAATTTCTCGTGGTTTGAAGGATTTTGCGTAAGCATTTTCACCTTATTGTCAAAGTTTAGCATCAGTATGAGGTAGGGTTTGAAATCTCGTGAATGCATTTTCAAATTGGAAAATATCTGTTTGCTCCGTGTTTGTTTGGGTGGTTGAAATTCTGTTGTCATCTTGATTGTTAGCCAGATTTGATTGATTGAAATTAGTCTCTCATTATTCATATTTACAAAGAAAATCGTAGAGAAAATTAATTAAAATCACATAGGGTTTGAAAGAAAAGAAAATTCTAAATGTGAAATTTGATTGGTTGATAGTAATTTTTCTATTAGATTACATTTACAAATGATTGTATATATATATATATATATATGAGAATATTTATATTAACTTTGTTTTGGAAGAGTATATTTTTATAATATTCTAAATATATGTTTGATGGGGTTCATGTTGTACAACAGTTATTTAATTTTACTAATTTTAAAAATAATAATAATAATAATATATTGGAAAAAAAATGTTTTTTGTAAAAATAAATAAATTATAAATTTTATAATTCATAAAATTTATATAAAAATAAAATATTTATATTACTTGGAAAGGATATTTTATATATAAAAAAAATTAATTAAAAATAAATAAAATAAAACTTACCTTTTTACCCCTTACCTTCCTTGTTGGCGGATGACGTACGCTGACCTGGCATAAAAGCCTGCGGCAACCTTTAAGGCTGGCCACACGGCTTATATAAAGTGGGGGGGACATGTTTATTATTTGATTTTATTATTAATTTTGTTTTATTATAATAAATAATATTTATATTAAATTATATGTATTAAATTTAAATTGTTAAAAATGTTTTTTAATAATTGTTAATTTAATTAATAGTTAATGAAATTTAAAATAGTTTGTTTTAATTAATTATTAATAATTTTTATTAAATAGTTTTGTTAAATATTAAGTAATTAATAAATTTTATTATTAATTATTTAATTAATTTTTGAACTAGTAATTGTTATTTTAAAAGAAAGGGGATTTATTTTGTGGTTTAAATATTAATTAATAAATTAAATTAATGTTAGTAAGTATCATTTATCAAAGGATTTCATCAATAACTTTTGACTATTAGGTAATTAATAATTATTAATGAAGATAATTAATAAAAGTAGGTTGAACCAATAATAAATATAAATCATTTTTAAAAAAATTCTATTATAAATGGAATTGGGAGTATTTCTATTTAATAATCAATTATTATTATTATTTTAATAATTTAATAAATGATTATTATCACTTCTAAGTCATGAGATGAGTTTATTTTGTAAATGAAATTTTGTATGTTTTATGTGAAGTGTTGTAGTTTATTTTCATGATGGTTCTTCTAGTTTAGTTGGCCAAATTAGGGTGTACACCAGAGGCTTTGAGAGATTTCCTTTATACCATTTATGTGGCTGGATGTCATGATACTCTTGCGATTCAAACTAAAAAACTATATTTATGAGATTTACTTTGTGGAGCAATTATGTGTACTTGGGTTTGCCATCTTATTTTCGGGTTGCCCGTTAAGGAACCGAGCTTGATCATTATGGGTGTTGTGGTATGGGACACAACTGTGTAGTTATGTGTTTAGGATAGGTTGTCTAGGTACATAACTTTGGGAGTGGCTTGCATAGGGGTCTGAGACCCAAAGTGGTCAGTGCCAGGGTAACCTAATGCAAGTTATGTAATAAGTGATAATCTAGTAATTAAAACTTTTGGGGGGAAACACACTAAAAAGATAAGTTAGAGATATTTGATCCACCCATGCCTTGAGTGCTTGTATAGACTAAGGATGGGAATGGGATGATTGCCTTGTCTTTTTGAGAGGGCTTCTAGTTTCCACATGTGTGATGTTGAGGGTTTGGGGTTCAAAGTAACCAATCCAGGGTAACTCAGCGCTTGAGGGTCCGGGGTCTATTAAGAGATCAGTCCAGGGTAACTCAAGAAACCATGTGATGACACTCCCTAGTATGTAGCCTGAGTCTCCTCTGTAGATCTTTGTGGATTTTGTGTACCTCTGGTGGTGTACTTATTGTTGGATGTGTTTATAATGGATATTTACATTCCTTGATGAGGATTGATGATTCATGGATGATGTACTCTTAATATGTGGTTTTTGACTTGAGGTGATTATCTTTCGTTGACTTTATCTTATGATCTTGGTATTTGGTTTATACTTGGTTCGTATATGATGTTTGGTTATGTGGTTTCGGTATTGGATTGAGTATTCTTACTTTTGGATTATTTTATCTTCTTGAGTAGTATGTGTTACCTTTGAGGTAGTTTTGGCTATTAGGGGTACCTTGCCTAGGAATGTTTTATGTTTGATTAGCCATATGTGGATCATTCATTATCTTCCCTGCACGGTGGGAGTGGAAGCCTGACTAGGTAACCATGCGGTCGGGAGGTAGTGTCTTCTTACCATTTCGGTTCCCCTTCACATTGCTAGCTGTTGGATGTTCGTTGCAGAATATGTACCTTTATCATTCTTATTTCTTATCGCAGAGACTTCTTTTAAGATGATGTATATAGGTTATCATGTATTCTAATGTATTGTATCTATTCTCACATACCCTGCGACATGTGCAGTGGATGTTATTAATTGGATGTACTTTCATTGTATTGTTTATACTTATGCATTTGCTTATGCGATTATGTATCTATTATTCCTTTATGATCTTGAGACATTGTACTTGGAACTTAAACTAATTAATTTAAAATTATTAAATGTGACTCAACGTAAAGGAACCCTTGAGGAATTGAAACTATATCTGTAATTGATTATGTGTATTTGATGTGTATGTTCATGTTGCTTTCGCATTAATGTTATCTTGATGTTGTTAAAACTTTAAAAAAAAAAAATTAGTTCAGTAAACATTGTAACATGTTAGGTTTATTTCTCTTGGGTTCCCGAGCGTGGCGTTACAAATCAAGCATAGATATGCATCACAATGCACCCATAAATGAGAGAGATGCAAACTCCCCCAGTTACCAAGCCTTGTCTAAGCTATCACATTTTTTCAAATAGTTATCATGGTTCATCCATTCCTATTTCCATAAATAGTAGCAACAAGTGTGTGGGGTTTGTATTTATAAAGTTGAAGAGATTTGATGAGTGACATTCCTATTTCCACAAATAGAAGCAACCAGTTTTCCTATTCATTCATTTAGGATTCAGGAGTGAATATTTATTTTGTCTCTTTCTATGTCCTTATCATCTATGTCTTTGCAATGATCTTTTTAGTTGAGATGGAAGACAACAATAAGGGAAATAAAGTATGCAACATGCAATCCAAATAATTCTTAATTGATTGAAAAAAGGTTTGTATAAGGTGTTTTGTGAGCCTTGGTTTTTTATGTTACTTACTTTCTAGCATTACTACCAAAGAAAATACACTAAGCATTGGCATAGGGCATTTATCCCAGTTAAAGAAGGACTTACCAGTGTCGTCAGTTGACATGTGCAGCTAAAACCCTTCCTCTTACCTGCATTTTTTCTAAAACAAAATGAAATAAGATTTACTTTTTTTTTTTTCTTTGTATCATGTGTTCATTGAAATTTTAAAAACCCTTCCTCCTGTCTGCACGTGAGGTACGCAAAAAAAAATTGAGCTGAAATTTAATTAATTAATTTTTTTGTTTATATCATGCGTTCATCAAAATTTCGACACTAAACTTGAGTGGCATCAAAATTTTGATGAAAAACTTAAGTGGTGTCAAAATTTTGACCTTTTCAAGACATAAACAAAAAAAAAATTTAAAATCACAAGCCAAAATGGCCTTTGGTCGAAAATCAAGGCCACATGTACTAGTGCTTGTATGAATCTTGCAACTTGGTCAAAATGATAATGTTGTGCTTGAAGCTCCGATGGAGGGGAAAATGTGTAGTTCTCAAAAAAATTCTACAATTGAAAGAATACAACCAGGTAAAAAATATTTTTTTGATTCACGAAATAGTTTGGCTTTCCATTGTGCACCATGGAAATGTTGAATATTTGGATAAATCATAGTATGGAATTTGGTCATAAACTCAAGGTAGGGCAATCCACTCTCCTTCAATGCAATTTTTTTTATTCCTCTCCAGTCTTCATTTTGTATGTCTCATATTCAAATCTCATCCACTTAACTAGGTTTGTAACATCAATATTCCCAATTTGAAATAGAATTTTTTGTTAATGTCCACAATCAATGAATTCACCCTTTATACACTAGACATTAAACTCATCTACATCATCTAATTTATTACATAGATTGGACTTCACAAATTGTACTTCGAGGGACATCCATATCTTTATTAACTTCTGCCATGAAATTTTTATTTGATTGCACATATAGATGAAACTCAACATGATTTTGGCAACAATTTTCACAAACCTTAATTATACATATAAAGCAAGGATCCAACATCTCAAACTTTCTCTAACTTATTTTTTTTTTGTTTGTTTTAGATTTGATAGAGGAATAATGATGGGAGATGAAAACTATCAATTCTCACGAAGTTTGACTTTGAAAAGCTATAACTCACAAAATAGAGATTGAACATGAATCTTTCTTTTTCCCTTAGTAGCTATACATGTCTTATAAAACAATTTGAATTCAAGCCCAAAAAACATTTTTTACATACAATTTTTTAGCAAGAGGTAAAACCACTTATTTTAAACATTTTTTAGAAATAAAAAATTTGTATTTGAAATTTAAAATAATATCAAATATTATTCAAAAAAAATTCAAACAATTATAATAATAAACTTCATGTTGTTTTACATATTTCATCAATTTACATCATCTTTTTGGTCATTGAAGTTTATCAGTTTTATTGTTGTTAACCTTTACCTTTATAAAAGTGTGACAAGTGATTGCACTTTTATCCTTCAATGGAATTTAAAAAGATTTTGATGATACCAAATAATATTTAAAAAATTAACTAATTTTTACGTATGTTATCTATGGTGATTATTTATCACTATACATTTCTACTATTGAGTTTTCTATTGGTGGGTTAGTAGCATGAAATGGTGCAAAACACATTGTCAACTATATAATTCATTATTTATTGTATTATCAGTCATAGTAAACTCTAATGGAAAAATTACATTAAAATTTATTTTCTTCAAAAATGTTGAGGCAATATTGTTTACTTGGAGATTTCATTATGAAGGGGTGACCTTCAAAATATGTTTTCTACAAGTCTAATCTTTTTTGTTGTCTAACATGTGGTTCATATTACTCAATAAGTTTGATCTTAAGTTTATCTCTCAAAAATCTATTTAAGGATTAGTAGCACTTGATATATTAGTAGCTACGTGTCAGCTCTCTCATATGCTTACTAATATATCACATTCATTCATATGCTTATTAATATATCTTTCTCTAACAATATGCTAAATATTTATTGATTCGTTAATAATATGACATTTGAAAATAAACATATGACAATATTAGCTGACACAATTAGGAAAGTAACATGAAATTACCTCGTCTAATAGTTGATCAATAAAGTAATTGGGGTAGATAAGGAATAATACAAGAAGACAAGATGAGCAATAGAAACACATTAGACAACACATACACTAGAAAAACCTTGAAAATAGAAAGAATAGCATCCAAAGTACATATAGAAAAAGAAGTGTTATAATATAAAAACCAAGCCTATGAACTTAAATAATATCTATAGTTTTATAGGAACCTAACAACACAAGTCTGCATAAAAATCACATATAATCTCCATAGAAAAACTTGGATATATGTATGCATACATGTATGCCCGTGTGTTTAATTATCAATGTGTATTTTTATTATATATATATATATATATATATATATATATATATATATATATATATATATATGTAGATATATATATATATATATATGTAGATATATATATATATATATATATATGTAGATATATATATATATATATATATATGTAGATATGTATATATATATATATATATATATATATATATATATATATATGTAGATATATATATATATATATATGTAGATATATATATATATATATGTAGATATATATATATATATATATATATATATATATATATATATATATATATATATATGTAGATATGTAGATATATATATGTAGATATGTAGATATATATATATACATCTACATATGTAGATATGTAGAGATATATATATATATATATATATATATATATATATATATATATATGTATATATATATATATATATGTATATATATATATATGTATATATATATATATGTATATATATATATATGTATATATATATATATGTATATATGTAGATATATATATATGTATATATGTAGATATATATATGTATATATGTATATATATATATATATACATATATACATATATATATACATATATACATATATATATATACATATATACATATATATACATATATACATATATATATATATATATATACATATATATATATATATATATATATATATATATATATATATATATATATATATATATATATATATATATATATATATAGATATGTAGATATACATGTATGCACATGTATAACCCCCCACACACACACAGGGAGGGGGGTGGAGGGTTTGTAAAACTATGGGTTCAAACTAATGAACCAAAAATGAGTTCAAGTGATGTATTCAAATAATTTACCCCACTTCAAATGTAATCTAGTCCGGCATAAAAATAACTCCTTCATTTCCTAGTTGACCCTTTTGACTATACAGTCCAATATAAAACCCAAGTGTTCCATGCAAACTCAAAAATATATCTTATACACTTGTCATAGATCTCTATAAATAGATGGTCAATGATGCTAGGAATAGTCTACCTAGTAACCTCCTATTCAATGATTTATCAGTGATACAAGGTAAAAAATAGTAGCAATGAAATCTAACAATTCCATTGAAGCAATGAATCATTTTCTATTAAACATTTTTCACAATATAAATATTAAATAATTAATGAGTCCTTAGGAATTAGAAGGTGTCTAAGATATAGTCTTTTAGTATTTGAAGAAATTAAGTTTTTACATAATGCATAACCTGAGATAGAAACTTTCCACAATCCATGATAAGACTAAAAAAATTATGAGAATATTTGTGGAAAAAAAATTACCCTCAACATTTCAGATCATACTCCATGATCATCATCAGGATGAAAGAGTGTATCAAGATGTAAAGCTAAATAAGATATTGACCAAGGATCAATAAAAAGGATTAGTAGTGTTGTGGGGGGATGTTGAAGAGAACGAAGCACATAAACCAAAAGAGGAAAAGTGAAAGGAAGAAGCCCAATAAAGAGAAATAAGAAAAACAGATTCTAAGGAAACAAGAAGACCCACAAAGAAGCCAAAAAAAGAATAGAAAAAAAAATACAAATGCATGATAAATAAATTTTTTTAAAAAGTGGAAAATAAAAGAAAAGAAAGAGTAAAATAGGGGTAGAATAGAAAATGCAAAATGCAAAAAAAAAAAAACCCTAATTATACAAAGCCACAAGATGAAACAAATAAAGAAGAGTAAACTAGAAAGACACAAAAACAACTACATAGACATAGTACTTATTTATTTTTCCATCTATTTGTATACACAAGTCTCTATATTTAATTGTATATATATATAATTTCTTTTGTGTAGTTATTTTTGTATCTTTTAGTTTAATTTTTTTAATTTGTTTTTCTCTTGTGGTTTCATATAATTAGAGGGTATTTATTTTTGTATTTCCTCTTTTACCTTCTATTTAGTTCATTCTCATCTTTTATTTTCAATTTTTTATTTCTTTTATCTATTGTGCATTTTTACTGATTCTTCCTTTTCTTTTACTTTTCTTTTTTTGGCTTGTTTGTGGATCTTCTTGTTTCTTTTTAGCTTCTCTTTTTCTTGCTTCACTTTATTGGTCTTCCTTTTTATTTGACTTTTCTTCTTTTAATTTATGTACATCCTTCTCCCCCACATTATCCTTTTTATTAATCCTTTGTATGCACCTTATTCATTTTTGCATTCTGATACACTCTTTCATTACAATGATGGATCAAGGAGTATGATCTAAAATGTTAATGGTAAAAACTATTTACACAATTATTACCATATATATTTTAGCACAATGCATAATATTTATAGTGTTTAACTTATTATTATGTGTGTCATTTACCTAAGGGGACATAAATGGATGTGCATTAATGGGAGACAACATTCTTATGGCTAGTTTATGTGTTGTATTTAAAAATTGGAATATATTTAATATGGCTCTTAGATTGAAAAAAATCATTTGAAAACATGTAATCCATACAATCAAATGAGAAAAATATTTTAAAAACTTGATGGACTCTATAAATGATCTCATGTTTCTTAAATGTATGTAATTTTAACTTGGAGAAATATTGATAAAGTGAAAAATAAGAACTTAGTACCCAATACTAAATCTACAATCATTAGTTTTGTAGCTCGAGTTATTATCATGTGGTTTATGTAATACCAGTCCGTAGGTTTCTAATTGAGGTTTTTCCTAGGGTATATCTTATGGAATCTTCAATAAATCATCTTCTCAAAACCAAGTCATCCTCTCTTGTTTTATATTTATGGGTTTTGTTTCACCCTCCTCCTTTATTTATAGTCTATTTCCATTTTTTTAATCTACAAATTCTTGTCTTCCTTGATTGACACTGCTACATCCTCCAAAGTCTTCTCTGTTCCCTTCCTTCCTAATGCCTTACTATCCCAAAAGAAGAAAATATACTTTAAAGACCATTTTTAATTGCTAACCAAGCTAGTGGATTTGCAATTAACAAATGCATGAGTTTTCCATTATTATATTCCATAGCGGAGACATCTCTTTAACAATAAAGTCTGCATTTTGCAACATTGATGTAGAAGCATCCTGGGTTACCTTGCTATCTTGCTCATCTTTGTTCATTCTACCTATTAGTGCTAAGTTTCAGTAGTTTCCCAAACTGCAGTTGCTGATGAGTTTTTCAATGTTGGCTGAGTTGTTCAGTATTGGACGAGTTGTCCAGTTTTCACCGAGTGCTTTGGTGGTCAAGTGTTCCTTCATGTGTTGAGTGAATCTAATGCTTACTGATGGTCGATTCCTTATTTGACTAATTTTTTCTGTGATTGATTCTTAGTTTGAGCCAACTTTTGTATTTAATTTGGATTGTGAATTTAATGTTAGGATCTTGTCTTGGGATGTGTGGAGATGGTTTCAAGGTCAACCTTCTATTATGTAATGATCTAGAATCTTCTGTAAGTCATTTTGGAAAGTATAAATAAGGTTGTTTTAGGTTTAGGTTATCATCACGTAGAGAGTGGAGAGAAGATGTTCCTAGAGGAGCATATTTAGACACTACAACATTTGGGGTCGAATTGCGATGGCAATGTAATTTGTGGTGATTTTCATATTTTTTTTGTAATTGTCCTTGACATCGTCGCAATACCAATGTTGGCATCATAATTGTGATGCCTACGTGAGTATAAAAAAAAAGACACTACATAAATCATTCCCCATTTGATTTGATTATGGAGAGCTGCACACAAAGGAGGGTGGAGACCTCTGAATGAGAGTGGAGAACACTAAACGATGTCGTGCCCTTGTGATCTCTACATTTGATTGTTTTGATCTTTTCATTTCATTTTCGTGCCCTTGCTCTCCAATTTCATTGTTATGGTCTTTGTATTTCGTTGTCATTCCCCTGCTCTACGATTTCGTTGTCATGCCCTTGCTTTGTGATTTTTTTCCATGTCATGCCCTTGCTCTGCAATTTCATTGCCGTGTCATGCCCTTTCTCTATGATTTTTTTGTCATGCCCTTTCTCTATGATTTTCTTCAAGGGCTATGTAAATGTTTGTTTCTTTTCCTTCTTAATAGGTATCTCTTTATATTTCTTTTTCTATGAGATCTTTTTTAAGGTGCTTATTACATCTTCGCACAATAGAAAAATTGATCTAGCTGTAGACATATCCAAAATCAAAATAATAAAATAATAAAACTCACTCAACCCATGCTAAGTGACTTACCTCAAGATCTTGCACAAAAATAATGCAAACCAGGAAAAATGGGTAGAGTTCGCAAGAAATTTTATAGAAACATATCATAGCAGATATTTTTAGAAAGAAACTAGCCATAACGTAGTTAAATGGGTCTAGTTGTTGATTACCTGGGTTGATTACAAATTCCTATAGAACTATCATTAGATTAGGTACAATAAAATGAAGAATCAGTTATTCCCAACTAGTTGGATTAAATATAGTTTTCCAAGGTGATAAATTTGCATATGAAAATGCATCACTTGCATGCTAGGCATGAAGTTAATTCCCTAATTTATAATGAATGGTTGGATATAAAGGCTCCATATGATGGCCCAACAATGGAATCCAAGGATGTAACCATGCATGTATTGGCATAGTATCCCTATGAGGATCCCAAGTATCTATTGTTGCTATAAATTTCAGCATCACTATATGATCCAAAATGTTATGAAGTATTGAAGCTAGTAGTAACTTATCCCATGTCTCCAAAAAACATAGCATAGGTTCAGGGTTCCTTGGCTCCCAAGAATTTGTAGCAGCTATTCTCGTTGCTAGAAGAATAACTTCAGTGAAGAGTTGAGAGTAAGGAGTTGAAGATGCATGTTCTTCTTCTATGTGAATGTCGTAATCACGAGGCTCATTCCTTTGTAGAATCCTCTACCACAATGACATTACCTCTAAACCATGCAAAGGGTGTTGAAGTGGTTCCCAACTTTGAAACACTCTTATAAGCATTTGATGCTTGGGATCGTCGTAGGGAGACTATGCCAATACTTGAAACACTCTTATAAGAAAATGCAGATGCAATACATGACAAATTGTACAACTTTTAGTTCTCCTAATATTTGGACTATAAATTCTCAAAGACACTTGCAAGTGATTCCAATGTCATTATATCTACCAGAACACTTTCCTAGATTCTATCCAGTGGCTCCCATAATATATTGTATGTTATCTAGTTGTTGTTTATGTCATACATTCTCTTTCTAAATCCACACCTCCTTCTATTTCTAAGGTAGATCCTTCTCCTTCACTCTCATGCCTTAAATTTTGATTATTGAACTTCTAAAAAATCAACTTCACATTGTGTTATAACTCTGGCATAGGTGTTTGATCATTGATAGCTTTCATTTCAGCATTCAAGTTTTCAAGATTGGTCAACACCCTCACTTGCAGACCTCTCATGTCAAGCACTTTTTGTACTATTTCAACACCATGTTCTTTCTTTTGAGCTAACAGTTCTTCAGGTGCATTTTCTTGTAAAACATTAATTTTGTTGAACAATTGTAAACTCTTAGAAAGTGCATTGTTGTTTTCATGTATGTATGTATATATGTATGTATGTATATATATGTATGTTTGTATATGTATGTATGTATGTATATACATATGTTTGTGTATATATGTGTATATATACATACATATACACACATATAAGTGTGTTTATGTATGTATGTATGTATATATATAGAGAGATCTTGTGGATTGTGGATTATGGATTATAAACAAAAAGGATAAGAAAGCATGACAATAATCATTCCCCATTTGTTTTGATTGATTGTAGAAAGTTGTGTGCGGAAGAGGGTGAAGAGCTCCAAATGAGGGTGGAAAGCTCCCAATGTTGGTGGAGATTAGTGGAGATCTAGGATTTTATTGTCATTTCCTTTATGATCATTGCATTTTGTTGTCGTGTCGTGCCCTTGTGATCTCTATGCCCTTTCTCTACGATTTTCTTCAAGGGGAGAAGAGGTACCTATGTAAATGTTGTCTTTTTTCCTTCTAAACATGTATGTATTGTTCATATATAATAGATTTGGTCAGATTCAAGGATAACTGATTATAATGATTGTATGCATATGTGCATGTATGTATGTATATCAATTCACTATGTGAACTGCTTTACATGCATACATACACACTTGCAAAGTACTTGTGCTAAATTAAATTAATCATTCATGTCTTGAATTCACACAAAAAATTATCCTTGCATTCAATTGAAACTATTCATACCAAACTAAGCATGCAAAAATATGTACTTACATATTATATTATCTCTTGGTGATTGAGTAAAGATCTCATGCATAATATCCTCCAAGTAATGATCGGATGTATTCACACTAAGTCATAATAAGATCGAGCATATGATCCATTTATGTTACTTCATACTTGTTTTATTGAACATTTTGTTTAACATAATCAGTAATACGAGAATTATACAGCTACAGCTAGTACTCTTGTTTATTTTATTTAATCATATACTTTTAAGATTATTATTTTTCTTAAAATTAGATTGTATATTTTTAATAGGCCATATGGAGGATTGCGTAAAATAAAAGACCATATGTAGGTCATGAAATGATGTGTATGTAATTCATGTCTATACTTGACCATATGCATGTTAGAAAATAAGGGTTGCATGCAACTCTAGTCCCTGGCTATGGTGGGGTAGAAAGAAGTCGTGTATGGATAGATTTAGGAAATCAAAGATAACAATAATGTCCAGAGGAAGGAAATGATAGAGGGTAATATCTAGAAACAAATGCAGGAAATTATAATCAATCATTGTTGATATCGTTGAAATAAAATGCAAATAACTATAGATGTGAATTTTACTAACATAGAATGTTCTCCATGTCCCAAAAAAGTAAAGGGCTTTTATAGATCATGTACAATTGCTCACTCAATGGCGAATACTTGCTCCATTGGTAGAAGAAACTTCTGTAACTATGGGTTTTTTCATGAAAAGTGTATGATAGACATAAATACCTTTGGCCTATGATCATTAGATATGAATCCATATAAGTTGTTTGTAAAACAACATCACAATAATTTTATTCAAATATCATCTCAGGCTTTTATCTTCTAAGCTAGTAGGGATTCTGAGTGAGTAGGGATATTATAATTTTGATAGTGGAGATGTTAGTTAGTCTCCAAGAATGACACACAAGCCAGAAGTATATCTCTATGGCTCCATTATAGTATCATCTTATTGATAAAGTAGTATTAATTCCAAATAGTCCACAAGTTTGAATACCTCTCATGGTATGAGTGTTTTGTATGAGTGTAATTTATCATTTGGATAAATCTCTAGAACTACTGTGCAGTTTGATAAAATAATAATGATGGACAAAGTGTGATAATTGAAAGATCAGATTTTGATTACTCAACTGCTCAATTTCTTGAGTTATCATCATGAGCCACTACACAGAGCCATTATCATCATGAGTAGACTCACTCTCCTTAGACGAGTTCAATTGAAACTATTCATATCAAACTAAGTATGCAGAAATCTGTACTTATAGATTATATTATTTCTTAGTGATTGAGTAAAGATCATATACAGTTTTCTAAGGTGATAAAATTGCATATGCGGATGTATGTATGTATGTGTATATGTATGTATGTATATATGTATGTATGTATATGTATGTATATATGTATGTATATATGTATGTATGTATGTATATATGTATGTATATATATGTATGTATGTATGTATATACATATATATATGTGTGTGTGTGTATGTACATACACACACAGATGTGTGTGTCTATGTATGTATGTATATATTCAAAGAAATCTTGTAGATTGCGGAGATCAATGGAGATCTAGAATTTCATTGTCGTGCCCTTGTGATCGTTGTATTTCATTGTCGTTCCCTTGTGATATCTACATCTTGTTGTCATGCCCTTATCATCTCTGTATATGTATGTGTGTGTGTGTGTGTGTGTGTGTGTGTGTGTGTGTGTGTGTATCTATATATGTGTGTATATATACATATATATACATATGTATATGTATATATACATATGTATATGTATATATACATATGTATATGTATATATACATATATATACAAACATACACACACACACGTGTGTGTTTATGTATGTATTTATGTATATAAATAGAGATCATTGTATATATACATACATACATAGACACACACATATGTGTGTATGTATGTATGTATATATAAAGACATACACATAAAGAGAAGCTTCTCTAATCACTTGTTGGGGGAAATATAAAGAGATGCATGTTTATAAGGGAAATAAAATAACATTTACATAGGTAACTCTTCTCCCCTTGAAGAAAATTGTAGAGCAAGGGCACGGAGATCACAATGGCACGACATGACAAAGAAATCATAGAGAAAGGGCACAAAGATCACAAGGGCACGATAACAAAATGCAGAGATCACAAGAGCACGACAATGAAATGCAACGATCACAAGGGCATGACAACAAAATCCTAGATCTCCATTGATCTCCACCAAGGGCACAAAAATGAAATGCACAGATCATAAGGGCACAAAAATAAAATGCAGTGATCACAAGGGCACGACAATAAAATATCCACCAACATTCAGAGCTTAGACCTCTCCACCAACATTCAGAGATCTACACCCTCTTTCATGTAGAACTCTCCACAATCAAAACAAATGTGGAATGATTTATGTCGAGTTTTCTTTCTTTTGTTTATATCTAAAATCAACTTCACATTGTGTTGTAACTCTAGCATAGGTGTTTGATCCTCAATAGCTTTCATTTTTGCATTCAAGTTTTTTCCTCTTCATTATATGTTTGGTTTAGCAATGATTTCCTCTAGTTTGATTACAGTGCATCTCAACTAGTTACTCCAATGATGCAATCACCCATCTATCTCTAGATTATGAAATAACTTATTGTTTTATAGAATCTAGATAGATAATGAGAGTTCCAAAGAAATAAAACTGAAGATCATCATGTATGCATCCCACTTTAGGGAAAAATTGGATGTCATGTTCTTGTGCATATATTTCAATCACTTCCTTCAAACTCAAATGAGGTGCACCCATCAAATTATTCAGGTGAATCTCACTACCCATGGAAGTTGAGGCTTATTATTGAGCATATGTTGTTGCTTCTTGTTGTTGTTGAAGTGCCTCAAATTGGTACTACTTTGTCAGCCTAACATAGCTTACATTCTCTCTAGCCCTATGTTGTTCCACAATCGTACCCTCTACAAATTGATTTATCATTTTAAGGGTTGCATTTAGCTGACTTCTTATCCTCTCATTAGCAAGAAGCTCAAGGAAAAATAGTCCTTTCCACCCTAAAAACCACTTTGTTACTTCATTAAAATCACGACTTGAACAAAGCCAATGATACAAAACCTATTGCCACTTTGGAAAAAATGTTGCCTCCAACATTGCAACCATATGATAAATGGGAATAACACATGCCCAAGCCATAACCCAGTTAAATTGGTCTAGTTGCTGGTTAGCCGGGTTGATTACAAATTCTTGTAGAATTGTCATTAGATTAGGTATGATAAAATAAACAATCAGTTGTTCCTGGCTAGCAGGATCAAATACAGTTTTCCAAGGTGATAAAATTGCATATGTAGATGCATCACTTGCATGCTAGGCATGAAGCATATTCCCCAATTTATAACGAATTGTTGGATATAAAGGTTGCATACGCTGGCCCAACAATGAAAGCCAAAGATGTAACCATGCATGTATTGGCCTAGTCTCCTTGCAAGGATCCCAAGTATCTATTGTTGCTATTAATTTGAGCATCACTATAAAAATGTACACTCGAAAGTGTCCCACTCTAAACCCTTCTATGCAAACGATTCCATGAGTTCGGAATGCTTGGATGTCGGCTTAGAGCTCCCTATCCATGAAGTGCAAGAGAGTGTATCTCAAGTTCAAGGGCTCTCAGATGAGCCTTAGAGATACTCTTCTTGCTAGTAAACCATGCAATGGGAGGTTCCAAAGACAACATGCAAGAATGCAAATGTCCCAAGGAGTTCCTCAAGAATGCAATGCAAATGAAAATTAAACTAGAATGAGATGCAAAGTGGAGCTATGCTGAAACATGTATGAGAGTGTTACAATACCATTATTAAGCTATGTGAGATTAAGCTACATGTATAAATAAAAACTAAGCTAAGCTAGAATGCCATGATGCCATGGATGAGAGAATGTAGACAAGAAATAGAAGTTCTCCACAAAGCTCCAAAGAAACCTGTTAGAAAACCTGCAGCATAACAATATTCAAAATGAGGATTGGATTGAGGGGGAAAGCTCTCTCCCTTTTAAAGTTGTATGGATGGTAGAGATCAAGATGAAGATGGTGGATGATCAACGGTGGAATTTGAAAAGATGAGTGATCCATGTGCACACACAAGTGAACCAATAGAATATAAGTTAACTTGTCATATAAGACAAAAGTCACAAAGCTTTTTCTTTTAATTGCAAAATAGAAAAAGGACTTTATGTGTGCACTTTAAGTGAGTTAGAAGAATGAGGTGCTTTATTTAATTAAAAGGGGACATGTTCTTTTAATCAAATAATGAACTTAGGATAGCATAGTCAAACTATAGGTTATAATCAAATAAATTGATTATTAGCAATTTGGTCTAGGTAAATGATTAAATTAATTTAGCCAAAATGTTGAAAAGGGGGCTAATAGTCTAGATGACCATTTTTAGGTGATTACATTTGCCCCTCTTTGACTAATGCGTGATCGATCTGGGAACGCATTATGTCAAAGAAAATAGAAAGTCAAGTAGGCGGTGATGGATATAGATATCTGATTTCAAAGAATGAAATGCAAAAATAGATAGCAAGTCCTGAATGCACAGCCTGATAGTGGTAGTACTGAACACTAGGAAGATGATATTAGGATCTGAAAAGAATTCTAACACCTAGAAAAGTGAATAGATCGAGAGCAAGTGATAAGGTCAAACAAATGCTCCTAAGAAATAGATAGCTGTAACAATCAACAATAGAGTATTTCTGCCCCCTCGGGATTGAAATTGAAATGAGGTAAGGGGATGAAAAAATTGGCTAGACATGAGAAAATTAGAATATAGCAATGTCCAAGATGACAAATAGATGATTAGAACCCAAGAATGACTATAAAAAAATTGATAAAATGCCCTAGTTTGACTAGAGTTGACCTTGAAGGATATAGCATAAAAATTAGGTCGAAACGAGTAGAAAGGTGATTTTAGACATGAACCAGTTAATTGAAGTAGATATGAAGTATGAAAATAATGAAGACATGAAGAAATGAAGATGCCCCAGTGATGATTTAGAGATTAGACCTCAAAAGGTCAGCTAACTGCTCAGAAGAAAGTAGAGTTTTAAAAGACAATTTTGACCATCAAGATGAACTCGAATTTGGATTTCAATCCCGAAAATGAATCTAGGACATTGAAATTATTTAAGAGGTCAAAACTTTATATAATGTGATGATAAGATAGAAAAGAGATGAAGTGAAAGATTAAGAAGGTGAAAAGACATGAACAAGAAGAAAATAAAGAAATATATGAAAAGAGTTAGTTGATATGTCCACAAAAAGATGAAGAGAGAGCTCTCCCCATATGCAAGAATGCAAGACTAATCTAGAAAATGAACCTAAAATGCAAGCTAATATGCAAAGTGGTTTACTAGCAAGAAGTGCATAACATTTAGACTCTTAATTTCATCATTGGGCATTTATTAGGGACATCATGAGATCATACAACCATCACTAGTATAACTATGAGGATATGAATATGATCGATATTAGATAGGTATGTGAAAATCCAATCTAAGCATAAGAGACATGTAAGTCAAGATAACTACATGATTAGATTCCCTAAGTTTAATTTAGCAAGATTACACCTGTATCAAGGCATAAGCGCCAGGATAATCCCTGAGTGTGGTCTTGCAAAACAGTCAAGGATGATACATTTGTAAGTCAAAATGTTGGATAGGGCAAGCATAAATGCTTACAACACTATAGACAAACAAAGTATACCCACAAGCAGAAATCAAGAAAACATGCCCCATGCCCCTAGTCTTCTAGTCAATGACATCCTTGAAAGACTATTAGGGATGGAACATATAGTAAAGAAATCATCATAGTAAGAACACAAAGTAGATAAAGGTCAGCATAACTCAGTCGTTTAAGTGTTTAAAGTGCGTGTGTGTAAGTCACTTGGCTATTTCTTCAAGACTTGATTCTGATAGTGAGAAATATTGCGACATCAAAGATTGTAGGTAAACTATCTGAAAAGTGTTGAGAAACACTTGATGTCAAAGTGGGTGAGGGTAGTGTTGAGAAACACTATTTTGTGAGTTGTCAAAGAAACCCTAATGCACAAGAATACCTCAATAGGTTAAGTAGCTATGCCCTCGAGATGAGGACAAGAAACAATTCCAAGCCAAGAAATGTGTAGTGAAGTGGGTGATTGAGACTGATAGACATAGGTGCAAGGGTTTCAAGTAGCGCCTATTTCCAGGTTTTCACTAAGATAATCTTTTTTTAGGACATTTTTTCATTTTTAGGATTTTTTCAGCATCATATATGATTTTTTGGATTTTTTAAAATAATTTAGAGATCACTAGTTCTCAAGCAAGATCACATCATTTTCTCCCAATGTCTAGCAAGGTATAGGACACGATGGAGAAACAAGCCGATAGATAAGCAAAGATGCATAAGAAAGGAATGTGAAGCAAGTGAAAGTGATCCTCAAGAACTGACTCCTCAAGAGTACCCAAGCTAGGGAAAGAGGTGAAATAGTCATATGAAGCATGTTTTGAATAAGCAATGGAAGTAATGAGAAAGATAGCGTGTAGGATAAGCGGTGAAGCCAACAAGTGAGATAGCATATAAGATAAGCGATGGAAGCTAATGAGTAAGATAGCATGAAAGTGTGTAATCCAAAAGAGTAGCCATGTCAAGAGACCTATGAGAACCATGTTTCATTTATTATGATCAAGACCAAGGGGTCAACTAGATAGTATAGCAATGGGATAGAGCAATAAGAATAAAGCTCAAGATAGAGGCTATGAGTGAATGGGAGAGCATAATAGAAAATCTAGTGGATCAGATAGCCAATATGCAAAGATAGCTCAACATTGTCAAGATCAAAGAGAGAAGAGGGGATAGATGGATGATGAAAGAATTATGCATGATGCCTGTTTGCTAGGTTTTCATTATGGTACTTATCTAAGGTGCCACAAGAAGTAGTTTTCACCATAAGATAAATTTATTTCTCTTTACTTTTGCTACCAAGGTGCCACAAGATGTGGTTTTCACTAAGGCACATTTTCATTTTTTTCATTTTTTCTATTTTTTCTTCTTTTTTAAAATTTTTTTTAGAAAGAGCTAAAGCTGTTTGAATGTAGATAATGCTCTTATAGAAAAGATAAGTCATGATACGCGAAGACCATAGAAAGGTATGCTCAAAGATGTTGATAGGGTGATGAAAGAGAAATGGTAATAGGAAGAGTATATGGAGGATAATAGTTCATGTATAGAAAGTTAGTGTAATCTTTAGAGGATTTCATGAGGGTAGTTGAAATATTGTACAAGATCAACATTGACACACACCTTAAAGGGTATTGGAATGATGGAGGAATCATGGATGAAGTAGCTTGAGGTTTAGATGTATGAGGTGGTAGAAGAGATTTGGAAAAAAGTGGAGTGGAAGGCTTTGGAATAATTTTAGGAAGATTTTTGAAAGAAGATGGAATGGAAGCCTTTGGAAGCTTAAATGTCAACTTTGAAATATTTTCAATATTCAAGTCTTTTAAAAGAGACTTGGGAATCCACATAGCTTTAGATTTTCCTCATTCTTTGGGTGCTTGAGAGTGCATTTGTATAATGATGGATTTAGGAACCCATATTTTCTTTGGTTTAGCTCTTTGAGTAGTGGACCTTTGCGGTCTCTTTTGTGCATTCTCCTTCTTAGCATTCACATGTCGATTAGATGGGACATAGTGATCTTTCTTTTTCAATGGATTCTTATGTTCATTCTTACTTCCAAAGTGAAATGTCCCCTTTTCTGATTTGATATGGTATTTCACGCCTCTAATCAGATTTTCAAAATCAAACAACTGATATCACAAAGATCCTCCAAATTTCTCAAGAAACCCCAGATCGGGTATGCCAGAAATGGTGCCAAAAGCTTCACAGCTTCACCTATTATTAATAAATCTGAAAATGGACATTTTTACAGAAATTTCAGCAGCATAACAGCCTACAAAATGAAATTTTCAGATCTATATAGCCTTTACACAGCAGCTCACAAATGTAGGACAAAAACTACGCTCATCGGGCTCCCGAAATTAACACAAAAATGCCCGAAAACACCACAAAAACACTGATAAACTATCTCAAAAGTTTAATCACATCCCAATACATATATTCAGCTCTATTTTAACAGCTTAAAGTCTGAAATATAGTAGCAACCAAAACTGATATGAAATGCTCAACTGAAAACACCAAACTCATGCAAAAAACACACCCAAAAACCCACAAATCTACATTGTTCAGCACAAAGGCAAAATCTGTATGAGCATGCACATGGAATGGCTTCAAACTCCTATCCTTAGCCTTCCTAGAAACCTGCAAACTCCCATTCTTGGGTCTCCTCCTCCACAGGTTTGGCAGCCTCTGAAGAATAACAAAGAAATCCGCAAAATCAAGTTCTGGAATGAGCCCAAAATGCCTCCAAACCCCTTAAAAGAGGGCATAACTGTAACTCACGTCCAAGTGAGGTTAATGAAACTTATTTTAATAATAATTTTCATTTATTAGTCCAACGGTTTCCAAAGATTAACCCCCTTTTTCCGAAACTTCACTTTCTTGGGCCTGCCTGCCTTAGCAAAGATTTTCTTTTTTAATTATTTGAAAAGGGGACATGACAAGTCCTCCCCTCCCAATCATTGCTTGTCCTCAAGCAATGGCTGAACAATAAACCAATCAATCCACCTGGATCCCAAATGTAGTCATGAACTATACTACTACCAATTAACACAGGCTCCTGCAATATCCTCTGCAATATGACCAAGAGGAATCCATAATCAAATTGACAATTATAGCTCAACCAAACTCTGAAATCACCACTACCAAAATCAAAAACCCATGAGGCACAAACTCTTAGAACATCAGAACCCAAGTAAAGTGGACAAATCAAACTACCAACACAATAAATACCATCAACGCATCCCACTGGCCTATATGGAATGTACAATCCAACTCTGCAACAATGGTGAACCCTCTCGAATGAAACTGTACCAAGTATGGAGAATCCACACACTGTACAACTCCTGCAGTCAACACAACTCTGCAAATCATCGGCCACTATCTCATAACCATAACTCCCATACACTGCTGATGGTGAAAAGACATTACAAGATAAAGAGTAAGAAATGGAATCCAAACCAAATTTGTCTGCCATCAACTCCTCAGCACAAGGATCAAATGCTAACTGATGTACATACCCTGCAATATAATGTTGATAAAAAAAACCAACCTCAGTCAACAGCTCACCATGAAGAAGTGATACAACCCACTGTGACTGATCACCAGCTAAGTCAAGAGATGTCATAGCCAAAGGAGTAGAATCAATAACAACACCTGCTAAAGCATCACTCCAAAACTTCTGCTCTAAGTCATGTATTATCAACCTATCAATTGCAGGACCTATCACCATGTCATGCCCATCACAACTCTCATCCTGAGGCATCAAACTATCCCATAACTGATGATAAGCACTAGGAACCAAAGTACATCTCTGTATCATCATCTCATCAACATGGTCATCAAAGGTAGATAGATGAGCATACCTCACAGTGTAATGCCGATAGAATGCACCAATCTCAGTCAGTGGCTTAGACTGCAATCTAGATGTAACTAACTGCAATCGATCATTAACCAAGTTGGAACTGACTACTACCTCTGAAGACATTGCGAAGGGAGTAGTATTACTAGTAGGAACCATGCCAACTATCAGCTCACCAACGTCACACATGGTCTTTGATACAACATCTCTAGTCTTCGTGCCACTAGTACTAGAGGTCACCACCATGTCAGGCACACCACAAAAATCTGCTACAGCACCCAACTCAATTGAACCTGACTCTAGTGGGAATGAACCTGATATGCCAATGTTAGTATCAAGGATGGATGCATCCCCATCTCCACTGTCTCTAACAATCTCGGCCATGGACATCCTCGGATCACCAAACACCATAGCTTGTGACTGTATAGAATTAGGTAAAGACTGTAGTCGCTCTAACTCCATGGTCACCTTAGCCAAATGAAACTGTGACTCCTTGAGAGCCAACTGTGTACTCTCAAGAATCTCAGAAGTCACCTCAAGCTGCTCAGTAAGATCACTCACCTCATCTTCCTTGACCAACAATGCATCATATGTTGTACTACCCCACTCCATAAGATAATCTCTGTCAGCTACCAACTGCATAGAATTCTGTCTCAAAATCCGAATAGCCTCCCATAAAGAGTGGATCTCTGTCAAGGAAAGATAACTTCCTTCCTGCTCATCACTAGTAGGAGAACCCCATCCATAAACTGCTAACAACTGACGAGAAGCATCAAAATGTTGGCAAGTGATAGCAATGTCTCGGTCACTAACTCTCAACTGATTAGACACATGATGGCACTTGCTTGACTGTCTCCTACAAACCTCCTCTGATGCACTGTCTAAAGGAGTATCCTCACAGTTACTAGTCTCTAGAGTATTACCATCCATGTCCTGTGAATCAACTCTAAAGCTCATATCAACATACGGAGTATCAAAAACTATAGCACTGCTTTCCAACTCCTCTGTACCCAAAGAAACTAAGTCTTCAAAATTGCCCACTGCATCCTCCTGGATGTCATCAATGCCAATATGATCCTGGGACTCATCTGTACACACTGCCAAATATGAAAGATCATCAACACATTCCAGCAAGTATGGTCGACTGGATATATGAACAAAGCCCAACACCGGTGTATAAAAACTAATACCAACATCGGACAAGCTACTAGCACAAGAAAAGACAACACCGTGCAATCTGCTAATCAAATCCATGATAGCACCCAAACAAAAATTGCTACCAAAAAGTGTTAAAGATCTCCTTTCAACTAAATCTCAAATGCCAATATAACAATCTTGAGTCCATATCTGTAAACTAGAATTAGCTGGTAACTCAAGCAAAATCCTCACTTGA
This sequence comes from Cupressus sempervirens, assembly GCA_028749045.1. Taxonomy (NCBI): domain Eukaryota; kingdom Viridiplantae; phylum Streptophyta; class Pinopsida; order Cupressales; family Cupressaceae; genus Cupressus; species Cupressus sempervirens. Next base: position 539,680,071 of record CM053786.1, on the reverse strand, counting down.
GTAATATGACCAATACCAACTAACTCCACATACCTATCATGATGAGATAATGAAGTCAAAATACTATCTTCACTCACCTTCAGCTGGCAGGATAAATCATGTGAAGTACTACCTGCCTCAACCTCATGTGATGAAGCATCTAACTGTGCCTGGTACTCTTTCTCAACAAAGTCATGAATGCTCAATGTCTGCTCATCTCTACCAGGTATCTCACCATCTTGCACAACAAAATCCTCATAATCATCATCTGAACCCACTACACTGTAGTCACTGCCTGTTGTAAGTATACCATCCTGAATTCCTGTGGCATCACCCTTTGACAACCTGTAAACAATTGTCTCAATTTGAGTATCAAGTTGATCGTTACTATCAATCTGTGTAATATCCTTTCCCACCACCTCTTGTGGCAAAGTAGAATCTGAGACCTCTACCTGGCTATCAGCTAGTTTCTCAAACTCCTCATGCAAGTTCTTGGGAATTATGTCATCTGTCTTGTGATAAAATCTGCCAAATAGAAATCCAGTCAACTTATCCACCTTAGCTGGGTCGGACAACATGTCATTCATTATACGGTGGTGCTCAACCAACTGTTTAGACATGTCATGGCTTATTTTCATAAGTTCATCTCGAATGTCTAAATAACCATCCTTTCTACTGCTTTGACTCTGGATATCAATTGTCCAAGATTGTGTCCTCTGAGACTCTGTACTATACATGTCCATTCTGGATAAAGTAGAGTGTAACCTCAATAGGATATAACTTCTTCAAACACCAAGAACTAACATGCAAATGATTAGAAGTAGCATGCAACCATAGATTTTGACATGCAACTGATTAGAAGCAACATGCAACCACCAAATTATGACATGCAAGATTTGGGTAGTTGTCAAAAATGACATGCAAGATCTGGGTAGTTGTCAAAACTGACATGCAAGATCTGGGTAGTTGTCAAAACTGACATGCAAACTTTTACAACCACCAAATTCACCAAGAACTAACATGAAAATGATTAGAAGTAGCATGCAACTGATTAGAAGCAACATGCAACCACCAAATTATGACATGCAAGATCTAGGTAGTTGTCAAAAATGCAAGATCTGGGTAGTTGTCAAAATTGACATGCAAACTTCTACAACCACCAAATTCACCAAAAACTAACATGAAAATGATTAGAAGTAGCATGCAACTATAAATTTTGACATGCAGCTGATTAGAAGCAACATGCAACTATAAATTATGACATGCAAGATTTGGGTAGTTCTAAAAACTGAAATGCAAGATCTGGGTAGTTGTCAAAACTGACCTGCAACTTCTACAAACCCTCAGGCTGGCAAGATCATGGCTCTGATACCACTGAAATGTCCCCTTTTCTGATTTGATATGGTATTTCATGCCTCTAATCAGATTTTCAAAATCAAACAACTGATATCACAAAGATCCTCCAAATTTCTCAAGAAACCCCAAATCGGGTATGCCAGAAATGGTGCCAAAAGCTTCATAGCTTCACCTATTATTAATAAATCTGAAAATGGAAATTTTTATAGAAATTTCAGCAGCATAACAGCCTACAAAATGAAATTTTTAGATCTATATAGCCTTTACACAGCAGCTCACAAATGTAGGACAAAAACTACGCTCATCGGGCTCCCGAAATTAACACAAAAATGCCCGGAAACACCACAAAAACACTGATAAACTATCTCAAAAGTTTAATCACGTCCCAATACATATATTCAGCTCTATTTTAACAGCTTAAAGTCTGAAATACAGCAGCAACCAAAACTGATATGAAATGCTCAACTGAAAACACCAAACCCATGCAAAAAACACACCCAAAAACTCACAAATCTACATTGTTCAGCACAAAGGCAAACTCTGTATGAGCATGCACATGGAATGGCTTCAAACTCCCATCCTTAGCCTTCTTAGAAACCTATAAACTCCCATTCTTGGGTCTCCCTGGAAACCTGCAAACTCCCGTTCTTGGGTCTCCTCCTCCACAGGTTTGGCAGCCTCTGAAGAATAACAAAGAAATCCGCAAAATCAAGTTCTGGAATGAGCCCAAAATGCCTCCAAACCCCTTAAAAGAGGGCATAACTGTAACTCACGTCCAAGAGAGGTTAATGAAACTTATTTTAATAATAATTTTCATTTATTAGTCCAACGGTTTCCAAAGATTAACCCCCTTTTTCCGAAACTTCACTTTCTTGGGCCTGCCTGCCTTAGCAAAGATTTTCTTTTTTAATTATTTGAAAAGGCGACATGACACAAAGGACTTGGGATTTGTGGATGAATAAGGATGATATGACTCGTTTAGATGTATAGATGGGTGAAAAGTCATCAAGGATGAGTGTCTTTGTTGATCTTGAGGTATTATAGGAGAGCTAGGGAATGAGCTATGAGTGAATGTAAGAGATGGAGGAACATAAGGCCCCAATATGGATGGAAGGTTTGAATGCTTTAGCTTATATGGATAAGGATTTAGAAGATGCAAAGGGATAGTGGGAAGGGATATCAACATCTTTAGAATGAGCAACATGGTCAAAGCCATCAATATACTCATGAGTACCTTTGATAGGAACAACATTTTTAATAGTAGCACTTGAAGCTTGAGCACAATTTTGAAGTGGATATGGAGAAGTAGAACATGAGGGGATGCTTTGATCTTGACAAGTAGCCTTGGATGGCATATGAAGAGAACTTTTCTCATAATTTTCAGTAAGCTCAAGGGAGATAATGGAAGTGGTATGTTCATCATACTTAGGAGGTGGACAAGTTATAGGATATGGAGGGGGAAAATCTTGAAAGAGATGAAAGGGTGCTTGATCTTGATCTTTCTTGAAATTTATAGCTTCTTCTTTTTGAGAGTCCTCTTGACATGGAGCCACTTCCAAGGACAAGGGAGAATGAAGAGTGAATAGAGTAGTGTTTGGATTAGGCATAGTAGTGCATGAAGGTTGAGGATGTTTAGGATTAGTAGCATGGAAAAGGTTTGCAGCCAAGTGAAGGTTAGCTTGAGTTTCTTTTAGAGATAGCCCTTGATGATACACATAGTCAATGTGGAAAGCATTAGGTTCTTTATTTGATGGAGGCATGTTGGAAAGATTTGAAGTGTTGGGAGATGCACGAGTGTTGGAAGAAGTGGAAGATGTAATAGAGCTGCTACTAGACATAGGTTCATTAATGTAATCTTTCTCAAGAGAAGTATCTTCACCACATGAGTCACTAAAGGTTCCAAGATCAACAATCTCATCATCAATGAGATCTTGGATTTTATGTTTCAGCTCTATACAATCAAAAGTAGCATGGTCATTAGATTGATGATAAGCACAATAATCATCCAAGAAAGGATTTCCATAGGAGTTAGACTTAGGCAACATGATGATCTTATTGCCAAGAAGTTTTTGCAAAGCGTCATCATAAGAATTTTCCAAGGGAGCAAAAGTTCTATTAGAAACATGTCTAGGATCTTCCTTTTGTTTCTCAAGTGAATATAATGCATTAATTTCTTCATCATTTTCTTGGTCAAAGATAGGTTTATCATGATATTTTGGCCTAGGCTCAAAGGAGGTATCACTTGCTTTCTCTCTAAGGAGGTCTTTAGATCTAGAAGATGAAGATATTTGATGTCTTGAAGTAGAGCATGTAGACCTAGAAGAAGAGGATGACCTCAAAGAAGGTGACTCACATGCATGTAAAGACCTTAAGGAAGATTCATGTAATGATGTAATCTTCTCCTCTAACCTTTTCTCAAGTTTAGACTTCATTTCTATCATGCGCTTAGAGAGATGAAGGTAAGAAAGATCATTTGTCTCTTCTGGTTCTTTGTATTGTGCATATAGATCTTGAAACTCTTTAGTGACATGGAGGATATCATGATCATCTATATTCGATTGAAGTTTGGTAGCACAAGGTTTAGATCCCATAGTTTTAGATGCAAAGGCAAGCATAAAAGAGCCTAGAAGATAACTTGATGTTGAAACTATAGGAGGTAGAGTGTTCACTTGCCAAGATAGTAGAGAGAGATTAAAGAGACTTGTCAAACAATATGTCCAAGAAACTTACGACATGAATGACTCAAGTCAATAGCTAGGAAAGATGCCCAAATAGCCAAATAGATAGAGCAAGCAGGGTGACAAGTGAACAACTTTCCCAACCCAAGAGTGTAGTCAAGAAATCAAGGTAACCATTTTAGCAAAAGGATAACTAGCAAGCATGCATAGACCATGAAGACAAAAAGACCAAGAGCACTAAGAACAAAGAGCCACTTTAAGCATGTTTAAGCACTAGAGACATAACAAATCATAGCCAAATGATGAAACCCCCCTTAGTAAGTAACACAAGAAAATATTTGCACTTGACATTTTGACTTGGTTGACAAAGTTTGACAATAATTGATAGCATAAAAAATTTGATGTTCAAAAGGAATTTCTTTCCAAGCAAAATAGTGACACATGGAGTAGTCTTCAAACAATCAAGCAAGGGACAAAGAAACCTTGCATGATACAAGCATATTAATCACCTAAAAATGGTCATCTAGACTATTAGCCCCCTTTTCAACATTTTGGCTAAATTAATTTAATCATTTACCTAGACCAAATTGCTAATAATCAATTTATTTGATTATAACCTATAGTTTGACTATGCTATCCTAAGTTCATTATTTGATTAAAAGAACATGTCCCCTTTTAATTAAATAAAAGACCCCATTCTTCTAACCCACTTAAAGTGCACACATAAAGTCCTTTTTCTATTTTGCAATTAAAAGAAAAGGCTTTGTGACTTTTGTCTTATATGACAAGTCAACTTATATTCTATTGGTTGACTTGTGTGTGCACATGGATCACTCCTCTTTTTGAATTTCACTGTTGATCATCCACCATCTTCATCTTGATCTCTACCGTCCATACATCTTTAAAAGGGAGAGAGCTTTCCCCCTCAATCCATCCTCATTTTGAATATTGTTATGCTGCAATTTTTCTAACAGGTTTCTTTGGAGCTTTGTGGAGAACTTCTATTTCTTGTCTACATTCTCTCATACCATAGCATTTTAGCTTAGATTCATGTTGCATGTTAGTTTAGCTTCTATTTTGCAATAATCTATCTCACATAGCTTAATATTTGGATTGTAACACTCTCATACATGTTTTAGCATAGCTCCACTTTGCATCTCATTCTAGCTTAATTTTCATTTGCATTGCATCCTTGAGGAACTCCTTAAGACATTTGCATTCTTGCATCTTGTCTTTGGAACCTTCCATTGCATGGTTTATTAGCAAGAAGAGTATCTTTAAGGCTCATCTGAGAGCTTTCTTATGCTTGAAATATACTCTCTTTCACTCCACGGATAGGGAGCTCTAAGTCGGCATCCAAGCATTCCAACTCATGGAATCGTTTGGATAGAATGGCTTAGAGTGGGACACTTTCAAGTGTACACTATATGATCCAGAATGTTATGAAGTATTGAAGCTAGTAGCAACTTATCCCATGTCTTCAAAAAACTTAGCATAGGTTTGGGGTCCCTTGGCTCCTAGGAATTTATACCATAGGTTCAGGTTGGTAACTCCTTACACTCAACTCTTCACAGAATTTATTCTCACTGCCACAATGACATTACCTCTAAACCATTCAAAGGATGTTGAAGTGATTCCCAACCTTGAAACACTCTTATAAGCAATGGCAAAGAAAATGCAAATGAAATACATATATTACTATTATTTATGTATATGTATGTATGTATGTATGTATATATATATATATTTATACATATGTATATGTATATATATGCATGTATATACATACACACACGTGTGTACCAATGTATACATATATACATAGAGATCTTGGCACAACAAAAAAATTGATCCAGCTGCATACATGTACCAAAATCCAAACAGTAAAACAATAAAAATCACTCAACCCGTGCTAAGTGACTTGCCTCAAGATCCTGAACAAAATAATGTAAACTAGAAAAAATAGGTAGAGTTTGCAAGAAATTTTACAAAAACATATCATAGCAGGAAAATTAGTTGTTCCCAACTAGTAGGATCAAATACATTTTTCCAAGGTGATAAAATTGCATATGTAGATGTATGTATGTATATGTATGTATGTATATATCTATGTGTATACGTATGTATTTATATATATGTATGTATGTATGTATGCATGCATGCATATATGTATATATGTATATGTATATGTATGTATATGTGTGTATATATATATACACACACATGCATATACATATATATACATGTATGTGTGTGTCTCTATGTATGTATGTATGTATGTATATAAACAGAGAGATCTTGGCACAACAAAATAATAATAAAACTCACTCAACACATAGCATGGCCATAGATGCGATGGTAACGCCTATTAGTAGGTAGATTCCTCTTTTTCTCTCTCATTTTTCATGTGTTTATTTCACTTGAACTATTATTTCTTAGGGGGCATCTTGTAATATTGGATTCATTTTACGTAGGACATAATCAAGAAATTCTTAGATGTACCCGTGTTAGATGTACATGAATCACTAAAGAATTGTGATGAATTGCTCATGAGAAATGAAGATGGACTTTTCTTGAGAGTAGCAGGAGGTGATGAGGACATTCCAGGTACTTTAAAGATTGATCCTTTCTTAAAGATTTTAGATGTTAACAAGGAATTTGGATGTTAGGGGAGTGGGGCCAAATGAGCTTCCACCTTCACATGGTTGGCTCTGATTAGTAGAGAATATTAAATTATTCTCAAAACCAAGTGAAGCTCAACATTAACCTGTGATTGCATAACAACTAATTGTGTGAATCTCTTAGTTTTAGGCAATACAGAAGGACACCATAGTTCAATATGCAATCTCAATTCATATGCATACAACATCAGGTGGAGCTAAAAAAACCCAACTGGCTTGCATTTTTGTTAGAGGTTTGCATAGACCTATTAAATAAATGTAAATGTGGTAGGTTTTTCCAACACCCCCTAGTGTCCATGCATATAAAACACAGTTACACGTATATTCTCGATTCATAGTGACATTGTCAAGTTTATCAAATCAATGGTATGATGTTAACAAGGAATTTATTAATGGTATGAATGAATTTGAGATGTTAATGGCGAATTTAGATGTTATGGGCGGTGGGGCCAAATGAGCTTCCACCTTCACATGGTTGGCCTTAATTAGTAGAGAATGTTAAACTATTCTTGAAACCAAGTGAAGCTCAACATTAACCTATGATTTCATGACAACTAACTGTGTATGAATCTATTGTTATTCCTCAGACTCCTAGTGCTTCCTGAATTATCAAAGTAAAAAAAAAATTATTTTAGAGCTCATTATAACTAGAGAAGCTAGGTGCCCTATCCATGATTATTAAATCCATAAAAAGAAGGCATTGACTTCACCTATTGAGGAGGGATATCTCGAGACCAAAGGTGGAACCATGCCATGACTAATAAATCCATACAAGAAGACATTGAATTCACCTCGATAACCTACTTTGGAGACCAAAGGTAGTATGGCAATTGTCCATTTGCAATGTCCCTCCCCATGTCCCTCAAGTGATCATGCATTCTTATTAGACCATCTTCGTCCTTCTCAACAAGACATCTGTTGAAAAGAGTTCCCCAACCAAGTGTTCCATAAAACTAAATGTCTCATGTTGTAATGGCTGCACTTCTTTCTCTAATGAAGAAACATGATGCATCCAAGAACATCTCCTTCTCTTGCTTCCCTAGAGCATAATACTAACTTTGAGCCTCTTTGTGATGTCTTCATGGGGAATCATGGAATACTTATTCAACATTTGCCGCCAAATTTTTTAAATAATTTAGCAAGTCATTGCAATTATGATGATCTATTATGACGGATAGTTATCACTCCCATAACATTGTTGTCACATACCTGTCGCTCTTTTGATAGCCTACTCCAATGGTCAGTTGTCGGTCCTATAGCACAAGCATCACAATTGGGATGATAGACTAAAAGCTTAAGTCATTGTATTTGCAACAGTCTACTATCGTAATTGTGACGACATGAAGATGAGCCCTTTCTCTTGTCATCTTCCAAGTTATGACAACTTTTTAGAAGCGTTGCAATTTGTGATAGCAAAAGTATGAAGCTCATCCAATGGGAGCCCATTCATCGTATTCTTACTTGGCAGACAGGTGGCCATCTCAATTGCGATGGTTTGCCATCGTAATTTGGGACCAAATGTAGTAGTGAGAGTTGGATCATGGATTTTCAAGTTGTATCTTTGTATTTGGTCATAACTCGAAAGGCCTTATAGCTCAGCATGTATGTTGATGATTGGATGAATCAATAAAGTGTTTACTATTCTCTCTCTCCTTGGTGTTGTTTGCTTCTTATATCATCTTAAAATGAAAACACTTCCATGTTAAGAGTTTTTAGCCCTCTAAGTAAATGGTATGGGGTCATGTCAAGTGCCTTGAATGGGTCTTTGCACGGATCTGGTTATTTTCCCCCCATTCTTCTTCTTCTTCTCTCTCTCTCTCTCTCTCTCTCTCTCTCTCTCTCTCTCTCTCTCTCTATTTCTAGCCTATTTCTAACAACTTTCTTTGTGAAACTTAGGACATTGACTTTTTGGGTCAAGGATGACCTTTTAGGTCAAGGTCAACCTTGACACTAACCTAGGTTAAGGATGACCTCAACCCTAACCTAGGGCAGGGTCGACCTTGTCCCTAACCCCAAGTCTATTTTTTAAACTTTTGGGAGTTTCGAGACATCAGACTTTGGAAAGTTTCTTTTTCCCATTTTCAGGTCAGTTGTTTCGAGTTTTGAAATGGTAGACTCTTAAATTAAATTTAATATAGGTTTATTCCTAGGGGTTAAGGTTAAATGGGATTTAATGCTCCTATGTTGGCCTTCTCTAGGAGTTAGTGCCCTAGATCTCTATATAAGGAAGCCTTCTTCCCTCATTTTGACATTTACTTGTATGAACTAGGAGCTACCCTTTTTGAAGTGCATTCATTATTGTACGAAGTAAAGATCTACTACCATTCAAGCATTCAAGTGTTCAAGCATCCAATTCATCAAGGAGATCCATTGTTAGCCATTAAAGGATTCAATCTAGATGGAGCCCCCTTGTTGAATATTTCTCCATCCACATTATTTCAAGCCTTCTTCTATGCAAAGATAAATTCAAGATTGGTGTTGAAGATCTAATGCCATTGATTTGAGACATCCTACATACATTTATACATTCATTTGGAGCATATGTACTTGTGGATTCAAGGATTCAAATCCTCCACAAGGTTTAATATAAACAAGGTGAATAGTTCCATTTACTTTGTTTATGCGTATTGTAATTTCAATTGCATTTCAAGGTTGATTCCAAACTAGGGTTTGACTAAGGAAAACCCCCATCCAAACAAACAAACCATTTTCTCTTGCAGATAGAGGTGTGGAATAATGAATTGAAGAGCAGATTTGGATACCCTTTTCATCGAACTCGTGAGATCTGCAAATAGAAATCTTGTCAAAGCAGTGCAAGTCAAGGTTGAATTTTAAGGGTATAATTGTGTCTTGGGGTAAGATTTTGCCCCGCTATCAAGGTCAAGGTTGACCTCCCTTCGAAAGGACAAAAAAAATTCTAGGTTTTCTCTGTTTCAACATTTCTAGTCCAAAATAGGTTGTAGGGATCCCCGAAACTGTACATAGACACTAGAAATCAATATTTTCCAGAATTATTCTACTTTAAGGTTAGAATTTTTCTTTTTTCTATTTTAAGATTCAAGCTCATACTTATCAAATAGGATAACCATAGGACCTCTTTTCTCTTTATTTTCCATTACATGATCCATTTGTGCATTGATTACTTCCTTGTGCTTAATCAATTTGGATTATTTCTATGGAAAATTAGGGTTGAGGATAAGGACCTATTTTCTTCCTATTCACTTCTATTGTGTTTACTCGACAAAGTGGTTGGATAGTTTGGTGTGCCCTAGCCCTAGCTATTCAGTACCTCCTTGTAGTAGGTGGTATCAGAGCTTGATATTCATCCTTGAGGGATTGGATCATGTAGAACCCTGAGTTGGATTTGGTTGTAGAGTGGAAGATCTACAAATTTGACCTATAACTTGAAGAGGGTTACAATCTTACAAGAACCTATTTGTCAAAATGGTTCGAGGTAGAGGAAATTTTGACACTACTATTATAGACATGTTAAGACAAAATGGAGCCAGATTAGATGTTGTGGAGACTACCCAAAGGAGAGGAGCACATCTTGATGATGTGAGTGATGATGAAGCAATGACACTAAACCCTAATCTAGACCTAAGGAAGATCAAGATGAGGAAAGATTGTTGAGAGTATTATCTAGGGAACATTCAAAGCCTTCTCAAGTGGAAGTTGTTCCTTATGATAGAAAATTGGACACCAATGGTGTGTTGAATTGGATGTCTGATATAGAGAAGTAATTTAATTTTGAAGGCACTATTAATAATAGGAAGGTGAAGATTGTAGTCACTAGGTTGAAGGGTCACACCTCAATGTGGTAGGAGAATTTGCAAACTGATAGACAAAGAAGAGGAAAAGAGAAGTTCATAACCTGGCTGAAAATGGTGAACAAGGTAAAGAAGAAGTTTCTTCCTGTTGATTACCAAGTTAGCTTGTTGAGAAAGATGCAAAATTTGAGACAAAAGGACATTACTATAAAGTAGTATACTAGGGAATTTTATAGATTGGACATTAGATATGGACATGTGGATGATGAGGTTGAGAAAATTGCAAGGTGTTTAAATGGACTAAGATCTAGAATTCGGGATGAAATAAGTTTTGTGGAATTGGAAAGTGTGGAAGAAGTATATCAATATGCCTTGGAAGTTGAAGATATCTTGACAAAGAAGCACAAACCAAGATAGTGAGGTAGAGGTGGTAGATTATAGAGTGGAAGAAGTGGATTTTATGGAGATGGAGGCATATCTAAAAATTCTATGCAAGATAAAGGAAAATTTGAATGGAAAATTGATGATACAGATAATACTGAATGGAAAGGTGGTAATTCTTATTGAGGAGGTACTGGTTCTTACTAAGGAAGAGGTAATTCTTATCATAGAGGAGGTTTTTGTGGAAATTATTTTAGATGTATTAAAGAAGGACATAGATCCTTTGAGTGTAGATACTCTAGTGAAAATGAACAAGGTGACAAAAATACTATGATTCAAGGAGATCTTGAGGGTTCACCTTGTAGACCTAAGGTTGGATAAAACCTTATGGTAAGGAGAACTTTCTGTAATAAGATAATAGATGAGGAATTTGTCTTTAAGAGAAGTCTTTTCAAAACCAAATGTAAGATGGCGGGAAAATATTGTAAAGTTATCATTGATAGTGGAAGCTCAAAAAATTTGGCATAAGAGGAGTTGGTTACAAAGTTGTAGTTGCGGAGGTTAAGACACCCTAAAACCTATCATGTTTTATGGGCTAAGGATGAGCATAAATTGTTGGTAAGTGAGAAATGTGTTGTGAAATTCAAGATTGCAAACTATATTGATGAATTTTTATGTGATATTATACCTATGGGTAGTTTCCATATTCTATTGGGTAGACTTTGGCCATATGATAGACATGTTGTACATGATGGTAGATTAAATCAATATACACTTTGGGTGAATGGAGAAAATAAAATATGGTTGCTTTTGATTTAAGTTCCTAATGAAGTATATTGTATTACTATTAGAGTTTGCATGGTTAAAGAAAAACAATTTAAAAAATAGATGAAAAAGAACCAAGTTTATTTTGCTATAATTCCTAGAGGGTCAAGTTAAGTTAATAGTGGTTGAGAAAAAAAATATAATGATGACTAAGCCACGAATAGAGTTCGAGTAATAGAAGATGGTAGAAGTGGAGTGACAATAGAAAAAGATAGTGTAAGCTGAGTGCCAGCAAAATTTAAGGGTTGTTGAATGAGTATGAGGAGATTGTTTTTGGAGATATACCTAATGGTTTACCACCAATAAGAGGTATAAGTCATTGTATGGATTTTATTCATGAAGCTAGTTTGTTGAATAAAGCACCATATAGATTGACACTATTGAGAATAAAGAAATTAACAAACAAGTGCAAGAGTTGTTATAGAAAGGATTGATCAAAGAAAGCTTGAGTACATGTGTTGTACTTGTTTTATTGGCACCTAAAAATAATAGGGAATGGATAATGTGTATTGATTCCATAGATATTAACAAAATCATAGTGAAATATAGGTTTCCTATGCTTAGGATGGATGACATAATGGATTGTTTGAGTGGAGAAAATTATTTTACCAAGATTGATTTGAAGAGTGGTTATCATCATATCAAAATAAGAGAAGGTGATGAATGGAAGAGTGTTTTTAAGAAAAAAGATGGTTTGTATGAATGATAGGTGATTCTTTTTGGTTTGACTAATGCACCTAGTACTTTCATGAAGTTGATGAATTAAGTTCTCAAGAGATTTTTGGGTAAGTTTGTGATTGTTTATTTGGATGTTATCATGATATTTAGTTAGACTAAGGAAGAGTATCTTGAGCATATTAGGCAAGTATTGTAAAGATTGAAAGAGGAGAAGTTGTTAATTCATTTTTAAAAGTGTTATTTTAATGCAAGAGGAGATTGTGTATTTGGGTTTTGTGATTTCAACTAATGGTTTGAGAATGGATCTTGAGAATTTTAAAGCAATTTTGGAATGACCTACACCAGAGAATTTGGGTGAGGTAAGATCATTTCATGGTTTGGCTAGTTTTTATAGAAAATAAATAAAGAGTTTTAGTTCTTTTTGTAATGCTATGATTGAGATAATGAGAGGAGATAAAAAGGATTTTAAGTGGACACATGGAGCTGATAAGACTTTTGAAAATTTGGAAAAAAAGGTTATTGAGTTACTTGTATTGGCTTTGCCTGATTTCAATAAGGTATTTCAAGTTGAATGTGATGCAAGTGGTAGTACAATAGGAGCTGTGTTTAGTCAAGAAGGAAAACATGTTGCTTTCTTTAGTGAGAAGTTGAATGATGCTAAAAGGAAGTATTTTGTGTTTGATCAAGAATTGTATTCTATTGACCAAGCCTTGAAGAATGGAGACATTATTTGATTCCTAAGGAGTTTGTGTTGTATACTAATCATAAAGCTTTACAGTAAATGGAAGGTCAACATAAGTTGAATCAGAGACATATGAAGTGGGTTAAATACTTGCAGAGTTTCACATTTGTGATCAAGTATAAAAGTGTAGTTACTAACCAAGTTGTTGATGCATTGAGAAAATCTTTCTTGACTGAGATGAAGGTTGAGGTTCTTGGTTTTGATGAAATAAAGGAGTTGTATTATACTGACTCTAATTTTTATGAGGCATGGAGAGAGTGCAGAGCACAAAATCTATCAAGTCAAATGAGTGAGTATGATGAGTATTTAACTAAAGAAGGTATCTTGTTCAAACAAATTCAATTGTGTATACTAAGAAGTTCTATGAGAGTGAATTTGATTAAGGAAAAATATTATGGTGGTTTGGCTAGACATTTTGGAATTGATAAGACATTGATTTTTCTTAAGGATGAGTATTATTGGCCACAAATGTATAGGGTGTTCAGAATTTTGTTAGGAGTTGTGAAATTTGTCTAGTTGGAAAATGAGTAATTCTAAATACTGGATTGTATACACATATTTATGTTCCAGAGAAACCTTGGAGTGACCTAAGATAATAAGAGGATATGATTCCATATTTTTTTTAGTGGATACATTTTCTAAGATGGCACATTTCTTACCATGTAAGAAGACATCAAATGATGTACATTTTTCTAGGATTTTCTTCAAAGAGATTGTTGCATGGATTACCAAGAAGGGTTATTTCTAACAGAGATAATAAGTTTACTGGTTACTTTTGGAGGACTTTGTGGAAGAAGATGGATATTGAGTTGAAGTTTAGTTCTACATTCCATCCACAAATAGATGGACATACTAAGGTTGTGAATAGAAGCTCAGGTAATTTGTTAAGATGTTTGATTGGAGATGAGTAATTAGGATATGGTATTGGGACAAGCTAAGCTTTCATATGATAATTTTGTGGATAGGAGTACTAGGAAAACACCTTTTGAGATTGTTATTGGAATGTAGCCTAGAGGTATATCACATTTAAAGGATGTTACTAATGAAGAGAACATAAGTGTTGAAGGGGAAGCATTTGCTAATTTTATGAATTCTTTGCATAAGGAAGTGAAGTTGAAGTTGGAACAAAGTAATCATAAGTATAAGGAGAATGTTGATAATTCTAGAAGAAATCATGTTTTTGAAGTTGGTAATGAGGTGATGGTTCATTTGAAAAAAGGAAGATTTCTTGTTGGAACATACAATAAGTTGAAAGTGAAGAAGTTTGGACCTTGTAAGATCTTGAAAAAGTTTGACAGTGGTTATGCTTATGAAATTGAGTTACCTAATGAAATGAATATATCTCTTGTATTCAATATTGCTGATTTGCATAGAAACAGATCGAAGAGGTTGAATTGGATCAGTGAGTTGGTAAAAGTACAAGAGGAAAGGATTACTATGAATATTTGGTGAAGTGGAAGAACAGACTAGTTAAAGATGCTACATGGATTTCTCAATCTAAGTTGGATTCAACTTAGTTCTGACACTTGCATGATTTAGGAGAATCTTTTTTTTCAACCACAATTGTCTAATGTAGGAGCTTCTTGGGTTGCCTTGCTATCCTTCTTGTCTTTGTTCATTCTTCCTAGTTGTTCAGTATTGGCCAAGTTGTCTAGTATTGACCGAGTGTTTTGGTGGTTGAGTGTTCCTTCATGCATCAAGTGAATCTAATGCTTACTGATGCTTGGTTCCTTCTTTGACCAATTTTTTCTATGATTGGTTCTTATTTTGATTTGATGTATGTATTTAATTTGGATCATGAATTTATTGTTAGGATCTTGTCTTGGGATGTGTATAGACCATTTCAAGGTTTACCTTCTATTATGTAATGATCTAGAATCTCTATAAGACATTTTGGCATGTATAAATAAGGGTGTTTTAGGTTTAGGTTATCATCACTTAGAGAGTGGAGAGAAGATGTTCCTAGAGGAGAAAATTTAGAGTTGGATCATGGATTTTGAAGTTGTATCTTTGTATTTGGTCGTAACCCAAAAGGCCTTGCAGCTGGGCATGTATGTTGATGATTGGATGAATCAATAAAGTATTTATTTTTCTCTCTCACCTTAGTGTTGTTCTCTCTGTTATTTGCTTCTATTGTGTTTAGTCAACGGGGTGGTTGGATAGTTAGGTGTTTTATGGCCCTAGCTATGTCTTTTGCCCTAGCTTTTTTAAACCATATAAGATTTTAGAAAATATATCACACATGAAGTAGACTATAGATGATCATTGAATGAGAAACATCAAAATCCCAAGCATGAAAAGAAATTTTCTAGGAAAAAGAAAATAGTCATACATCTAAGAGATCAACCCTTCACATTGACCCTATAGTTATACATCATATCAAGAATGTATGATGTTGGTGTGAAATTAAAAGTTTCCCAATCGTGAAGGGTTGAGAAACCACCTATAGGGTCAATGTGAATAGGATATTTATGATCTAAGTTTGAATTGATGAATAAGGTCATAATGTTTATCATGTTCAACAAGACCTAATTTTATTTGAGATGAGTCTCAAGTGTGTGGTCTTCTAATTCTAAGGCACTCTTAAGAGCAGAATAGACAAAACACATAAAAAGGCCTCATCTATAGAAGGAATACCAATTAAATGCATAGAAAGTGGTTGATCATGAGCAAAAATAACCATGTCATCATCCAAAAATGTCTCATGAGGAAAAGAGTAATCCATGTCCTTATCTAAGGGTTCATCCCAAATCGTATGATCATCCAAAGAAGGAAGAAAGAACACATTAGAGGATGGACAATCATGACTCAAATAAGTTTCATGAGGAAGAGAATATTCAACATTCTCGCCCAAGGGCTCATCTCAAATAGTAGCATTCTCAAGGTTAGGAACCTAATGGATTATTAAAGGTTGATCAACATCATCTCTGAAAATATTACCCTTTAGAGGGAGAGAAGGATCAATGAAAGGAAAAATTAACTTCTTATCATATTTATGAAATATAACATCTTGAATATCACGAATGAAACTTGAAAACAAACCCATTGAAAGGAAATGCAATGACTATGAAAGAAACTATATGAAATGTTTATTGTATTTTTAAAATGAAAATATTTGAAATTATATATATATATATATATATATATATATATATATATATATATATATATATATATATATATATATATATATATATATATATATATATATATATATATATATATATATATATATATATACATGTGTGTATGTGTGTGCGCGCGCGCATGCGCGCGTGTGTGTAAATGAAAAAGGAGATCTAAATGACACTAGTGCAAAAAATAGCATACAAAGTAGATCTAGATACACCAAAATCTAACTCCAAAATAAAGAGAGGAGACTTGTCGGGTTCACAAAAGATGTATAAGGGGAAAATGGAATCAACCACCCTAACACCTTATGAAGGGGTAAAACCAAGATCCACCTCTTAAGATAGGTTCTATCAATACAAAAGTAAGTACTAATTTGTAACCTAATACAAAAAGGGTGATTTACTCATATTTACTTCCCTCTCACCTCCACCTTAAGAGGGTTATAAGCAAGTACATATGCAATATAAGACTAAAATATAAGGACAAGAAGGTGACAAAGTGAAGATATTATAGCTTGCAAGATACAAACGTGAAAATAGGTTAAACAATTTCCAAAACTATCAATCCTCACAATCTAGGTTGACAACTATGACATATACAAAACCCATAAATCGTTTGATGGTCTAGAAAGGTTGAATTTCTCCTAATCATGGGTGACTTCTATGTGAGGGTGGCTTTCTTCTGAAGTAGGGAGAAGTGTGTCCCTAATCAACAATGTCTAGTTCTAGTTTTACTTGCAATTTCAACAAATGACAAAAAGGATATCCAAATATACAACCTATCCACCTTTTCTAGATCTAAAACTTGCAAAAAAAATAGTTTTTTGGTTTGGGTGGGGTCTACCCCTATCAAACCCTAGTTTAAGAATTAACCTTGAATTGAAATAAAACGTGGATAATGATAGAAAGTAGTAGTGATAGATCTAACATGAAGCAATGTAAATTTATGAATATGCTCTTGAATTTGGAATGTAATCGAATATGTAGATGGAATGACCTTGACTCAAATTCAAAAATCCTAGGAAAGGAAATTAAAGTGAGACCAAAACATTCATGAATGAATTTTCTTGAAATATGTCATAGGAATGAATGTAAATCTATGGAGATATTGAGAGGATGAATGTAAAAAATGCAACAAAGGATCTTGAATTTTATTAGAGATATAGCATAAAATCCTTCAATGGCTTGAATGCATGAATCCTTGATCTTCAATGGAAAGATTTATTGAATGACTTGAATGCTTGAAAACTTCTTGAGAAATTGAGAGCTTGGACATGAATGATAGAATGCTTTTGAATGATGGATGGGGAATGGAGCAAATGGATGGTTTTATAAAGGGCTCAAAATTACCTTTATCTCACAGGCTGACCCACCTAGAAGTTAACATCCTAGAACAATCCAGACATGGGACTATGTCCCTGCCAACTAGGGTCCAAAACCCTCAAGATTCCTTTGGGGTCCTGCAATGGGTCTCAAAGTCTCAAAAATCGAGTGCATAACTTGAGATATAGTCATTTTTGTGCAAAAAATAGATTATGAGTAATTGGATGAAGTAAAGGGAGGACCTAAATGGTTATGTCCTACCTCTATCTTTATGATATGAAAATAGGAACTTTAAAGATTGTCTATTAGGTCCTAGCCCAATTCTTCCTAGCAGAAATGAGAAGAAAGGGGAAGAAAGGAGGAGAAATTCAAATGAATGATGAAATCACATTAAATTATTTTCAAACCATCATTACATTGAGGTTCTTCCAATTTAAGTCAATACATGACCATCAAACATGCACTGAAACATCTCTACAACACAATCTACATTGGTTAATAAACAATACAAACCCAAATAATAAGTTAATATAATAAGCCAAGAATTCTTACACACATGCAATACATGTGGAACACACTCCTAGGAAGATAACTAATCTCATACAAAAACCCAATGTCACATCAAAATTGAGAGGATATCCAAGTACTCAATCTCACAAGGTCACTACAGAATCCTCATAGAGGTTGGATATTAAAGACCAATAATCGAGAGTGTCATCATGTAGCTTCAAATAATGATTCATGCAAAACCAAGAAATACTTCATTGAGACAAGGATGCTTGGTCATGTTTGATCAAGGTTCCATAGACGGCTAGGCCTTCTCATCACATCATTATCTTGCAAGAGTGTTCAATACACGTAAGAAGAATTCTCATTTCTTTATTTATCAAAATCACTTGTATTAAGAAACTCTCAAATAACTTGTCCAAATAGCCTATTTGTACCTTGACCCCCATTGACACACACCTTGATTCCAACTCTAACCAAGGAACTCCCAAGATGGTGATCAAATAGAAAACCATAATATCATAAGCATGAAGGCTTCAACACCCAATATATGAAATTACAGATATACTCATTGATTATGTTTATGAAACACACTCAATTGGGTACAACCAAGACTATGTGTCCACAATGGTCTCATAATAAAATTCCATGTGTAATATCACCCTTTCATATGATAATAAACATTCTAAAACATAAAAATACACTTTCACACAAATGTAACTCCTTATCCAAAATCAGTCATGAAGTCATCACAATTGGTGGACTTATAAAATACACACACACACACACAAAAAAAAAAAATGCATTCATACACACACACATACACATATGTGTGTATGTGAATACATATATACATACATATATTTATTCAACTTTATCATGTGTACATTTTTATTCTTCATTTTTATTTTTTGTTTTATTTGTTTGCATTGATGTGTATATATGCTTTTATATACATTCATACATATGCATACACACATACACTTTTTTTAAAAATCATAATTTACTTTTTTAGTAAGAGCAAGTAGATTTCCACAATTCATAACTAATAATCTTGCTTCTTGATTTGATTATGTCGAGATATTTTTATGCATCAATGTTTATGGATTTGATTAATTTAAGCATCACACAATGTTCTTATTCTCTCTAGCAGTAATCTTGATGATGGATCGTAAAGTGCAATTTAAAACATTGATGCATAAAAACACTAACACAATCAAATCCTAGAGAAATGTGGAAGATTAGTTTTCTAGTATTGAAGGTTTTTTTTTTTTTGTATTTATGTATGTGTCTTCTATATCTTTTTTTATTTTTCTTATTTCTTCTTTTAATTTTTATTATTTAGTTATTGTATTAATTTTCTCATTTTCTATGCTTTCCCTCTCCCCTTTTCCCTTTATCTCTTGATTTTGTCCATTTTGCAATCTACATTTTTTGCAACTCTTGCTCTCTTACATCTTGATGATGGAACACAAAGTGTGATTTGAAGAAATGATATAAAACACAATCTAAACTAGAATTCACCCATTATAACGAGAATTCATTTGTCAATAACAAACAACCATTAAATTGAAGAATAAGAGAGATATGAAGAATTCCTAACTCAAACTCAAGAAAAATCCCAAAAATGAAGCAATGGCCTTTAAACAAACTAAAAATGCAATGAACTAAGGGTAGCCAATAGAACTAAATGAGAGCATTCCAAAAAGCCAATGCATGTACAAAAATACTGAACACCAAGTCTCAATCTATATAAAAATCCAAATTATAAAAAATAACAAGTGTCTTGAAAGTGAACTTTTCACCCAAATTAAAAGTCCCCTTTTTTGAAAATAATAAACCACTTGTCAAATTTTAAAATAAACTCTCAGAATCCCCAATCTCACTAAATCAAATACCCATACGATATATTTGTCATTAAATAATAAATTTCTAACAAGATACTTAATTATATTTAATATCATATGTAAACATATTTAACCAAAAAATTATAGACAACTAACCATGCACATACATTTGTTACTAGTCTTTCATAATATGTAATTCAGTAATCGAACATTCCAATGCGACAGCCAAATGGGTAGTTATAAGCAACATGAGATCAGGGCCCAATTTAGGAATGATAATTATGTTGGGCAATATGAATGAACAATATGCCTATCTACTATAACCATTGTCATGGATATGGGTGCTCTCTAACCTGTTATGCTAGTCGGAGGCAATACTTGGTACCTGTTATTACTAAAGCATTTGTAGATCAAGTGTATCTATGCATGTATATGATTAAAAACCAAAGCGCATATATAAAATAATCAAAATAACAAGTCATTGAAAAGGAAATTTGAACAACATAATTGTTCTTATGTATTCAAATGTTACATTATTATCCTTTTTCACATTCAATACATTATTATCATCATTTAAACACAAAAATAGTAGTCTTGTCTAAATTCAATGCATTAAATATTATAAATTATAATTTAACAACAATAATTAACATATATAGAACCTTTACTAGATCAATAATAATATGTGATCAAAAATATAACATCTCATCATATCGCTGTCATGACATTAATGTACATCATGAAACCACAATCAACTCAATATGGCCAAAATATCGGATGCACGCACGAACGCGCACACATCCCACTATAACATTACACCATACCGTATCATCGTAGAATCATCATACATATCTAATCATCATTGAAATCATAAGTATAAACTATTATGCATATTTAGAGTGATGTCATGTGCTCAAAATTATATAACAGAAAATAGTTGATTCACAAGAAAGTCATTGCAAAAGAATAATGTACAAATGCTCACATGATAAATCATATAAAAAATCTAACTTAGTCCAAAATAAGCAATTACAAAATGCAAACACAAGAGGCACTATATACAAGAACATTGGTAGAGGAAGTTACTTATCATTTGATTGTAAAATCATTTATTAGTATTTTTAGTTAGTTGGAATTCGATCTTGTAAGAGGTTGGAATGGGACAAGTTATAGTTCTTGGATTAAGCATTTCAACTCCTTTTTGTAAGGATCAATGTTCCTCATAATTCATTGCATTATATCTTGGATGTCGGTTTTCACAAAGATGCTTGCATGAGTTTTAGATGCACCAATTTGACTATAATTTAGGTCATAATATTTTGCACCTAAAGTTTTAGATGCCTTTGAACTATATAATAGATCATTTAAGTAGAACTTTAAAATACTTTTATCTAATAGAAAGTTGACTATTTGATTAGTAAAACTATTAAACTCTATTTGTAATGTAATCTTTCATTTTTTTATATAATTAAAATATATTATTTGTATTAAAAAATATTTTTTCAAAAATAAACATTATACTTTTAATTTTTATGCTTATAATTTGTTGCCATAAAAAAAAGTCACATAATTCCTCTTTATATAGAATTTTTTTGCAAGAATTCATGTGGAGCCCAAACAACCTATAAAATATCAAAATGAATTTGATGTAGTACATAGCATCCGGGCATGCTTATACACTAAACACTAAACAGTGGGCCCTTTATGTTCCATAATAAAGGGTGCCATAAGATTTTAAAATATAAATATAAATATAAGGCCTTGGGGAGGTGGATCTACTTTCTATATCACATGATTTTATCTAAAACTAGAATTGTCATAGATGGGAAGAAAGAGATTATACAAACTAAATTGGTTTTCAAGCTATTTTTCTTTTCTAATAGCATTTTGTGGACCAGAGATGTCTTGGGAGTGGCCGATTTGGACATTTTCACTTTTTTCTTCTTGAAATAATTTAAATGGAAGTATAACCTTCATAAGCTTATATTTGTATTTATTTGACCTCAAATTAATGACGAAATGACATAATGATATGATGTGCTAGTTACTAAACATGAGATATTGGATATACACACATGATAATCAATAAAAAGATTTAATGTAAATATGGAAGTGTAATAGGAGCATGTGTTAAAAAAACAAGGTTAGCATTTAACCGTATCATATAAGAAAAAACAATGGCAATGAAGTTAGGGAGAGTGAGGTAAGCAATATTATGAATCCAATGAGTTCCCCCCATGAGATAGATATTCAAGGGAAGAGTCAAAGATTACTAAGACTATGCATTTGGCTTTTAAAAAATTATCACTAAAATAATTCTCAAGCATTGAAAGTATTTTTTTTTTATTAGGCACTAAAGAACCTTTTTTATATGATGTACTTGTTTGCCACTTTGCGGGGGTGCTTTTCGATACCACATTCAAACATATTTATTTAAAAATGGAAATATAATGTGGATTATAATTATATCAATATACAATGATTATCAACGCATATTTATTCAATAATTTTATGAAGATATTAAAATAATCATGTTTCATTTTTATTTTATAATATTTTAATTTAGAAAATAAAGTACTATTAATGCAATAATATTTATGTAATCTTTTATTGAGTAGTAAGTTGAGACTAGTAACTGCCAAGTGCAAGTTGATGTCTTGGGACTAGGTGGGAGGAGACATCTAGTTGTTTGCTAATTTATTAATTAATTGTTACTATTATTATTTTATTTTAGCTTATTGAACAATTATTTTATGAAAATAAAATGGGGAATCACCTTATGTGGTAAAGGTCAAAAGATTGCACTATTAATGTTGGCATAAAGGTGTATAACCTTTACTTGGTGGGAAAATAATGTTGATGTCAATTGGGTCCACCTCGGTGAATGTGTAGGAGGTTCATGGGCATACAAGAGGTTAGATGAAGTGTTAGTGGTTGTGGAGGTGAAGTTTGGAGTTCATGTAGGTAGAAGATATGTTAAATGATGTTGAGAAGAGGCTTAGGAAGAGCTTAAGAACCAATTGTGTTAGACCCTCACTAAGTTAGGAGTGCTTGTGATCCCTTTAACAAACCCAATTTATAAGTATGTTACTCATAAATTCATATTCTCATTGGCTTAGGCTACTCATAGACTATGGATCTTTTCTTCCTAGTGTTTCTATATCAGGCCCCCATAGATTTTCCATCCTCTAAGCTCGAGATTGTTGTTGGACTTTTATGCTAGTGAGTTTGGCCTCTTAGCTTTAGAGATGGGGTCCTCCAGATGATGACCTCAAAGGATGTTGTCCATAGCAGTTATTTTACTATAACGAAAATATGAAAATAAAATGTTGTCTATGTAATAAATCTTAAGCACTTATGAAATGATGCAAAGAAGATTGCAAGTTGAAAGATATCTTTAAAATAGAGATGAACAACTGTCTATAAAGCATTATTTAAGGTGGTTTTCATTATTGCAATTAACTCGGTGCATTTGTACATTATCCTTGATGTGATAGTAAATTATAAACCACACTTGAGCTTTGATATTTGAATTCTTAAAGAGAAGTGAAAATGTGAAATTAAAGAGTTGTGTGTGTGTGTGTGCACGCGTGCGCGCATGTGTGTATGGAAGTTTTACTTAACTCCTTTCCTATACTTGTTAAATATATATATACTTAACTCTTTTCATTCACATTTTTCACTTCTCTTTAAGAATTCAAACATCAAAGCTCAAGTGTGGTTTACAATTTACTATCACATCAAGTATAAGAAAGGAGTTAAGTATAACTTGCATAAATTTGAAAGAAGGGAGCTTTGATGTTAATGTTTGTATATCTAATTTAACAAGTATAAGAAAGGAGTTAAGTATAACTTGCATATATTTGTCTAAATTAAAAATCTTAATAAACTTTCTTGTGTCTTTGATATTGAGGTTGAGAAAAGGACTTCTAAATTTAACATTAAGAAAAAGAGTTGTACGATAATTGAGTGAATCAAGGGCAACTTTTATCGTTTTGAGGAAATTTTCAAAGTATATTAAAGCCCTCTTTGTATCGAAACAAATTCCTATCTCTATTGATTCAAGGTGGGGGCTCTACTACTCTTTGTATGCCATAATCTTAGAGAGCAGATTTCCACAATCTATAGAATACTTAGAATGTTTCTGGATTCAATTGTGTTACTATTTTTTGCATCAACGCAATTGAATCTAGAAACATTTTAAGTGTCAAAATCTTGTTAAAATATTTCATGCCAAGCTTATTATGGGAAATATATGAGCCTTTAAAGTAGTAGGGATTGTTGGTTCTTTTGTCAACCTTGCATGACCTCTTATGGGAGCAACATTTAGACTCTAAAGAGGTGGATCAAAAAAAGAGGGAAAGAATGAGAACTCTGTGTAATCTCTCTAATGAATAAAAGTAAACATTATTAATCCCCATGATGAATAAGATTTCTCACAATTGTGATTTCTTATAAAGAGGAAGTAATACCCTCCACAAATTTGATGGCACTGAACACCTCTATACATAATGATATTTTTTGTTCTCGTCCATTATTACAAAGTGTACAATGTGTATTGATATCTTGAAATGTATTGCTACCATATGTAACACTAAATAGAAATAAAATCCAAACAAAATGCAAGTCTAATATACTTTCAAAATACCAATTTAGCCATCTTTATACTTATAACTTTTTTATTCAACTTACATTTAAATAAACATTACAAATCTTATTATGTTCTACTTAACTCTAAATAAGCATTATAGATCTTATTCTATTTTATTTAACTTTAAATAAGCGTTATAAATTTATTGCACTTCATGTTGTTTATATAATCGTATGTAAACAATATCACGTTATTGGATTCTGGTATCATTGTAGAAACCATGACGGTTTAAGAAAATTGGTTCATTCCCCATGCTTTTTTTCCAATCAATTTTTAATTGATTGGTAAAAATGGTTAATAAAAATCAAATCAACATATTTTTTATTATTAAAGAAAAAAGAGAGTAAAATGAGTCCAAATCTGGAAAAGAAGACAAATATTCTCGCACTAGATGACAAATTGCTACTTCACCAAAATCAACTACGAGCCTCGCACGGTACCTCCGCCCCATTGGAGTCTGCACCGCTCATTTATTAGGGTTTCTTTGAGTAATGGCAGCGGCAATAATTAGCTAAACAGTATCTTTAAAACAATAAAGAACTAAGCACGAATTGCTTGAATCTCCGTGCCCTAGGGTTTCGACACAGACGGCCGTAACACCGAGCCCGGCGTCACCGCCGATTCCGCTAACTAGCTGATGCAATTCTCTTGATTTGACAAATATTTTGCATTTCGCAATTATTTTGAAAACCGCAAAACTTCTGATTTGAATTTTCTGTTGTTGTAGTTAATAAATGCGAAATATTTGTCTAATCAGGGGCTTTTCGCCATTCAAAAACAAACCCTGGCCTACTCGAAGTACAGAAGTTCGAAAACAAATGCAAAGAAAAAGAATTTGTAAAGCAAAAATGAAAAAAGCATTGCAAAGCAAAGTTGATTTTGATTCCATCTCAGTACACTGACCTGATAAAATATCCAGATATTCTGCGCAGTTGAGGTTAAAGAGTGAGCATCTTGATTATTCTGCGTAAATGAGTGCGTGCCTGTTACGGTACGGTGCTCGCGGTTTCATTGTTGTAAGCGTGGGGCCGATGAAGATGGCAGGCACGCTATTTGTACCAGAAAAACTCTTTGAATTAACTAATGGACGCCATTCTTTCTCTCGTTTTGCACAGGCTTTATTATTTTTGTGGTCCCGGATCGGATCAGTTTGACAATCGGCTTTGAGCATGGAGAAAGAGGAAATGACAGATAATTTCAATTCAATCATTACAATTTAAGAGAATCATTTCCCTATTATAGGTGGTGTCCGAAAGGCATGAATAGGGTTTTGAGAAGACAGTTTTATTAATTTAATAACTAGCAAGAGATACGCTGATAGTGAGAAAAGGTAGTAGTTTACATGTAAGATACGTGACTACGTCTAGTTTGTGCCATACATATAATAAAATGGTAAAGGAATATAAACAACAAAAATTGCTAGGTTGAAAGTTGTTATTTTGACAATCAAAAAACAATTCATGAAAGGAATCAATAACTTTATTTCAAACTTTGCATGTTGACGACCATTTTTTTAATATCTTACAAATCAAAACATATTTGAATACAATTATTTTAATTTATTTATTATTATTTAAAATTTATGATGAATGATACTATGTGTACATCACCTAAGGATCACATCTTTGAGAATGTACATGGGCATATAAAATTTTGAAGTACACCATTTAAAAATTAAAACCATTAATAATCTACAATATTTGAAAGCACACAATCTTGGAGCCTCCACAAATATGGACCCATTGAAAGCCATGCGGGATACAAGTAACATATATGTAATTTAAGTTGTGTAGACGAAGAATGATACCAATAGTTTCTCTACAAAGACGACATATTTATTATTCAATTGCATCATACATTAACAAATTAGAAGTGGAGATTGTATTACACGTTAGATACAATAGAGATATACTAAACAAGACAACTTATAGATCATATTGGATACATGCAAGTATCCATATATAAGTAAATTTCAACAGATCACCAAAAGGGGTTTTTTTTATGCACCGTACCTATAACACAAAAATTATATACATTAGCATACGATGAGATTGAAATGCATAAATTTAGCCAATTTCAGAATTGATGATGTAAGCACAAACATAGTCATATAAATTAGAGGAAAGTAATATATTTGTTACCTATCCACTCTATAGGGAGAGTTGTTGCAATCGTGACTCTTCCTTTTTTTTGATAATGGTATATGGATTATCTTTCATTCTTGAATATCAATCAAAAGAAAATGATGGCTCTATACGTAGGTTGTCGAGTGATTTAACTCTTGATATAGCTGTAAAAGTCAAACTCTGTCATTATGTTGTACCAATATCAATTGTTTCCCTTTGAAGTGTTAATCCTTGGGATTTATGTATGGTAAGTGCCCATGACATAGAGAGTGGGATTTGTCTATAATCACCCAAGGTTATAGGTAGACTTTTTGGGGCATTTTGGTCCCAAGGTGGGCCGGTATAATTATCAAATTGGACAACCACATATAAGGGTAGGTCAAGGGGCTTACATCCTGGTGTATACACAATATCTACCACCTCTCCAAGCGATCCATTTACAAGGCCCATTCGAATCCAAAGGTTTCTCATTAACATTGTTCTTTGGCCTTTACATAGCAATAGTTCTTTTGGAAGTCAATCGATATCACTATCAAGGTTTGGCTATAAATGTATTTTAACAACAATACTAGGTGCAACAGGAAGATTGAGTAATTTAAGCATTTATCGGTTGTGTGTCTTGACTAAATTGTTTGTAGAGTAAAGATGCATTGACTGATCAAATGATCTTCATTCAAAAGCAGATATCATTTTATTTGTACGTTGCATGAGTAATTCCCAATCTTTCTCAATTAGATTTGCATTTTGCATATTGTACAACATGTGACAAAATTCGATTTGAGCTTGAGTGTCACCTTGTTGGTGAAATATGGTTATCAATGTGATGACATTTGTAAATTTATCCCAAAGGTATTTGGCATTTGAGTGCGATGCATAAATTGGTTTATCCATGACAGGGGGTAATTGCACTAAGTCACCAACAATAATTATAGATGTGCCACCAAAGCATTGTTCCTGTTGATGGGGGAAAGCCTCACACAATCTACTATCTATTTTCAAAAGAAACTTTGGCCCTACAAAGCTAAATTCATCAATAAGGAGGTATTTCACATATCTCATCTCTTCTTGAAAGACTAGTAGTGATTGTCCATGCAATGGGTACATTTCTCTTATTGGTATTCTAAGGGTAGCATGTAAGGTTGAGGCATTATGTTGAATACCGCAACTCCTGTAGGTGCAACAATAAGGAGTGGGCTATTAATTTTAGATGCTAAAAGCCAAAGTGCATGTTTGATGTAATTTATCAAGTATGATTTGCATGTGCCCACCGTTCCTTGTATGATCATATAGAGGGTT
The DNA here is from genome assembly GCA_028749045.1 of Cupressus sempervirens. NCBI lineage: Eukaryota > Viridiplantae > Streptophyta > Pinopsida > Cupressales > Cupressaceae > Cupressus > Cupressus sempervirens. The sequence goes on along the minus strand of CM053786.1, from coordinate 539,652,100 downwards.
GCTTGGAGGAAATATCATTATAATGCTCTTTAATAATGGTAAGTGCTAGTTCTTGTTTGGAAGATAATGGATATAGTGGAGCATGCTCTTGTAATATGGAGTGTTCATCTCTCTCGGATGTCTTGTTTGTACTTATGAAATGTTCTGCAGTATTGTACAAATGGGGAGGTATAGAACATTCGCCCCAATTGTTGATATTATCATAGCCACGTCTTCCTAACATTTCAAGGGCATTCAAGTTCTCACCACCACCAACTCTAGTCTGTGATAACATCTCCCATTCATCTAGGTCACTTGTCTTTAGTGGATCCACCTCACTTGTATCATTGGAATCATCTTCATGGTCATCTTTTGTAACTATCAAGCGGTCCACATGCCAGACATGGTAGTTATTTAATTTTAATCATTTCCAATTTGCAACAATCACATCTTTAGTGAGACCAATATCTACAGTGATGTTGCAATAATGTTTGTACAAAAGTAGCTCACTCCAACAAAACAACTTGAATTGTTCAGATTCCTCATCAGGGGTACTATAGAAACGAGGAAAAACATTGAAATTTTCCTTTTGTTTCCTAACCATCCACTTGCACCCTTTGTGAGTAGTTGAAAATGAGAATGATCTAGCAGTTTTGATCAATGACATTAGTTCCATGCCAGCGGGTCATTCTATGTAGGAGTGTAAATAACTCACTAGTACTATATTATCACCTAGTTTTTTGCTAATCTGATGCAAAACTTTACGTCCAACATTCAGTGTTATAAAAGAGCAACTACTAACAAGAAGTGGTAACTTTTGTAGCATATGGCATGTCTCGTGTCCACCAATATCACGATCTGCAATTATCTCAGATAGAAGTCTATGATATGCTAATAGTACATGGTCTTCACCCACTTGTTGCTTGCATATGCACGTTAGTATATCAATACAACTCTCTGATTTCCTCTCTGCCTTTGATGCGTATTTTGCTATATATTTAAGAACAAGTATCTTTGATACAATTGGTTGGCAATCCATATTGGCCCTCCATATTGAAATCATATTTGGGTTGTGCATATTCAACCTATCATCATTCTGAGTTGGAGCATAGGTTTTTTTTCTAGACTCATCACAAGCCAAGGATGAATTAACACTTTCTAACCAAGGGGCTTTGTAGCGACACTCTAAAATAGTACCTCATTTTCATAAGCACGTTGATTCAGTACATTGTGTGTGTTTTTGAACGTGGTTGATCAATTCCTCATAGTCAACACACATATCTCTAGGGAAGATAGTATTTATTTCCAACAGACAAGGATCCTCTTGCAATAATCGATGTTGTGTGTTGCATCTACAAGACAGAGTGCGGGGATTCCATGCACTCACATATTTGTCAAAGAACAATCTCACTCATTCTACCTCTGCATGGTTATTCCAGTCAAGCTTCTCCATGTCAAGTGCACTTGGAATCTAGATGAATCCATGTATATGTCTTGATCCTTGATGTTTCCATTCATACCTATACCAATAATCTGTCACACAAAAGAGTTTCTCTATTACTTCTTCATGGAATATTGTGAACCTTTCATGCAAGAATAGAGAAGTCGTATGTGGGTTATTGATAACATTGTTTGTGCATTCTTTGTTGGTCTGAAGCATCGATGGAAGGCCATCTGGAAAAAGTCGTTGTAATTCAGGCCATTTAGTATCTGCAACACTAAACGTGAAGAAAAGAATAGGGGTTCCTATCTAGTTGATCATATTTGTAAGTTCACCATGATGTTTACTCCAATACGTATGAGTTCCCCTCAAGGAAGATCCAAAGTGCATCAATTCTTGAGCAAATTGAGTGTTGGGCATCTATTGTATGTGTAATCAAAGGTTTTCAATGGTGGTTGGGACGAAGTCCTCTAGATTTTCCTTCACAAACACAGAAGAGAGGCCTTGAGTTTGATGTCGCATCATTAGATTGAGTACAAAATAGCAAAACCTTGGGTGGCTCCCAAATCTACTATCATGATATCTCATTAAGTACAACACATATTTGTGCATCTTAAATTGTCAATAGCGAGGTTGCATTGGTAATGCAACACCATTTGGTAAAAGTGTGGGGAAAGCCATATCGAGTAGTCCTTCAGTATTATATTCATTTACTGGAGAGGGATCAAGCTCTAGCCAATGAATAAGAGCATCATTTTCATTGTTTCTTTGGTGATATCTATCTCATGTCATCTATTTGGTAAGTTAGCCACAAAATATGATGTGTATGTCATGTCACTTTCATTTTCATCCTCACCACATGGATGTTCAAATTCAGTTGAGAGATCATGTTCATTGTCTACATCAATAGTATGAAGCAAGCTTGAAATGTCTATACTTGTATCTGGGAGTTCCTATAGACACTCATTAGAAATTAGAACATCCTTATATTATGGGTCATATTTGATCTTATATTTTAGTGTAGCCCAAACTCGAGCTTTACTTACATAGCAATCATAGTACATTCCATGGGTCTGGAGTTTGTGAACTATTAAGACATCCAAATTTGAAATTCTATGTGGGAGGTACTTTGCTATTGATCTAATGTCTTGTGGGAAGCTAATCGTATGACCGTAATATGTGTATTGTCCACCACGAGCATGGGTTACTTGCACTATCGGATTTACACGTGCAATGAGCATCTCTTCAACTTGGGTTAGATTTTTTAACTCATCTAGTTGTTTTCCTGGGTCCATATTATTTGATGCAAAGTGATGTCTCCCCTTTTCATGAGAAAATCTACTGCAAATTATGACATTAATTGTTGAAGAGGTGTGCATGCTAGGGTAACATTCATTGCACACTCTGCATTTTTGTGTTTTTGCCAATGCATCTATCCTAGTGCGAAAGTTTTTTGAAGCTATTGCAAAGTCTACATCACTTTGGGGCATGAGATTGCTTGAATTAATAGTTGGTATGTGAGTAATCGTCCTTATATCTATGCCACATGTTTTCTTTTTTTGTTTGCATTGCATATGATGACAAATATTGATTTCTTCTTTGTGTCGAGCATAGTACTCACGATCCCTTTTGCGACGTTGGTACTTTTTATTTTCATTTGATGATAGCAATGTTTCATAATTTCGAGAGGTAGAGTCGATCTTCTGCAAACTACATTAAACACTTCACAATAAATATCATATTCAGAATGGTGCATGAAATAAGATGCACATAATATTATTGTTAAACAAAAAAATACTCACATATTCAAATATGTAGTGTAAAGAATGGATCTCGCAAAGTACTAGAAGCACCATTTTTAGATTCAAACACCAAATATTTAAGTCATGAAAAGTATATCATAAATAATTTAGTTGTTGCTAAAGATCCTCATTGGAATGAACTAGATACAATCATAAACATTTAAAATCGACCACCAAATATTTTCATTGGCCAAGGACACAAAAAACTTGCTAACTTTGAAAAATATTATTGCCTAAGTAGCCATTCATGAGCACTTAGTCAATGAGACAAAAACAAAAGCATAAATGAATGTTGGGAGTACTAAATAAATCCATAAACATTTTTATCCACCAAATATATTGTAAATTTTAATATGTTGACACATAACATCAATGTTGGGAGTACACTTATATATGTGTATTATGAGAGAAGAAGCAATACAAATATATTTAAGCATGTTTGCCTTCAAAAACATCGATTGTATTGATCAAGAAAACATTTTCTTCTACAAGATTTAGAGTGTCAACTTTGGCGATTGTAGTCTTCAAACAACCTTTAGCATCACTTGAGTCATATAGAATTGAGATAGTGAAGAGGAACTGAGAAGAAGCAATATAAATACATTTAAACACTCTTGCCTTTGACAACATTGATTTTATCGATCAAGGAAGCATTTTCTTCTTCAAGATTTAGAGAGTCAACTTTGGTGATTGTCGACTTCAAACGACCTTGACCAGCACTTGAGTCATATAGAACTGAGATAGTGAAGAAGAATTGTTTCAAACATCTTTGTTGAATTATTGTATCTGCATCAATATTTTCATCTTGACTGAGCTAGAGCATGTATAGTTCATGAGTTGACATACCCAGAAGGTAGGTTGTAGGTTCATCAAAAGCAATAGCCCAGAGTGTGCCTATATGATCTGCTAGCTTTACCTGAAGTATGTACCTATAAATACAATCTGCGAATGTGTCTTTGCATTTTGCACAAGTCCATGTTTCATTAGCATTTCTAATAAAATTTTGCTTACATTGTTTTCCATTCAAGCGAAGGGGGCAAGATGGATAGTAAACCGAATTACTTTTAATGAATTGAATTGTTGCCTTTACAATGTAAAGAAAAGGTTGGGAGACATTCATAGTTTCTCCCTCAATCTCAATAATTGTTTTCCTTGGAATTTTTAGGGGCACATCTATAGCTTGTGTTGATGATGGTAACATATCCTTCCCATTATCGACAAACCATAACTTGAGTTGTTTTGCCTCCTCTATGTCTAGATCTATGAAGAGTTGAGTACTAGCCAAAGTGCTTATGACCTTTCCATTGTATTCCATGTCTTTTCCAATTTTAATTACAAGAACAAATACATTATGTAAATGGTACATTTCTTGTAGGTGTGTCCCCTCTTTCTGAGTGGTTAGTCCCCATAAAGTTACATTTATAGTACATGAAGAAATATCCATCAATTGGACACTTCTCCTAAGAACTTCTGTCTCATTGAACCTCCTTATTGTGGTACACAGATCCACACAAACAACTATGTTGATAACATCAACAAGGAAATTATTGGTCACGTGCAAAATTTGATCAACAGGGGTGAATGAAAATTGATGTTTTGGAATTAACAAGTCATCATCTAAGAGTGAAACCCTCGAGTTGTCTTCCAAACAAATTTCAAGTTGGCTATTAAGTTTATTGTACAACTTATTTTTTGTCTTTACAACTTATTAAGCAATTGATACATACCTCAAGTTTCTCACAATCTATAATATGAAAGGAGAAGACTTTACCTTCTCCATTTTGGGTCTTGAATGCGTGAATCTCTTTTTTGGATGTAATATGACCCTTTATTAGCCACCTTGTTTGATATGGGTTCAAGTTTTTAATTGGAGTAATAGTAGGGTTGATTTCTTTATTCTTTAACGGAGATGACACCCCAAGCACCAATTTTTGGGAAGGTAGTTGTGAAACATCATTTTTTTCAAGTACACCTGCCGATCCAAAACGCAAGTCTCGTGCTTGTAATTCCAAGCCTTGTTCCTTGCATATGTAGATGGGTTCACCAATAATAGCATGATTCAAACAAGTGATGTCTATTTCGGAAACAAAATTCCACCTACACGAGCACATTAAGTCTAGGTAAAATATAAATTGTAACATACCAAAAAAGGAATGGATTAAAAAATAAGGTTGGCTTTTTAGAATTGCATACCTAGATTTACAAATATTAGGGTAATTGTACCCTTTAAGTAACACTATAGACCCTTTACAATTTCCCCAGAGCCAACATAATCATTATACTTCTTTGGAATGGTTGCTCTTTGTTTGAAAACTCCATCGAAGAGGTCCATTCTTTATCGAGGTGTTGCCTTGCGATTTGGACTCAACTCAACAATGTCTACTACTTCGAGGTGTGGTTGCAATTGTAGGTTCCCATCATTAATCATTGTAATTGCAAATTCAATTAAGCGAGACTTTTTAGTCGTACGAGGTAATTTAGCTCTATATATGACAAAACACATGCATTAAAGTTTTCTCCTTGCAAATGTATGATATTACTTTCTACCATACCATGTAAATACTATAGATGATACTATATTTATCATTGTGTTCATAAATGCACTCTACATATTTGTGTCAATATCTCATTATGAATCCCAAACCTTTTTATGGGTAGGTCAGTGAGAGTATAGATATACTTAACAACATTTATTTTTATTTGGAAAGTACTTTGTAGTGCCTGCCCCTAGTTCACATTTTGTTTAAATTGCCAAACTCTTTTAGGCTAGTTTTATACTTGATGTTTAGTAGCATCACATTTAGATTATCAGATATTGTTTTACATTCAGTTTATTATATAATGAGATTACTTGGTACTCTGTATTTCATGCATGTATGATGATTATTTAGTGTTTTCAGTTATCGATGATGATTAGTTAGATGGTTTATTATCACATGTGCTTTCTTATGGATACTTACCCCATACTGCATGTGTATGGTGTGCATGTTTGTTTTATTTATGTATGGTGTTTCTGATGTGGTTAAGGAAGGGAGTCGTAGTCACTTGCTAGTCGGGATCTACACAATGCACCACTTCCTGCCATTGTCTATTTAGCTAAGAATATTGTGTCTGTACATGTGTGGATTTTATGCAGGTTGCAGGTACTGGGTATCGACTTCCCTAAATTGCCAGGATGAGCGTACCCTATCGCATTATCTCAATGGTAAGAGAGGGGAGATAAACTCTTAAGTCCAAATCCTAAACCCTTTAGCCAATTGTCCTAATTGATAATTAGGACAAGTATCTGAGTTAAGTACCCTCTGAATGCATCAAATGATGTAATTTCGTGATTATAACCCTTTAATTGATTTAGTATGTGTTTTGCTATGATAGGTTTTCGTATGTTGTCTTTATGAGTCTTTGGAGTATTTTCTATTAATTAAGTCTAATTAAAAGATTAATTAATGTTTTAATTTAATGGAAAATCATTATGACATTTTAATATTTAATTATATTTAATTAATTGAGAAATTAATTAAATAAAAAGAATTAAATTTGGAGATTAAAGTTCAAGGATAAATTTAGAAAGTGATAATATTTATTTAATTTGATAATAATATATTTAGAGTTCATTTTTAAATAAATGCTAAATATTATTATTATTTAAGTTAATTAAATATTTTATCAATTAAAGTTTCTAAAATAAAATTAAAGTGGAAAAGATATTAAATTATTAAAAGGTTTCTAGTCCTCATGATGTATGCATGAGGTTAAAATAAAATAAATTAATTAAAAAGATAAAATAAGAGAAAATAATTATGTTATTTTAATTTCATAAAGTGTGCATGGGATTAAAAGTAATAAAGATTAAAATAGAAGTCAAGAGGGAAAATTAAATAAAGTTAATTAATAATTCAATTTAATGTGCATGAAAAGATTAATGCAAGATAAATAAAGATTAATAAAGTTAATTTGGAGTTTGAGTCTAGTGAGCAAGGAGTCCTCTCGGGTGAACGCACAATCAGTGCCCCGATTTGAGGAGAAAACTCCTTATCACAACTTTGGGGGTTCATTTTGAGGGACGGCAAATTTGGGAAAGAATTTTTGGAGACAAGAATTTTGGGAGACAATTTTTGGAAGGGAATTTCAGAAAGAGAATTATAGGAAAGTTATTGAAGAGGAGCGAATCCTCTCATAGTTTTCAGGGACTTCGTATTAGCATCAGGATCAAGTAGGGACTTGTGCTTTGATCACTGGTTAAATTATGCAATTTGAGATTCCTATCTTCTTCATGATTGTTAAAATCAAGTCTCTGGGTTTCATTGCATGAATCTCTTGTTCTTTGGTTCTGAATCTATGATAGGGTATTGTTAAAATATGTTTAGAAGAAAACTAAATCAATTAGGAACCTTCATCTTCTAGCTTAAAGAAAATACGATTGAATTTGGGAGGGATTGAATTTTAAAAATAATAATAATAATAAAATAAATTCTAAAGTAAAAATTTAGATAGTTGGTAATATCTTCTCTATCAGAATAAGGATGAAAAATATGTATATATAAATTATTATATCAATTGAGAATTTTGTTGTATTTAAATTTTATAATTGATAAAAGATTTTAATAGAACTAATTTAATTAGAATCGATTTAAAAATAAATAAAATGAATTACATAGCTTATTCAATTTGCAAGGAGATTGTATTTAATTATACATGTTTGGAAGGGGTGTTAGTTTTAAATTTGTTAAACAAAAATATATATTAAAATAATAATAATATATATATCACTCTTTGGAAAACATTTTTTTTTGAAGGAAGTTTTAATAAATAAAAAAATTTAAAAAAAATTATAATTACAACATGCAGTTTGTACCATTTGCAGTGTACCTGCGAAGGTATAGGAGCCGCACGGCTTTTAAGCCTGCGACATCTTTTTTAAAAGGGCAGCAAGGCTTTATTTGGCCGGCGGGCCCTAAACGCATATAGGTATGTATTTTTTTTTATAAAAAAAATTTCTTGTTTTATTATTATAATTAATAAAGTTATATTATGTTGTATTAAAATAAATTTATTAATATTATTTTTAATAATAGTTATTTAAATAAGTGTTAAATTAATTAATATTAAATTTAATATAGTTTATTTTAATTTAGTTATTAATAATTCTCATTAAATAACATGTTAATTATTAAGTAATTAATAATTAATAAAATATTAATATAGTTGTAGGTTATAATTAAATTTACTAAAAGATTTAAATTATAATGATTAATGAAATGTTAATCATCTAGTTATTTTATAAATAACTAATAATTAGTCTTATTAAATTTGATTTAATTGACTTTAAATATAAATGGGGTAAATTTATATGTTATTTAAAAAGAAGAATGGGTTAATTGAAAGGGTGAACTATGGGACTTATTTACTTGGAACATACATTTAACTGGAAACTGGGACCTTACCTTTAATTTAATTGTATGCTTTCAAACCAAATTTAGAATTTGAACTGTACTATTTAGTTTGTACTATCTATGCTTTGGGAGTTTTTGGGTGGTTCTAGAGTGTTGACCAGTTTAGGTTGTTACCAGAGGCTCGGGGGTTATGTGATTGTGATGTTATGATGTTTTGGTCTCGACCTTTCTTAACTCAACCATGGTAATGTGATTAATATGCTCTATGACATATTGTATTTACTGTTTGTTATTGCTTTCCAGTTTCCTTGTGAGAAGCTGATGGTGTATGTATTTGAGTTACCTAACTTAACCATTTTTGAGTCATCGATCAGTTGTACTTGGGTTGCTTTCGAGTCGCCTTGATGGGACTGAAGTGTTATTGCTATGCTCTTGATGATGTCATGTTGTGACATGTGTGACTTGACCATTTTGGAGTCTTCGATCAGTATTGTGATTTATTATTGGGATACTTTTTGGTTGCTTGTTGGAGAACCTTTGGATATTGTGATTTATCATGGATGCCTTCAGTTGCTGATAGAGAACTGTTGTGATCATCATGATTATTATTTGATGCTTATCAGTTGCTTGTGGAGAACTAATGTGATTATTGTAGATTATATTTATGATGCTTTCAGTCGCTTGTATAGGACTGAGGTGATTTTATTATGATTCTTTGATTTGTGTTGTCATGAGCCTAGGGTAGGTTATCTATGTGTAGTGTCGGGAAGTGGCTTGCAATGAGGGACGGGAGACCCGAAGTGGCTCTGGGCATGAATCATTGTAAGTTGTTTGTTTTAATAAGTGAAAACATCTCACCTAAATACTGACTTAAATGAACCTAATAAGATAACTGTATGTTCTCTCCCATGCCTTGAGTGCTAGTACAGACTAGGATGGGGTAGAGAGAACGCTTGGTTACGACCTTGCATTCCGTAGTATGCCTCGTCAGTACGAGAGGATACTAGTGGCCGCAAAATCATAGGGGACCTGGGATTCCTAAGGGATTGCTCGGGTAACTTCCAACGTGACTTCTGCGATGACACTTTCTCGCTTGCATAGCGGGTTTCCTACGTGTCTTGTGTGCCTCTGGGTCTAGATGTCTATCTATCTTGGAACCTTTGAGTTAGTGTACTTTTAGGATTTTCCAGACTTAGAGAGTACTTTTGTTTTGTGTTTTGATATCCTGTTTGGGACTTAAGACTATCTCCTCAGCGCGGTGGGAGTGGGTCATTTAGGTTCCACACGGTCAGGTGGTAGTGCTTTTTACTCTTACCATTGAGATCCGTCCGTGGTCACCGTGGCTGGAGCTTTCTTAGTTGGCATTTACCTTCATTCTATTCCTGGATTATTATGATGGATGGTTAGATCTTATGATGGATGTTTTATCATTATGGATGTATGGATGTATCATGTATGGTGAATGATTTCATTTATTTTATTGTACTTTGTATCATGGATTAGAGGGTGATGTATTTCTACTTTAACAAATGTATATTCTTTTAAGCCTTTCATACCCTGTGACATGTACAGTGGATGAATGAGCATTCCGAACTTAATTTGCCAAGAGGCATTCAAAACAAATGTATATTATATGGATATTGGACTTTCTTATTATTCTTTCATGTGGATATGATAGTTGTTAGACTTAGGATTAATTATTTTTAAATGTGACTCAACGTCTTGGGATCCTTAAGGAATGTAACCTGTTATGTATGTTTGTTTATGATTACATGTTATTGCTTCCACTACTATGTGTTTGATGTGTATGTTATACTTTCTTACTTTAAAAAAAAAATGTTTAGCAAACTTAGTAAAACTTTAGGTTAATTCTTTTGGATCCCTTGGTGGGGCGTTACACACTTGACCATGCAAAATACAAAAGTTGGTTCAAATAAAAAACAATTTAGATGTAATAGAATATGCTTTTTCAGCATGGGGAATACCTTAATGTGCTTCTTTTCTTCTGAATATTTATTCTTAGTTCAAAGGCACTTGAGAATGTGAAACATAAAAGTTAGCTCAGTAAAAAATAATGATTTCAGTACATGGAAACAATATATATGATGTTTTTCACTTAAAAGAAATAAAATAATAATCACAACTCTCAATAACAAATACATTGGAGCATACAAATACAATCATTATCAAATTTTGATAATTTCCTTTCTCTTATTTCTTTTACATTATCATTGAGGTAACTCTGAAATGCAACTTTGATACTAGGAGCACAACCGAGGCCATAGTACTCATCAGCATGCATGTCACGTAGGAAGTTGCAGTAACTACTTAGCATATCACAAATTGAGTGGAATTCCAGTACTCTGGCCTCCATCACCATGACATCGGTATCCTACACATCATGGATTGTTGAGCATGTGGCCTTTGCATGCTCTAGTATTTTAATGCAGCTGAGTGCAACTCTAGTTGAAAACTTTGGAATATTGTTCGTTGGAAAATCGGTCCAATTAATCGATGGTGGTGACTCATTTGGCAACACAGGGGGTACATTTCCATTGCTTATTGCAATAACATCCATAGAATTTGATGTTTTTCCCATATCTAACTAGAAATAGTCAATTAAATATTTAAATTTGAGAAAAGGAAATGGGGAATGAGCAGTTCATAACAAATGAATAAGGAAAAGAAAAACTAATCTCATGCCAATATGTTAGGAGTAAAGAAAAAATGCTTGTATAAAAATAAAAATTATGAACAGTGGACATTTTTCAGAGCATTCAAACTATTGTTACAAGTAACTAACTATTGATGCATTCCCTCATTATTAAATAAATGTCCTTTCAAAAAAAGTCAAAAACAACTCCAAACAATTTTGGAAAAAGCAAGTTGGATTGATTTGGAATGGTATTTGGACAGGTTTGTTTAGGATTATAAATTTCTTCATTAGGCAAACTGAAAAAAAAAGCCTAGTGCATAAATGATGTGAATTTACTAACTGAGAAAAGGAAGGGCTCTAAGGTCAAGGGCTCATTGCATTCTTCAAAGGTTTCCCATGTCATTTAAATCTCTCAGCCTATCTGAGCATAAAAAGTGTAAGGAAACTTGGCAACAAAGAATATAACCGTTTCCACATAACCCATAATAGATCTAAAATAAATAGAGAATTAAAATCCACATGCAAGAGAATAGACAACATACTCACAAAATTGTGACACAAGATATACCCTAGGAAACCCTCATTGAGGGAAAAAAAAACCCAGCCTCCAAAAGCATCCATCACCATGTATTATTCAGCAAAAATACCATTGCCATACAACCATGGAAGCCTTCATGGCCATAGCCACAACTAAGCAAATTATGTCATGAATCCACACATCCCATGCCATGCTTCCAACCTTCACAAATGCTCCCTTGGCTAACCTATCAAGCCTTGTCCCGCTCGACTCTTGCCTTTCTCACTCTTACTCTCTCTCTACAACAACTACCCTTGTGGTTGCTTATCTAGTAGCAAGTCCCACAAAACCACCAAGTGGTATTATATAAACCATCTGCTAAAACCATGTGCTACCTAACCCACTAACCCCACATTTAATATTGGGCATTTAATTCTTTTTTCCCAATATTAAATAATTACATAAAATATTTTCACAATGTTACAATACAACTCATCAAAAAATATTCCATAAGAATCTTTACATGTTGCACGTCCATCTAGGTACAACATTACATAATAAAATAAAATAATAAAATAACAATATTATGCAATGTGTGCAACACCCATTATCTCAACAATCTCCCACTTGTTGTATACATTGCATAGGGTCAATCTATACCCACATAAATGAACAAAGGAACAATCCCTCCCAGCACATCCACCATCATGGATCAAAATATACCAAGTGCTCCATCCTAGTACCCACAACAAAATCAAAGCATTCAGCATCTCAAACATGAATGATCTCACCTCCTATTATGCCATTGCCATTGGACATACATAGAAGCCATCCAAAGAGAAAAAAACCACCCAACCTGTCGCATTAGAAGATCATTAAATCTTGTACCAACTAAAATTTCAAGCACAAAAAACCTGATCCAAAGGTAATCACATGTATCCGTAGTTGTCAAAAATATCCATAGCTGAAATCGCACCCACAGCAAGTGCCAAACCCATCCAACTATCCATACCTCAAAAGGTATAACAAGTGAATCTCATATCACCGACATATCCAATCTGTAACCTACAATCACAAGCCTCAAGAGAAATACCTACCACATATATGCCAAGAAGATCCCACTGCAAAAGATAATGTCAAATCTATAACCAATCCACTCAACACATGTCAAAGAAGTGAATCCATGTAGTATCAAGGACATCCGCAATACATAAACTAATATCCTGCAAGAACAACTCTCATGACAAGTCTCCAATGCTCTCCCAAATTCTCCACAACCAACAGAGGAAAGAGATAAAGAAATAACCATGTCATCTCTCACATGAAAAATATGAGCACAAACTAGTGATCACAATCTCTAACCAATCTCAAATCCAATGTAGGAAAAAATGAACATCCAAGAAGATAACCAAGACCAAGAGAAATTATGAAAATCATAACCTGTATCATGTCCTTCTACACACACCTCTAGATGTAAACTATCCAAGTATGATCTCCTCCATAAAACCCCAACAAGAAGCCTCAACAACACCCAAACCAAACCATATAACTAATCATGGATGTAAGCCTCTCACAAGAAGATCAAACTCAATAAACCATTCCTAATCCAAGAAAAATGCCCACTATAAAACCATCTCCCAAAGTCAACCAACATAACAACATATGCACATGGAGATAACCAGTGCTTAACCATCTCTCAAATGAACCCTCCAGAACTAACTCATGTACCATAGCTCAAGATCCATATCCATGAGAGACAAGCATAAATATAATGCACCTAAGAAAAATAATGGGCTATACCTCTCAAGTAGCAAACCGCCGAGTAGACCAAGAGTGGGGAATGAGAATGCTCATCAAGATACCCAAGTCTCCAACCAAGACTTATCTAAGAACAATCTCCTCTCAAGTCCATATCAGGTGACTGCCCCTCGGACTTCCTATTGAAACCATCAACCGTCCCAACAAATACATCTCTAATCCAAGAGAAATCAGCATCACCACCATCTCTAAGTATCCATGAGCACCTGTAACCAATCAATCCATGCCAACTCCAAATGCAACATAGCAATATCATAAAGTATCTAGCTTATGATCAGTGTACTCAATACCAAGAAACTAAACCAAGATCAATGTCAAAGTTCCAACCATGGCCTCAGGAACATAAACATGACAACATGATCTTACCATCTCAACTAAAGAGATAACATGCTCCATATGAACACACCATAACATGTCACAACTCTAAATGTGTATCAAGAATAATGAAACCATCCTCATACCAAGGATAACATGCCAAATAAAAGCATAAACCACACCTTTGACAAGAACCCCATAAGTCCTCAAGATGCAACCATCTCCATATGCCATGAAGAAAAACATCTCCACATACCATGAAGAACCATCTCCACACACCATGAAGATAACAAGTGCACCATGCAAATGTCAAAGATGCTTTTGCAGCAACAGGATCTAAGACAAACCTCCAACATCTGCAAACATTCAATAAATATATCAATGCCAACAACTCCCACTCAACTGTGGTACCAAGTCACCTATGGCATCATAAAATCCATCTCCTACTTGAAGATCCAAACCAAACTAGGAACTAATCCTGCACTATCACCCCATCACTATCACAAGCTCCCACTAAACTATTTATCCAAGCTATCCATGACATATGATGAACAAATCATCCTCTAACCATGAGAATCCACCAAGGCATCAAACCATCAAAGAACTCAAAGTGCACATCATGAGCTCCTTAAAAGAAACTAAATAACCATGATCCTCAACCAAGAAGATATACCACCATAATTGAATCAAAAAATCCAAGCTAATGAGCATCAAGGATGTACCTATATAGCCAATCATGTCATGTCAAAATCCATGGCACCATGATCACATCCATGAACCGAGCATCTATCTCTCAAAGTGTCCAACCTGTCAGCATAAAATAGTCAACCACAATCTTCCACTATGACTATACCTGGTAACAACATCTCATCCCTTCTACATGAACAAAATATTAAATCATGTGACTTAGGGCATAGACAAACCAAATCCAAGCCACCAATCAGAATATGTATCAATAGTGAAAGATCAATGGGTAAAAACAACCCATAACCAAGCTATAAATGCAACCTGTAAGTATAGACCGCTTACAACACTGCACAACTTGTAGATCCAACAAGTCATCATACATATTCAAGCCAAACACTGATAACCATATCATCATGAGACCAATCTGAAATATGAACTGAGTATACAATGACATCAAATCTTAAATCTCCAATGCCATAAACTCACAATGTTACCATAGTCAAAATATATCTATAAACTGTTCAGATAAATATATCACCAAATAAATCATGTCAAACCTACACCAAATATGAACCAATGTGTAGAGCTCTCCAAGAGCTTTTCGTTGACTACTTGAAGTCCAAAATCTGACTCCGTATGCCCAAGTTATGCCCTAATCCGTGCTTAAAATAAACAACATCTGACTTTAGGGCTTTGAAAACCTAACAAAATTTCAAAATCACATAACCAAACCTATACCATGTTGTAGTGCTCTAAATTAGCTTTCCAACACCTATAAGAACTCTGAAATCTGATATTCTGAGAGAAAGTTATGGTTGTTTTACTAAGATAGTCTTTTTACCATTTTCAATGCGATTTTTCATCTTTTATTGTGATGAAAATTTCGACGGGATTAAATTTGACAGCCATCATGGGCTGAAATAAAAAAACTCTTTCATTTCCTCTGAACATGGCCAAACTAGGGCATATTATATATCAAAATTTATGGAAATATCGACCCGGATCCAATGGCGAGGTCTTTTTTTACCCAGGAGGTCATTTCTGCAAGCTCCCCCTAATATCCTCATTTTAAATGAAACATTCAAAAAATTCTTTTGTCCAACAATTTTACATGCCCAAATATTTTAACATCCCATCATAACAGCAAATCCAAAACCCTCAGATCTGCAATAAATCATTCATATATCTTGCCCTTTCTTTTATCCTCTCATGCATTCCCATGGATTCAATCTAGGGTTACAATAATAAAACCATAGCTCTGATACCAATTGTAAGGAAACTTGGCAACAAAGAATATAACTGTTTCCACATAACCAATAATAGATCTAAAATAAATATAGAATTAAAATCCACATGCAAGAGAATAGACAACATACCCACAAAATTGTGACACAAGATATACCCTAAGAAACCCTCATTGAGGGAAAAAAAACCCAGCCTCCAAAAGCATCCATCACCATGTATTATTCAGCAAAAATATCATTTCCATACAACCATGGAAGCCTTCATGGCCATAGCCACAAGCGAGAAAACTATGTGAACAAGCATGAATCCACACATCTCATGCCATGCTTCCAACCTTCACAAATGCTCCCTTGGCTAACCTGTCAAGCCTTGTCCTGCTCGACTCTTGCCTTTCTCACTCTTACTCTCTCTCTACAACATCTACCCTTGTGGTTGCTTATATAGTAGCAAGTCCCACAAAACCACCAAGTGGTATTACATAAACCATCTACTAAAACCATGTGCTACCTAACCCACTAACCCCACATTTAATATTGGGCATTTAGTTCTTTTCCCCAATATTAAATAATTACATAAAATATTTTCACAATGTTACAATACAACTCATCAAAAAATATTCCATAAGAATCCTTACATGTTGCACATCCATCTAGGTACAACATTACATAATAAAATAAAATAATAAAATAACAATATTATGCAATGTGTGCAACACCCATTATCTCAACAAAAAGGGGGTTTCAATCTTAAGATTCTCTCTCAAACAAACATAGATTTTCCAGAACCTCTATTTTATTTTGGAGGATATGGATCAGAGATACACTTAATGAAAAAGAGTAAAAACCATACAACCACTGCTCTAACATAAATATGCATTGGCAGTCCGGGACAATTCTTCAATTGAGTTTATGAGGATCCACTAGATTCTTTTTTGAAACTAGTTGGCTATCTCTGTACATTGGCATAGAGCATGTGAAAGAGAATAATTTTTTAGCTTCTTAATCACATGATCAACATAGGAATTAATTTTGGCTAAGTTGAGCTAATGATATGGAACTTTGTTTTTATTCAAAATCTTTTTTTGAATGACAAGCACTTATTTATGTCTAAGTTTATGCTACATACTAGATTCTGTTCTGATGTTTGGTTGGCTAGCTCTATACATTTAAATGGAGCATGGAAAAAAGAAAATAATTTATTAGTTTACTAGTCACCCAGTTAACTCAGGAATACATTTCAGCTAAATTGAACTAATGATATGGAACTGAGCTTTATTTATTGAAAAGCTTTTCATGAATGACAAATATTAAATATTTTTGTGGAGTTTAATTATGTCCACAATGTAGTGTTTTATTGGAATACATATCTATTGTTAATATTCATTTGAAGAAATACTTGGCTTCATTACACCTCACCCTAAGCTTCACACGTAACATGAATTGTGGAATGTACCTTGACCTTGAAATGTTCCTTTGCATTCTTTAACTTCTAATTTTTTAAATAATCTTAAAAGGATTGAGCCCTGCAAAATTTGATTATTTGGCTGAGCTTTCCACAGTTCCAATATGTGGGCTCTAGTATAGTTCCCATGGGATCGATGAGTTACTAAAAAAATTATAGAATTGAATAACAAAGTGTACAATTATAATCCCCTTTGACAATCCAAACACAAAGAAGAATACATGATTTCATTCAAATGTACAAAACAAGGTTGATCTCTACATATTATAAAACACTACATAGTATAAAACAACAAACATTAGGGTCCTTCCTAATTTGAAACCCAAAGATTATAAAAGAAAACTAAACCTAAAGAGATTTGAAACATTGGGTTATAAAGTAGGTAGATCATAATTGTGAAACCTGGACATTATAAAATAGTTGGTTTATATCTAGAACCTTGTTTCTTTTCCATATCAATCAAAATGCCTTATTCTTAATTTTGGGACTCATCTACAATAATTTTAAGGGAATTAAAATTTACATAAAATCTCTCCTCTGCCAAATTTTAACAGGTGCAACTATGCAGGCCACACAGAAAAAAGCTTAAATAACTGATTTCATTCCAACCTCCATACTCTACATAAAATACCTAAACAACTAAAGGCTATTGTTACTTGATTGATAATTAATACTTTCTTTGAATATCAAAATAGACAGAAAATCCAAAAAATGCTACTGGAAGAACTCCGCCCTTGCTTTGAATTTAAAAGTAGAGACAAAATCCAAACAAATGTTACTGGAAGAACTCCACCCCTTATTTGAATTTCAAAATAGACACAAAATCCGAAAAAATGTTAATAGAAGAAATCTACCCTTGCTTTGAATATCAAATCAGACACAAAATTCGAACAAATGTTACTGGAAGAACTCCGCCCTTGCTTTGAATTTCAAAACAGATACAAAATACAAACAAATGTTACTGGTACAACTTTGCCCAAAACATTTCCCCCCCCCCCCAAAACAAAATACAAAGACCCTAGATCCAAATCTAGTACTTCACAAGGACAAATCAACAAATTCTAGTGTCTCGATGTAGACCATGAACAACATGACGAGCTTAATGAAGTGTACTTTTAATGGAGCAGGTTGAGTGACATAGACATCAAGCATAAATTGTACCAATAGAAGTAAAAAGGATAAAAAGAAAGATCGAAGACAAAAGAAGATTTTAAACAAGCAAGAACCATAGAGAGATATTTTAAATGGGAAGTAGTCATTTAAAGGTGAGATTTTTACCTAATTGATAAGGACCACTTGCAAATCCGCCTTGTATTCAAGCTTCTACCTTCGATTGCAAATGGAGTTTTTTAACGCCGTTCACGGATGATATTGTTTATGTTGTTCATAGATGTTATTTATAGAAGGTGGAGGCAGTCGGAAATATCTATTGAGAAATAACTGCAATAGACATCAACATGAAAGAAATCAATAATAGATCTCATAAATCATTAAGGATTCAATGCACAGATTTTACTGATCAGAACAAATCTATACAGATATATAAAATCTACACATCTCTAATATGGTAATAAATATGGTAGGCATTGAAAGATTCATTCCATATTCGCATTAATTTCTCAAATACCATGATTTTTCATATTCCAGTGTTCAACCAAAAAAACATATACGTCAATGGTATTTGGTATTCGATTTCTAGGAACAGACAAGTTTATACTGAAGTCCCCTCTTATAATAGCCTATCGGCTAATTAAATTCAAAATAAGAATTTAAGGACATGTTTAAAACAAAGTAATATGTATTTCTTGTTAGACACTGTCTATTTAGAAACATATTTGTACTTTGGTAAAATATATATTGTTAACAAACAATTGTATATTAGCAATTATGTTATTTAATTGTAAGTGTTTACAAATTACTAACACATATTAATACAATTAGCAATACACTTTGTTTTTTAATTATATTTATAGATTATAGTTGTATTTTGATTTTAAATTTAAGATATTTTGATGCTTGTATAGAAGATAACTTATGTGAGAGTTAGCGGCTATTTGGTTACGAAGTTAGTTTTTTCATCTAATTTTTAATAACTTTTTTTTTAAAACTATGCGATTCTCTTTTGTATCGCTGAACTAATTCAAACATGTCTTATATATTTTCTGTGATAGGTTAGGGGGAAGTACTCAATTATCATTAGGGAGACTAATAATCATGAAATTTTTGTCATGTTTACCCCCAATTACTACTATCAAAATAATCCCAAAAATGAAAACATGAGTACTAATAGCTAATTACTCTTGTATTAATAGTCAATCAAATATTAGCTTTTTTGGCACATTTGTACACCATGATTGAGACATTTCATAAAAACTACTGGAACATTTGGCCTCAAGTTATGACATTTTTTAGTTAATAACTTGGTGCAAGAACATAGTGGGTATCAGACAACACTTTGAAAATGTCATTTTTGATCACTTGAAATTCAATGATCTCTACATATGGATCCGTGAATACCAAGAATTTGAAATCTTATCTTTAAGTTGTTAACTCACATACAAAAATACATTGAAAAATCTATCAAAATCTGACTTACAATTTAGGAGTATTGGGTATGTGGAGTTATTGTGGGTAGCTACTAGGTACTTTTCCCTAATGGTTGAGAGATCACATGTCACTTTTATTAGCATTTTTTAATGATTATTAATGTATGAGTGGTGACCAATGACGACACATTCTTTTATTGCATGAAATTTAGAAAGAGGGTATTGTAAAATAGCATTCTAGATTCACCCCTCTTTAAATCATATGTGAATTTCAAATCATTCTCAATTTTGTTTTCCTTACTCGTAAGTCTTTTACTTAATAAATTTAGTTTTGATTCCACATGTAAAAACACAATGCCATGCTAACATGTTTATTTCATTGAGGTCTAAAATGGCTCCAAAAAATAAGTTAGAAGCCATGGTTGAGATAAGTAGCTATGTACCATATAAAACACTAACCATATAAGAATTATGAAATAGGTCAAGGAAAGTATCTTTTATATTAGTTAGTGATTTTTACAATTGCATAGCCAATTCCATAAGCATTGTGCCATTTTTATTGGTACACTTATATCACATCAAATTATTATTTTCGTCTTTTAGATTTACTAATTTTAATTTTTAATTTATTTTTTTGGTGGAGGGAACAAATACTTTTAGTGCTTAATAAAAGGTTCATTTTGTCCAAATATCATCTTCGTTATTGACATCAATCTAATAGGAATTTATATATAATATTTAGTTTAATTTTAAAGGTGAGAAAATGAAGTTGAGGATGTTTGGAATGGATTTTCTGTATTATTGAACTTTTAAGGTTTCATTGATCACTTTACAATATGTAAACTTTAAGTGTATTGAACTAATTTTATTTTGTTCTCATAGAATTAAATTGTTGTATGAATGGATTCATATAACTTATTAGGCAACTCATTGACTATTGGAGTTTGTTCCTCTTAGTTTTGGTATTTGAATGTGCAGGAAATAGTGGAGTTAAGGAATACCTTCATAAGTTTATTGAATTATTCAGGTCAATTTTACTTACTTAGGCCCCTTGAAAAAGTAAAAATAAAAATATGAGTGAAATAATGGAGATACTAAGATGGTGTATATTGGGGCTACAATGATGTGTGTTGATGTAATACTAGATGTTGACATTTATGATGCTCTTATAATGTTTTATGACAAGTCCATGCACACCCCTTTATTGATTTATCGCTTGAAAATTCAAATGCACAAATGAATGAGTGTACTTAAATGCAATAACCAAATACATAAATAAACACAATTGTGTACTATGAAGAAGTCAACAAGATTGAATTTTAATATTTTAATATTTAGATTCATGGTTTTATGAAAATGATAAGGGTCAAATTTGTGCTTGTGGTTATGAATAAGGGGGTAAATGGGAAATCTACGGATTATGATTTTATATAGATGGATAGATCTAGATAGATATGAGAAAATGAAGTTTAGATATGGGACTACTCCCAAGTCAAGTTTATGGGAAATTATGTCACTTATACACATGTTAGTGTATGTAAGGGGCTGTAGCCAAAGTGAGCCCAAAGTATAAGTGAAAAGGACAAGACCATACAATTTTGACTATTACATAGTTCTAAAGAATTGATCTTTGATAAGGAAATTGAATTCCAATGCTTGATATAGTTTCTTATGAAAGTTTTCTTCCAAATTTAGTTGTACCTTGTAAGAAAATATTGTTTGCAACGTCCTTGAGGAAAGAAAATATGCCTATAGATTTTAGTTAAAATATAATCAAGACCTTTGCATTTTATTAAATCTAGGGACATTAAAATAAATGGATCTCATCCCCATATTTCATGTGTTAGAATGTAATAGTTTATTCTTACATTATGCATCCCTATGTTCTTAATTTGAATTCAAGAAATAACAATTGCAAATTATAGAAAATAATAAATTATAGTGAATAAAAATAAACAACTACTCTTCAAACTTTACATAGGCTTATCAGTTTATTGTATAAAATTAATACAATAACTAATAGAGATAAAAGAGTTGACTTTAGTTAAAAATGCCTAGTTAGGTTTGAAATTGAAATAATATAACTAATATTAAACTTTATGTTAAAATTGAAGAAGGGGGACTGATAATATAGACATTGGTCAATACCTAAAGTCTAAAGTGTAAGCAAAATGAGTTTAATGTTCTCATGATGTCAACCTAAGGTGTGGTAACTTGTGAAGGTCCAAAGTTAAGTGTCTAGATGTTCATATGATTGATATTATTAAGTATGTGTTTATTAAGGAAGACAATAGTATTAGAATTCTGAATATGCAAGAAATAGTAAATTTGAAGTGTATATGGTAGAATGCTCTGTATTTCTTCACATTCAATGATTGTATCTTGTTTTTTTTGGATTAAGGTAAAAATAGGTTTAAAGGGGACCTGAAACCCCATACAAAACCCAAAAAATTAGAATATCGAGATAAAAGTCCCACAAGGTTTCACAAGGACCTAGAATCTACAAGTACAACATCAAGCCAAAAAAAAAAGGTTTTAGAAGGACCTGGAACCTAAACAGTCAAATATAGAGAATGATAGATAGAAAATAAAAATCGCTAAACATCTAGCAGTAAGAGCCAAGACCAACAATCCCAACAAGACAAGTAACCCCAACCAACAACTAAAACTTACAAAAAATAGAGAAAACTTACACCAGCTCCTTCATAGCCTTAGCTAATTCTTTACTAGTATTAACAACCTCCAAAAGGAGGTTTTCGACAGTCAAACGAGGAGCAGCTTCAATAGCCCTTTTCGTGTTCTACCTTATCCTCTTTCTTGGGCCACCAATTAGTTGGGCAATCATGGAGGAAATTATTTCCTCATTACTTCTTCTTCCAATACTCGTCATCGCTGTGCACAGACTAGAGGTAACCATGTTCATTTGGTGTCCATTTTCCTTAACTAGTTTCCTCAACCCAGCTTCATAGGCCATAAGTGTCTCTCTGATATTCCCAACTTTACTTTCCAGCTCAATTCTTTTAGTTTCCTTATTTTCCAAGTTGTCTTGTAAATCCTTTACATTTTTCTTTAGGGAAATGATCTCATTGTAACGTCAAGAATCAACCTGAAGAGAGGCATTCGTCTTTAGTTTGGCATTGTGGAGGAACAAAATTCTCCCACTGGTCTTCACCTTCCCATTATCCCCATTAGCAATTTTGTCATTGGGATAGTCAATATCCTCTTGGGCATCTTTAGGCACTAACTTTCTCTCCCCAACCGAGGCCTCTTTCTCATATTCAACCTTTTGATTTGCATTATCAATGATTGTATCTTGTTATCTTGGATATAAAATATATTTTCTATGGATTTTACACATTTATGCTTTCATGCCCTCACCAACTCAATTGATGTGGTTAGTAGTAATAGTATTCTAACAACAAGGTTGTCTATCAAATTTGGTCTGGAGAATGTTATGAATTTAGATTATATTATTGTTTCTAGTTGTGTAGTTTGGATTACGTATGCATATTTCTTGTGTAGTGTTCCCCTTTAGTTTGTAAGTATTTGTTTTTTCTATACAAGAGATGTTGTGATGTTATATTTCATGACATTATAGTTTTTATTGGTCTCTGGCCTACTTGATCTATCTTGATTAGATAATGAACTTTTGGTTTGGGCATGCATTGGAGGTTGAGTTCATAATATTTTTATGGATATTATTGTGGCATGTGAATATTTGTATTGAATTATTTTCATTGGATGATGCTTTTTAGGTCAACCGGTTAGTTTGATACATTGTTTATTTGCATGTTATGTTTGATGTCAATTCTGGAGGATATGTATTATGTATGAGGTTTATTTGGATCATCTTAAGAATATGATGCATTTGGGTCCCCTTTAACTCTTAAAGTGGACCATCTTTATCATAGTTTCTTATAGAAGATGTCTTTATTTGAACTATGTCCATTATGTCTCTAGCCAAACCAATTCAAGTCTTTTGATGAATAAGTTGATACATATGCATGCAAATTTGTGGATTGAATTTGATATATTTGGAATCATATGTGGTGAAGAGGAAGTAGAAAGTTATTTTTTGATGCACTTTCATGTTATATTTTTCTCATGATAAAATAATTTTGAGACAATGTATGTGTACGCATGCATGCATGATGATAGCCATAAAATTTGTCACTTAAAACAATGGTTCAAGGATAGTTTCATTTTTTGGAGACGTATTCATTACAATTCATCTTATCTTCATGTTTGTTGAAAGATAATGAGTTCTATTAGTAGTTTGTGTTGAAAATGTTTATTGTGTCATTAATGAGCTTTAGCCTACAGGTTCTTTTTGTATCTTGTCTCACGGTTGCTCATTTTGACTCTCAACTCCATTGGATCTTTCTAGAAGGTTGTGTGCCTTAGTTTGAAAGATAAATTATTTGGCTTAAGGTACCTTAGCCTTGAGCCTAAAATATTATTGTACATTATGTTATTCATATAGTAAGTGTGTTCTCACTATGGTTTTTGCAACTTTAGATTTTCCACATAAAAATATATGGGGTTCATGGGTATGTTATTCATTTCTTTATCTTCCTTTAATTTTAAGATGTTTAAAATTAGTTAGTGAATGTTTGTGATTACATTTTTAAAAAGATTTCCTCAAGGCTTATTCACCTCCCAATCAATAGTGTGGTTTCTTCAACGTAATGCTACATTTAAAATGGATGGATTGAGATAATCAAGTCCCATTAAATTTAACTAATGTGCAGAACTAGGTCGAACCTATATTTTTGGCAATAATCCTTTCATCTATGGATTTAAATTGACTTGTGTGACCTTAAAATTATTGTGCTACCCTAAATTTAAGGTTTTCAAAACTTTTGTGACTAAAATTAAAGGCTTAGTGGCATTAAAATAGTTTTGGAACTTGCTAATCTAATGTGTGGAAGTTTACAAACTTTTCCTCGCATTTATTAAACTTTTTTGGTTAATTTGATTATTTGATAAATATTGTTAGACACACCAAGAACATTTGCGATACATGCTAAAATAATCGGCAATGATTTAGTTAAGATTATGAGAGCTTGAGACTTTAACAAAGTTTAATAGATGAACAAAATAACATAGTGCAAGAACTAGAGTTTTGATATTTTGAAGGAATATACAATGCAAGTGGAATGGTTGATGAAAAACATGGCTATAATAGATATGAGTGATGCTAAGAATGAAAATTATTCACTACTTGGTAGAGAAATATTTATGACGATGCATGATCCAAATGAGCTTTGGGTGACATATTTTTATATTATCCTAGACATACAATTTTAGATTTTTGGTTCTAGAGTTATTAAATGATGATTTATTAGGATTGAATTAAAATAGATCCATATTTAAAATTCAAAACTAAAAATGGGTCAAATTTGTTCCTACAACCTTTAAATAGGTTAAGGTGACACATATGACCTTATGAATATAGAAAGATGCCAACACAACTCATTGGAGATCCACTAGAGAAAACCATGAGAGATGATCAATGAGAGACTCATAATAATATTACAAATGATAATATGTCAGCTAATTAAGTTTACTTGACAAATTAAGGATTTGTAAATATGTTTCAATAAGATTGTTTTAATGAGGTTATGATCACATATTAAGATTTGAATATCTTGTTTTTATGAGCATTATAAAGAAAAAATAAGAGTGGTATCATGAAAGGTTCTTCTCAATGTTTGCAAACTAAATTTATAAATTTGAGGTCAAAGGACTATATATCTAAATTATGAATAGATAACAGGTAACCTAAGCTAAGTTCACTAGGGTAATTTTCTCAATTGTCTACCTTAACTTCCGCTAGCATTCTAATGTAAAAGAACCCCCTTTAGTTATTCATAAACAAGATATGCACAAATCCACTAGCATTCTAATATAAAAGAACCCACTTTAGTTATTCATAAACAAGATGTGCACAAATTTCCTCTTGACCAACTAAGAAAAAATGGGAAGTGATCATAGTTTTTTAATTAAAAAATTAATGAAAAAAATTACACTAAAGAATTGAAAAAATATAAAGATGAATGTAGATATCGACATGCACAATGAATGATGGATTTAGAATATTGTTAGGGGTAGCAGGGATGGATTCTAATGCCAAATTTATAACACATCTATATGGATCTTTGTGTGGGGTCATATTACAGTCCATCATATTAAAGAATAATACATAAATAAATCGAACCCAACGACATAATGGAAATAAAGATAAGCATAATATTAACAATAAATAATGATTGAGGAGCATCTCGGGTGTAAGGGAAATCTTGCATCACCAAAAATACTTCTATTCCCAATTTTGTGTTTTCAATAAGGGTTATTCCAGTCCAGAGTTGTTATTTGTCGAAGCTTGTTGGTTTTAGTAAGTAGGTCTTATGAGCTTAGATTGTTCTAATTTTTTTTGTGAAGATTCATCTTAGATTTATCAGCCCTTCAGATGAGTTTCATTGCCATATCATATGTATTAGTGTAGTTATTGCATATTTTTTGTATGAATTTTGGCTATCCAAACTTCAAACTCGGCAATGAAGACCTAAATGGCTCCAAAATGAAGTCAAACCTTCATTGATGGATGCTTTCATGATTAGCTATTGTAGAATAGGAGATGCCATTTTTGAAAAGGGGCTATAATAGCTAATTAGGTCAACAATTTTTAGTTATGGTCTCTAGAAGTGGGTCATCTAAAAATGTAATTTGCAAATTATCTTGAGTTGATTCTATGTAATAAAGCGTTATAAAATAATATAATATGAGGTTGGTCAACCTTGAGGATTAGGGCTTAGTATCCAAAATCTTCTTGAGTAGTTTAAAATGCCTATATAAAGAAGGCATGTAGGTAGACTAGGGATTTCTTGGTGATAGTCACAGCTTCATCTTGTAGATTGTTGTAAGGAAGGAATCCATGTGAGTTTGCACATTGTAATTCTAAATTCTATAATTCCACACTTGTGGAGATAATAAGAAGCCCATATTTTATTCTATCATATTGCAGTTATTTCTATATTTTTTTGTGTCTTTGTGGTCATAAGGGGAGCACCCTTCATCATATAAAATAACTTTACTAGGTATATGATCACCATAAACAAATGAATAAAATTAAATACAATAAACTATTTGGTATATAAATGGCCAAAAGAAGATGAAAATGGTTGTAATGCATAAGAAACTAACAAAGAACAATCTACATGCCACAAAGAAAGACTCCAACATGCAATTTTTTAGACCAAGGATCAAGTTATATGATTCATTCCTATGAAGAAATATGCAGGCTTGCAAATTAATGCCTTGAGGAAACTCACATACCAATCAAGGAATTAATTTATATTAAACCAACATTTATATTATTATTTATCAATATTTAATGTTATATATACTTAACCACCATGAATTATATTAAGATGATTAACTATATAATTCGTTAACCCTCATGACAAAATCATGAAAAAAGTACATGAAGCTAGAAACATAATCAAAAGATAAGGTATTATTTGGGGTATTTGGATTTATGGTCCACCTTGCTGAGTTTTAACTCCTGAAATATTGCAAAAGCTAAATAAACACACCATCTCTCCTCATTTTGGTATTCATTTTCATCCACGAACATGAATTCAAGATTGATATTAGGAAGCATTCATCAAGTTCAAGGTTTCAGGGAACTCATCCAAGCATTCAAGATCTAGACTTCTTCTCAAACATTGAAGGTGTTCTTCTCTAAGGATCGATCACACTTATTCCCCCATCGAAGGCCAAGAAAAGGAGTTTTTATATTAGGGAAGGAGATATGCATACATCCACATTCATCCAAGTCATCTTTACTTTTCTTAATTGAACATTCTAGAAAACTACAATATCCATCGCAATAGGTTTTATCTTTAATGATTTCCTTTAGGTTTTTGTGTTAAGTCAAAGTTATTGCATCAGCATATATGATTACATTCAAAAAAGCATTTACATTGCCAAGGTATGACACATTCTATTTTTTCAATCTAGCCTCTAACATATGACATCACACATTTATTTCCTTTATTTTATTTCTAGGTTTATTCCAAATAGGGGTTTGACGAAGGAAAACTTCTTCATCAAACCATCTTCCTTAATTTTATCTATATAAGTACATGTGGTGTAGTTGTTGGGGATCATCTAAAAAGTACAGGACTTATTAGAGTGATTGTAAAATTTTGAAGCATAGTCATAAGCAAAATAACAAAAATTTACAAATTGTAATTAGGAATAAAACACCTATTTCATTGTGTACCTTGCATAATCACTTCAATTCCAAAGTGCAAGTTAATGGAGTCTCCTAGAGCTCATAACAATTCATTAAAGTCATTTGTTTATTTTTATCAATATCTATTTCCTAAATATTCTTATTTTTTCTTATTTAGCCTTCTATTTTGTTTAATCGTATAATCATCATCAATATCAATAGTAGGAAAGGACCATTGACCCACTTAGAGCTCATCTTACTTGAGTCTATTAGGACATCTTCCTTCTAAGTGTGCATCAGGTAAAAGGGAATAATCCATATTACTTACCTTTTGTATTGTGAAATTTGTATAAACATGTTGTCATTTGTTTATAAAGAAACAATAAGTATTAAATGCACATATTAATCTCATCTTTTGACAAGTCAGAGAATATTAGGATTAAGGTGTCACAACCTTTAATCCCAAAAGGTGAAACTAAGATAAATGTGTCATAATCACTTGTGCTTGTGTTTGTATTGATAGAGAGGTCACGATTAGAGACACCAAGGATTGGAATGCAATAAAATTTATAAGTTCCTATTACTATAAATTATAGGGGGAAGATGACCTATACTTCTTCAAGAAGATTATCTTTGTAAGAGCACATAAGATATTTTTTCAAGTGAGTGCACGCACAATTTACCATGAGCTACAAACTCCAATATTGACAGAGAAAATTTATTAGTCTCAAATTGATAGAGAACATTTACAACTAAAAACTCAAAATTTGATGTTGAGATACATGCAACTTCAAACTTCAAATTTTATGGTAGATAAAATAGCTTATGGGTACAAAGGACACATGTAGGAAAAGATAATGTAAACTAAATAGAAACCCTTCTGGCTCCAATATATTAATAGCACATCCAAAAAATCAAATTAAAATTTTTTTATTTTTTATTTTTTGGTAGAAACAAAGCACATTTGCGCGTTCTCTTTTAATCTCCTTAATCTTTTAATTTTTTTGAAAAAAAGGCTCTTTCTCTCATTGCACCATCAAACTTTGAGTGTATCTTTCTTCAACTATTCACTTGAGATTAGTCATTTCTAATTCCAAAAAAAAAGACCACTTAAGACCCCTCTCCTCCATTTCCACACACTTATTCTTATTTTTAATTTTTTGTTGGAATAGAATAAAGAGGTTGGAAGAGATGTAATTTTGGTTATACATGATCTTTCAAGAAACATGTTTTGACAAGGTACTAATTTCCATCACATAATGTCTAGAATCTGAATGATAATCAAAATGATGCACAAGAAATCTAAGAAGAGTTCCATTATATTGTACATTACTTGAATTTGACATTATGGTGATCGACTTGCTTATGGAGAATACAGGTGCCTAGTTTTTGGTGCTATGCTTGTGAACCTTGCTTTGTAAGTCATTCTTGGTTTCCCATTTATAATTTTCTATATACTATAAGCATAAGATAGTATATATTTATATATTATTATAGAGTTATTATGCTACTAGATTTATATTAATTAAAAATAAGTGTAATGCCTATCTCATTTGGTTTCTACATGAAATCCTGATGGATGTAGCTTTGAGTTTATATGCATGTATTATGTGATCACATTGGAACTATGTGAGGTTTGTACCTTCAAGGTGATCATATCTATGTCATTGTATTGATAAGTTGGTTATGCCCTTATTCTTGGTTTTGATAACCATTATGTTGTGGTTAGTTGTATACTTGATTTTTTATTCTAGATCATCTAAAAAAATTGTTTTGAGTTTTGAGAACTTGTTGTGTTTGGAACTAGGTTTGACATGTTTATATGATTTTGTGATCATTCTCATTTTATGGTTATGCACTACTACTGTGAGATGCGCCTAGTTTATTTTTATCTTGTGCTCATTCTGTGATTATTGCTATGGTCATGATGTGATTACTGCTAAGATATTGTTGATTATGTGGAGTATGATGCGAGTAGTAGTTCCATTAATGTATGTACCAGTGGTTACTAGATTGTGATTGTATCACATTATTATTATTCTATGATTAACTATGAAATGTTATCTAGTGGTTGTATTATGTGATGCATTGATTACCATACATGCATTTGTTTACCAATATCATTTTCAATTTAAATATTATACCATTTTATTATTACTACTTGATCATATCTGCATGATGATTATCATTGATTTATATTATATTATGCCTTTTATGATGTTGGTTATTTTTATGGAGAATTACACTAATCTATGCTCATAAATGCTAGAAATGATTATTCAGTATTTTTATATTTAAATGCAATGTTAATTTAAATCATATAATATCCATGGTTATGTTCACATAGTTGCTATGAATTATGCCCAATGTTTTTTTTGCAAAGAGAGACAAAGTCATAATCATTCATTTGTGAGATCTACATGATGTATTATTCTCCTTCATTATTTTTTATCATGTATGTTTATGTGCTTTGACTATTTATACCATGGACAACTATAATTGGTGTTTGTATAATTTAGTGAATAGTTATAAGATATATCTCACCTGAGCTAAAGAATTTGAGTGTGTCGATGATGCAGGAGCATCTTGGGTCTTTGAACAATCTTGCATCAATTAAAAATATTTTTTGTTTTCTGTAATAGTCTATTATTCATGAAGTATCCATTGTTAATTTTGTTTTCATGTTGTGCGCAGTTGTCATCATGTCAAGGACCTATCCTAAATCCTTTTCCTAAGAGCACGAGTTCTTATGTTTGATCTACTTCATGTCATGTGTCATTCTTTGTGGTCCCTATTTCCTTATGTTTTTATTCAAAGAAGTGTATTGATATGATTGGAATAGATTTCATTGATTACGTGGCATCTTGCATAGTTAGGAGATGACCTCTAACACATGTAGACCTACCTTTAAGTGAATATCATTTCATATTGTCCTTTGCATGGGTTTTGGTCTACTCTTCTAAGTATGGACCTATATTATGATTAAATTCTTGACTATATAACTTGTGGCTTAGCTAGCTATAAAAATAACTTGGATAGATGTAGGAAGGCAAAGATTCTATGATTTAGAATGATGATTTGAAGGTAGAAGATAGAGTATGTGAGATGAGACTCTAAGAATGTATATTTATTACTTTATATAAAGCCACAACCCGGATGGCATCACAATCACGCATGTTGTGGTTTCTTTATATATGAAGTGAAATAATTACACCTACAAATCTACTACATCTGGCCTTGTATTTTTGGTGGTTTCATTGATTTGTGTTTAGCTTTTGTGTGCATCTCTTAGCAGGGAGTGTTGAATGGTTTTAATTTGAGTTTATTCCACATGTGGTTCTTGATTCCCTATATCTCCCCACATTAGGTGGTATGAGAGAAAGTTATTTCTTGAGATTTGGATCAAGGAGAACCTTGTAGAATTTGGTTTTAGGGTGGCAGATCTGAAATCTAACCTATAACTTGCAGAAGGTTACAATCTTGGAAGAACTATTGTTAAGATGGTTCATGGTAGAGGAAATGATAATAATGGTATTATGGACATGTTGATTCAGATTGTAGTGAGGCTTGAAGTTGTGGAGATAACACAAAGAAGAGGTGTACATCTTGAAGTTGTTAGTGATGATGAAAAGGAAACACCAAACCCTAACCCTGAACCTGAGGTTGAACAATATGATGAAAGGCTTCTGAGATTTTTTTCTAGGGTGAATATTAGACTTGTTGTTGAAGTTTCTTGCTATGATGGAAGACTTGAGACTAATGTTTTATTAGATTGGATTACTGAGATGGATAAATAATTTGAGTATGAAGTTACTCTTGATACTAAGAAAGTTAAGATAGCAGTCACAAAGTTAAAGGGTCATGCTTCACTTTGGTGAGATTATTTGTAAACTAAGAGACAGAAAAGGGGGAAAAAAAAGATCAAGACATGGGCAAAGATTATTGGAAAGATGAAGAAGAATTTCTCTGTTGATTACCAAGTTAATCTATTGAGGAAAATGCAAAGTTTGGGGCAAAAGGACATGAGTGTGAAGGAATATACTGAGGAATTATACGGATTTGATATCACATCTAGACATGTGGATGATGAAGTTGAGAAAGTGGCTAGATACCTAAATGGTTTGAGGACATTAATTCAAGATAAAATCATCCATGTTAAGATGGACAATGTAGATGAAGCATATCAATACACTTTGAAGGCTAAAGAAAGATTGGTGAAGAAACGTGAGCAAAGATAGAGAGGAAGAGGGGGAAGACTTTAGAGAAGTAGATGCAAAACATATGGCGAAGGTAGCAGATCTGACATCACAATACAAGATAAAGGAAAATTGGAATGGAAGAAATAACTTGCTAGTAAAGAGGTAACTACACTAGGGGTGGCTATACTAGTTACACTACGAATAGTAATGGTTGAAAAGGAGAAGAGTGATCTTGGTTTAAAGATACTTGTTATAAATGTGGTGAAGAAGGACATATAGCTTTTGAATGTACTAACTCTGGAAAGAAGATTGGAGGTAATAGTAGAAGCACTTTGTCTTGTGAAGAAATTTTCAATATGCCTAATGAACCTAAAAATTGTGAGAACTTGATGTTAAGAAGAATCTTTTGGAATGAGGAAATGGATGAAGTACCTATTTTGAGAAGAAGTTTGTTCACAACCAAATGTAGGATAGCTGGAAAATACTGCAAGGTAATCATTGATAGTGGAAATTCTAATAATTTGGCATCTAAGGGACTAGTTAATGAATTTTAGTTGTAGAGATTGAGACATCCTAAGCCTTATCATGTTGCTTGGATCCAAAAGGAGCATAAAGTACTTATAAGTGAGCAATGTCTTCGTAAATTCAAAATTTAGAATTATCATAATGAAGTCTTGCGTGATATTATGCCTATGGATTATTGTCATATTATTTTTGGTAGACCTTGGTAGTATAATACAAAATATTTGCATGATGGTAGATTGAATCAATATACTATTTGGGTAGATAGAAAGAAACAAATATTGTTACCCTTGCTATAGAAACTTGAGGAGAATAATGGTACCAAAGTTATAGTATGTTTGGTCGAAGGTAATCAATTCTCTAGACATATGAAGGAACATAATGTTTGTTTTTCTTTAATTCCTAAAAGATTGAAAAAAAAAGATGAGTTACAACATGCACCTGAAATTGAATCTTTGTTATGAACTTTCAAGATATTATTTCTGATAAAGTACCTAATGGTTTACCACCTATGAGAAGCATAAGTCATTGGATGGATTTGATACCTAGAGCTAGTTTTCCTAATAAAGCACCACATAGATTGACACCTGATGAAAAGGATGAATTGAATAGACAAGTGCAAGAATTGCTTATGAAGGGTATGATTAGAGAAAGTTTGAGTCCTTGTGCAATACCTATTGTGTTAGAACCTAAAAAGAATGGAGAGTGGAGAATGTGCACTAAATATAGAGCTATAAACAAGATAAAAATGAAATATAATTGTGTAGATTTTCATTCATAGCATACACCCATTCTAGAACTGTCACTAAGATGCTAGTTTGAGAACAATTTTAGCGGTTGTAGTTAGGGAAAAATGATATGTTTGTGGAGTCTTTATTTAATAATGATTTATTGGGTCTAGATTATTTCATTGTTATTTCGATTGCACTTTTCACTAAGGTCTCATGAATGCATGTTTCCACCGTGCACAAATTGGTGCCCATAGTGGGGCTTCGTTCTAGAGCCTCACTATACTTTAACTTTTCATTCTAATATTTATTTTTTCTTATAGATTTGTGTATTACTCTAGTTTCTTATGTAGATCTAACTTGTTACAAGTTTTACAATGCTTGGGAAGACTCATAATAGGAACAAAAACCTTTCAAAGACATTCCTGAGCTCACTAAGACCAAATCTAAGATTATATAAGATTATATAAGATAATGTATTGGGATACCCTTTTCCTTCATTAGCATTCTACAAAACTGAGGAATCTTAAAAATGACCAACATCTTTAAAGAAAGCAATGTTCCAACCCTATATAGGGACTATTATCCAATAGCCATCATTACCTCAATTTGCATACATCAAGTCAAAAATTAACAGAAACACACATTCTTCCCCTACCTAACTTCACATAATTGAGTCTTATCATCACCAACATCACTAAACACCTATTTGAAATATAACTTAATGTTCAAACACATTTTGGTCTAAAAATTATCCTCATACCATTGAAATGAAGAATAATTAAAGGTGTCTCATTTGCATCTCATGCTACTGAGTAAAACCAATGTAGCTGCAAAACAAAAGGAACCTAAAAGATCGCCCATATGGGTAAGTACCAAAATAGAGAAATGAACTATCAATCTGTGAAATCCCCAAATATCATTGAGCCTATTACACATGTTGGTTGCTTATCAACCACCATTGCTAATGAATCACCCCTGTTCAAACAACAAACCTCAAAATTGTCCAAAAAAATGGGATCATCTCATAACTAGGATGAAAATAGCCTTGAAACTAAGATTGAAGATTTCCAAAAAAATCTTGAACTCATTGACATAATGGAAAAGATACTTGAAAAACATAAAGAAAATTACTTTTTATTATTGTCACAACAAGGTGTGAAATTACCATCTAACTTCAATATATCAAACCTTAGGAGGGATGAAGAAGAATCACCGCTAGAGGTTGTCACTCAAAAACTCCAAGACCTTTAATTAGAAATGGAGAGAATGAAATGGGGAAAGGTTCAACTAGTTGAATTCAACCTCGAGAAGGTATGCACATTACGTTGATACCCTTTCCACAAAATATGTAGCTACCAAAAGATGATAAATATTTTGGCACATCAAATCCTCAAGACCATCTCTAAAAATTCTATAGTTTAAGTATGAAATTCATCCATGACAGGACCTACCTTATGTAGCTACTCCCTAGGAGTTTAGAGGGGAAATACATGGAGTGGTTCTCAAAATTCCCCTCCAATATCAAATCATTTGACCAACTAGATTTAGCCTTCATCGCACAATACTCATACAACATTGAAAGGGAGGTTACCATGATCAACTAATGCAATACAAAACAACTCTCAAGAAAGTCCTTTAAGGTATTTTTACAAAGATGGAGACACACCTTTGCTAAATACCATCGAGATATTTCAAACAAAGAGAAGACAAATATCTTCATCAATAGCCTATCTAAACCCATGAACTACTGGCTACAACTACAAGGTCCAAAAGACTTTAAACCCACTTTAGAAAATATAGCTAAAGTGGAAGAAACCCTATTAAGCAATGACATCATCAAGCTATTGAAAGATGGAAAAGGTTTCTCAAGTAGCTCCTCAGAACCACACAACTCCTCTAACCAGCCGAATGAAAAACAAAAATCATGGTGGAGGAATAATAATAAAAATATGGTAAATATTGGTGTGGTAGAGGCCAATCATGTTAAACCACAACCTCACCCCTATCCAAATCAACCATACCCAACTATCAATAACACCAATGTTTATACTTGCCAAAACCCACCAAAATAGGATAATGTTCATTCATTCCACTAACAAAATACAACTACTTCCCCGACAGAAAACAATTCCAATCAACAAGTAGCATACAACCAAGCTCCTCCCCCAAGAGGATGCAAATCCACCAACATACTCAAGGTATACACATCCATTGGCAAGAGATTCAAAAGAGCTTTACACACGCTATTAGCTGATAAGCTCATCATACTACCAAAAGCTAAACCTTATGAGCCACAAGTCAAATCGTGATGGTGGAATGATAAACATTTTTGCACTTATCATCAGAAGTAAGGACACCTCACGAATAACTTCTATGCTCATAAAGAAGCCACCCAAAAATTAATTGATGATGAGATGATTTAAGTATGTCATCTTTGTAATAATGAGGATCACACACCTTTTAAAAATCCTTTCATGAATCATGAGAAAGGTGAGTCTTCCAAAAGTAATTGGCCCACATCCTCTAATGACAAAGTCAACTATGCTCATAATTGTGACAACACAATTAACATGATCTCAAGATTTGATGGCATTGTCAATGCCATCATGGTCAAAGATAAAAATAAGAAACAAGCATTGAATGCCATCACTCAAGGTCAAGCCTCTAAAGTGGTTATGTTGAGGGAAACCACCAGTTCAGACTAGGTCACAACAAGTTTGATTATACCCAAATATAGTCTATTCAATCAACTATAGTCTATTAAATCAACTATTGAAAACTCCTGCCCATATTTCCATTTTTGAATTATTGCAAATATCCCTAGACCATAAGGATATACTCACAAAATATTTAGTGCCCAATGAACTTGAAGTAAATAGATTCCAAAATATGGTGAGAAACCTTGTTGACCCTTCTTGTGTATTCTTCTCAACATAGAATGACATGTCCTTCTCTTATCCTCAAAACTCCCCATTGTACATTGAAGTCTTCATACATAGGAATAGAGTGAAGAGAGCTTTGGTTTACAATAGGGCTAGTCTAAATATTTGCACACTAAACCTAGTAAAAGCACTAGGATATAATGAGGATGTTGTTGATCCTAAGAAAAAGATTGCAATTAAAGCTTATGATGATGAAGAGAGATCTTCTAAAGGCATGATAATTTTACCTATGAGGGTAAGCCCAGTCATTATAAAGAAATTGTTTGTCAAGTCCTGGATTTGAAGCTGACCCACAACATCTTATTAGGTAGCTCATGGATCCACGATATGCAAGCAATCCCTTCCACTTATCACCAATGTCTAAAATTTCCATACATGAGCTAGGAGGTAACCATACCTGGGGACCAAAATTGTACACAATACTTTAACTCCCTTGTTCCTTACAATAGGGAAGAAGCCCCCATCTTAACTGGTAATGCCAACTAGCCTACATCAGCAAAAGCCTCAAGCTCCACTAGCCAAAACAACAACCTCTTATCGACAACGACTAAGGGAAAAGAGAAAGTAGGTTGTTCTAGTTATTCCACTCCATCACCACTATCATCAAGAGGATCTCAACATGCACATTAACAGAAAATGGATTGCTTAATGAAAGAATTTGACTAAAAATGCAAACTACAGTGCAAGGGTGTAAGTGAATATGCAGTTTCATTGTTTGACCCACCATCATCTCCCAAATCACATGGCAAACCACCTACAATAAACACTTTTTTTAAAGAAAGTGGTATGTCTACAAGCACAATAGAAGAAGAATATGAAAGAATATGAAATGTTGATATATCCCCCCACCTTTTTGTAAAAGGTTATGAGTTGATGAAAAAATTGGTTAACAAGGGGATGGTCCTTTGGGAAAAGGCAAGGGTATTGTTGAACTGCTAATAACACAATTCAGACCCAACAAATTGAAAATAGGAGTGGGCTATTCAAAACAAGAAAAATAAGGTTTTCCACATTATCTTTAGCCAACACACTTTGATAAGTCATGACACAGACATAGATATTCCTCCTCATCTACTTTAGTTTGGGTACTAAAAGAGAAGGACATTATAGATTGGAGCACATCCAATCTAAAGAATATAAATCTATCCATCCTTGATCTACATATTATAGAAGAAACATTCATGGATGTCATTAATGATGAAGATGATGATGACTCTACCAAATGGGAATTTGATTTTCTATCTGAGGAGTCTAACCATGATAAATAATGTGATGTAATTCACATTCATACACAAAGCATTGTCACAACATGAGAGTCTATCTCTAGCTTAGACTCCCCAGCTCCACCTACAAAGCCTGTTGCACCACACTCCTTGATAACATCATCAATGTTGACAAAGGAGTTTCTTCCACCTTGACTCCTAAACCCCAAGGTTGTTCTTGTGAAAGCCCTACATGACTTGACTCACCCTACTTACAAACAAGCACTTGGATCTCAGGTTGATGCACTAGTTCACTTGGCGTACATTAGATATGATTTTCCCTTTGTCATTGCCTCACCCATCCTCCCTTGCTAACATCACCCTCTTGTTGTGACTGATCTAGTGAGCTTGACATGCTTTCAAATGCACACTTACTTGGCATCCCAAACAACTAAATAGCTACACTACCTATCCGTTAACCATACTTCCTTTCATATGCACATTACTCATCTATTTATGGTCATTGCTCACCATGCACTACACTTCACTAGACTTGCTACATGTTCACTCTATGAAACCTATCACTCTAGTACCAAGTACACTTTCTACTCTACTTTGACATTAGGGTGCTCTGATCCCCACCAACACATATCTTCCAAACATAATCACCATGCATTTCACTGCACACTTGCTGCTGGCACATCCCACAACTTGTTACTAGAATCCTACAACAACTCTATCCATAAAGAATGGAACAAACCTGACACTATTGTACACAACTATCAACACTACTAGTCTACAAATAATGGCTTTTCTACTATTATGAGGTTCTAGTACCTTGA
Source organism: Cupressus sempervirens (assembly GCA_028749045.1). Taxonomy (NCBI): domain Eukaryota; kingdom Viridiplantae; phylum Streptophyta; class Pinopsida; order Cupressales; family Cupressaceae; genus Cupressus; species Cupressus sempervirens. Next base: position 539,613,560 of record CM053786.1, on the reverse strand, counting down.
TGATGTGTTTTACTAGAGGTATTGGGATGAATCCATGATCTTGTACTTGCTTTTGGTTTTCATTGTTCTAATTCAGTGATCCTTTGATTTTACACATTTTTGGTGTCCACTTGTAAGTGTTTCCTCTCATTTGGAAGGCCATGTGTACCTCGACTAGTTTTGCATGATATCTCAGGTGAGGTTCTTTATCTGACATGTGTCTATTTGGATATTTGTTTACATTTACTATAGAAATAACTTATGTTCGTAATGATTATAATGTTCCATATGTACATTATTTATTTTTGGTTGAATTCTCAACATGATACAGTATTCATATTATCATAGCTAAGCTAGTGGTGGTTGTACTATGTCAATTTTTATTTAGGAGCTCAATGATGACATTTAATTTGCATCTCTTTACAAAATGTGATAGTTAGTTGCATCCATCTAGTTTGAATTTCATCTTAGGTTCCTTAAAAAAAAATTGTTGGCACATAAATTGGGAATACTCTAGCATGCCTACACAACATCATCCAACAAATCAATAACAAAACCAAAATACGGCTATCAAATGGCAGACAACAACATCAACATCACCACGAGGTTTTAAACACTCAAGTTTTGTGGAATTTGTTTCATCACAACACCGCCACCATTCATTGTACTTTAGTATCCCATATTATCCATTCCACCTATTTCATTATGTGACCTTTGAATCTCAAAAGTTTTGGTCACTATTTCCCTCATTACCTCGCACCCTTCATATTGTTGAGATAATGGGTGTTGCACACATTGCATAATATTGTTATTTTATTATTTTATTTTATTATGTAATGTTGTGCCTAGATGGACGTGCAACATGTAAAGATTCTCATAGAATATTCTTGATGAGTTGTATTGTAACATTGTGATAATATTTCATGTAATTATTTAATATTGGAGAAAAGAATTAAATGCCCAATATTAAATGTGGGGTCAGCAGGTTAGGTAGCACATGGTTTATGTAATACCACTTGGTGGTTTTGTGGGACTTGCTACTATATAAGCAGCCACAAGGGTAGTTGTTGTAGAGAGAGAAAGAGTGACAAGGAGAAGACAAAAGGCAAGAGTCAAGTAGGACAAGGCTTGACAGGTTAGCCAAGGGAGCATTTGTGAAGGTTGAAAGCATGGCATGGGATGTGTGGATTCATGCTTGTTCACATAGTTTGCTCGGTTGTGGCTATGGCCATGAAGGCTTCCATGGTTGTATGGCAATGGTATTTTTTGTTGAATAATACATGGTGATGGATGCTTTTGGAGGCTGAGTTTTTCCCTCAATGAGGGTTTCCCAGGGTATATCTTGTGTCACAATTTTGTGGGTATGTTGTCTATTCTCTTGCATGTGGATTTTAATTCCGTGTTTATTTTAGATCTATTATGGGTTATGTGGAAACAGTTATATTCTTTATTGCCAAGTTTCCTTACAAGTGGTATTAGAGCTATGGTTTTATTATTGTAACCCTAGATTGAATCCATGGGAATGCATGAGAGGATAAAAGAAAGGGGCAAGATATATGAGTTTTTATTGCAGATCTGAGGGTTTTGGATTTGCTATTATGATAGGATGTTAAAAGATTTGGGCATGTGAAATTGTTGGACAAAAAGATTTTTTCGGATGTTTCATTTAAAATGAGGGTTTTGGGGGGTAGCATGCAGAAATGACCTCTTGGGTAAAAACAGACCTCACCATTGGATCCGGGTCGACATACCCATAAATTTTGATATATAATATGCCCTAGTTTGGCCATGTTCAGAGGAAATGGAAGAGTTTTTTGGTTTCAGCCCATGATGGCCGTCAAATTTAATCCCGTCGGAATTTTCGTCACTGAAAAAAAATAAAATGAAAAATTGTACTGAAAATGGTAAAAAGACTATCTTAGTAAAATGGCCATAACTTTCTCTCAGAATATCAGATTTTAGAGTTCTTATAGGCGTTGGAAAGCTAATTTAGAGCACTACAAGATGGTGTAGGTTTGGTTCTATGATTTTAAAATTTTGTCAAGTTTTAAGAGCCCTAAATTTAGATGTTATTTATTTTGAGCACGAATTAGGGCATAACTTGGGCATACGGAGTCAGATTTTGGACTTCGAGTAGTCAACTGAAAGATCTTGGAGAGCTCTACACATTGGTTTAGATTTGGTGTAGGTTTGGCATGATTTATTTGGTGATATATTGATCTGAATAGTTTATAGATATATTTTAACTATGGTAACTTGTGAGTTTATTGCATTGGAAATTTAAGTTTTGATGTCATTGTATACTCAAGTTTGGTCTCATGATGATATGGTTATCACTCTTTGGTTTGGATATGCATGATGACTTGTTGGATCTACAAGTTGTGTAGCGTTGTAAGCGGTCTATACTTACAGGTTGCATTTATAGCTTGGTTATGGGTTGTCTTTGCCCATTGATCTTTCATTATTGATGCATATTCAGATTGGTGGCTTGGATTTGGGTTGTCTATTCCCAAAGTCACATGATTTTATCTTCATGTAGAAGGGATGAGATGTTGTTACCAGGTACAGTCATGGCAGAGGATTGTGGTTGACTATGCTGACAGGTTGGACATATTGAGAGACAGATGCTCGGTTCATGGATGTGATCATGGTGTCATGGATTTTTGGCATGACATGATTGGTTATACAGGTACATCCTTGATGTTCATTAGCTTGGATTTTCTGATTTGGTTATGGTGGTATAGCTTCTTGGTTGAGGATCATGGTTATTTGGTTTCTTTTGAGGAGCTCATGATGTGCACTTTGAGTTCTTTGATGGTTTGATTCCTTGGTTGATTCTCATGGTTAGAGGATGGTTTTTCATCATGATGTCATGGATAGCTTGGATACATGGTTTAGTGGGAGCTTGTGACAGTGATGGGGTGACAGTGCAGGATTAGTTCCTAGTTTGGTTTGGATCTTCATGTAGGAGATGGATTTTATGATGCCATAGGTGACTTGGTACCACAGTTGAGTGGGAGTTGTTGGCATTGATATATTTATTAAGTGTTTGCAGATGTTGGAGGTTTGTCTTAGATCCTGTTGTTGCAGAAGCGTCTTTGACATTTGCATGGTGCACTTGTTATCTTCATGGTATTTGAAGATGGTTAAATCTTGAGGACTCATGGAGTTCTTGGTTATCTTCATGGTGTGTGGAGATGGTTCTTCCTGGTATGTGGAGATGGTTTTCTTCATGGTGTGTGGAGATGGTTGCATCTTGAGGACTCACAGGGTTCTTGGCAAAGGTATGGTTTATGCTTTTATTTGGCATGTTATCCTTGGTATGAGGATGGTTTCATTATTATCTCATGGTATACTCTTGATACACGTTTAGAGTTGTGACATGTTATAGTATGTTCATGTGGAGCATGTTATCTCTTTGGTTGAGATGGTAAGATCATGTTGTCATGTTTGTGTTCCTGAGGCCATGGTTGGAACTTTGACATTGATCTTGGTTTAGTTTCTTGGTATTGAGTACATTGATCATAAGTTGGATACTTAATGATATTGCTATGTTGCATTTGGAGTTGGCATGGATTGATTGGTTACAGGTGCTCATGGATACTTAGAGACGGTGGTGACGCTGATTTCTCTTAGATTAGAGAAGTATTTGTTGGGACGATTGATGGTTTCAGCAGGAAGTCCGAGTGGCAGTCACCTGATATGGACTTGAGAGGAGATTGTTCTTAGATGAGTCTTAGTTGGAGACTTGGGTATCTTGATGAGCATTCTCATTCCCCACTCTCGGTCTATTCGACGGTTTGCTACTTGAGAGGTATAGCCCATTGTTTCTCTCAGTTGCATTATATTTATGCTTGTCTTTCATGGATATGGATCTTGAGCTATGGTACATGAGTTAGTTCTGGAGGGTTCATTTGAGAGATGGTTTAGCATTGGTTATCTCCATGTGCATATGTTGTTATGCTGGTTGAGTTTGGGAGATGATTTTATATTGGGCATTTTTCTTGGATTAGGAATGGTTTTATGAGTTTGATCTTCTTGTGAGGGGCTTACATCCATGATTAGCTATATGGTATGGTTTGGGTGTTGTTGAGGCTTCTTGTTGGAGTTTTATGGAGGAAATCATACTTGCACAGTTTACATCTAGAGGTGTGTGTAGAAGGACATGATACAGGTTATGATTTGCATGGTTTCTCTGGTCTTGGTTATCTTCCTAGATGTTTAGTTTTTCCTACATTGGATTTGAGATTGGTTAGAGATGGTGATCACTGGTTTGTGCTCATGTATGTCATGTGAGAGATGACATGGTTATTCCTTTATCTTTCCTCTGTTGGTTGTGGTGAACTTGGGAGAGCATTGGAGACTTGTTATGAGAGTTATTCTTGCAGGATATTGGATTATGTATTGTGGATGTCCTTGATACTACATGGATTCACTTCTTTGAGATGTGTTGAGTGGATTAGTTATAGATTTGACATTATCTTTTGCAGTGGGGGCTTCTTGGTATATATGTGGCAGGTATTGCTCTTGAGGCTTGTGATTGCAGGTTGCAGATTGGATATGTTGGTGATATGAGATTCACTTGTTATACCTTTGAGGTATGGATAGTTGGATGGGTTTGGCACTTTGCTGTGGGTGCTACTTCAGCTATGGATATTTTGACAACTATGGATACATGTGATTACCTTTGGATCAGGTTTTTGTGCTTGGAATTTTAGTTGGTATAGGATTTTATGATCTTCTAATGCGACAGGTTGGGTGGTTTTCTCTTTGGATGGCTTCTATGTATGTCCAGTAGTAGTGGCATAATAGGAGGTTTGATCATTCATGTTTGAGATGCTGGATACTTTGATTTTGTTGTGGGTACTAGGATGGAGTACTTGGTGTATTTTGATCCATGATGGTGGATGTGCTAGGAGGGATTGTTCCCTTGTTCATTTATGTGGCTACGGATTGACAATATGCAATGTATACAAAAAGTGGGAGATTGTTGAGATAATGGGTGTTGCACACATTGCATAATATTTTTATTTTATTATGTAATGTTGTGCCTAGATGGACGTGCAACATGTAAAGATTCCCATGGAATATTCTTGATGAGTTGTATTGTAACATTGTGATAATATTTCATGTAATTATTTAATATTGGGGAAAAGAATTAAATGCCCAATATTAAATGTGGGATCAGCGGATTAGGTAGCACATGGTTTATGTAATACCACTTGGTGGTTTTGTGGGACTTGCTACTATATAAGCAGCCACAAGGGTAGTTGTTGTAGAGAGAGAAAGAGTGACAAGGAGAAGACAAAAGGCAAGAGTCGAGTATGACAAGGCTTGACAGGTTAGCCAAGGGAGCATTTGTGAAGGTTGAAAGCATGGCATGGGATGTGTGGATTCATGCTTGTTCACATAGTTTTCTCGGTTGTGGCTATGGCCATGAAGGCTTCCATGGTTGTATGGCAATGGTATTTTTTGCTGAATAATACATGGTGATGGATGCTTTTGGAGGCTGGGTTTTTCCCTCAATGAGGGTTTCCCAGGGTATATCTTGTGTCACAATTTTGTGGGTATGTTGTCTATTCTCTTGCATGTGGATTGTAATTCCGTGTTTATTTTAGATCTATTATGGGTTATGTGGAAATGGTTATATTCTTTATTGCCAAGTTTCCTGACACATATCATCTATTGCATTTTGTGACCTTTGAATCTCAAAAAATTTGGTCACTATTTCCTCATCTCACACTTCTTTTTCTACCATTATTAATCATTTTCTATGCATTCCCTATTTCACACTCCTCATTGAAGCCTCAAAGTTCCTTTGTGGCCATGGAATCTCAAATGTTGATTTACATCTCTTCATATCATTCCACGTCCTAGTATCATTTTTCTATGATATTTTTCATTACATCCTCATTTCAACTATTACATTTCATATTCATTATTATTTACTTTTATACGATTACATATTCATTTCATTTTCCATTTTCTATTTTCGGTCTTTTCCTTTTTTTATTTATTTGCTCCTCATTTCATTTCATTATTATCATCTCATTTTCTCGCATTAACCCATCTTATTGTATTACATTTTCATTATTTTCATTCTCATGTTCATTATTGTTTTTCTCACTCTTCCTCACTTATTCATTTTACATTATCATTGCTTTTCATCACGTATTATTTTTATTACATCCATCCATTTCATTCATTTTTTTCATACTTTCAGTTTATCTTCTTTCCATATCACCTTTTTATTAAAATATTTTCATTACCATCTGTTGTATTATCCTATTTTTCATGTTATTTCATTACATTACATTTCATTCATACACTTCATTTATACATTCATTATCCACATATCATGTCATTATATTAAGCATCTATCCCCTACATTAATCATACACCTAATTACATTAATCATCCACATTGCATCAACATCTACGACTATCATATAAATAAAATCACAAAAACACATACATCCATCCATGACATCATATATATAAAGTTCGTGATACAAAAAGTACACATGTCTAAACATCAAAAAGCTCAAATAATCATCAATCAAAAAGATTGAATCACCATACATCATAAGGTCATCATCATACATGATACACATGGTACACCAATAAAATGCAATACAACATGATACACAGATCACCCCTATGTCTCACCATCTATATCATTTATGTGTGTCTTGTTAGGAGGTGTTTGATCACTAGGGGCACTCATCCCATCACGTGAAGCTTGATCTATTGGATCTGTAGCATCTGTCCTCAGTAATGGTGGTGGTGGAGGCCTCGATGTCATCAAGGCTATAAATGCTTGTACTATACTAGCCAATTGGGTAATCTGTGTCCCCATTAATCCAACTTGTGTCTCCATGACACTCATACAAATATCAATATATTCTGACCCACTTGATCTCACTAGTGGTGGCTCTGTTGCTACAAAAACTTGTGGTTGCCCCTATGGCTATGAGCTCTAAGCCCCTATGACAGGAACCTATATATGTGGCCTCTATGTTTGGAAAAATTGAATATTATCTAATAATGTGGCCCTGGTATGAGCTAGCCTACCTATATCCAAATCATTTTCCCTCCTACTTGGCCTTGCACCGCTACCTATTCCACCTCTCATCACCACCCCACCTCACCCTCGGACCTCTCTAGGTCTATCTACTCCAACATCCCCTAGCCTCTACACTAGGCCTCATACAAGAATCCTATGTTGTGGCAACCCTGCTATCCTACCTTGGCCCCGATAGCTCCCCCACACTTTTTCTCAACCTCTAACCCTACCCCTCCCTCATCTGCCCTCATCATCACCATCCTCCCCTCCACTCGACTATTCCTCAATCCTAGGTATCAGCTCTAATAGATCTATATATCTCAAAAATGGATTCTCTCGGAACCATCATGCATAATCTCTCTTCATTCCCATATTTTACTCCCCATTCTTCAACACCCATTTATGAGATGTCCCTATCATTTGCATGAACACTTCATGACATGCCTCATACTCTAATGTTAGCCCCCATACTAGCCTCTCTACCTACAATCAAGCATAGTGTGCTAACCCGTATGGCATGCCCTATCATTGACCAACTTGTATAGCCTTCATACAACCTCATCAAGGTCATTCAACATACATTACCAATATTGTCTTGCCTAAATGGGGCTGAATGATCACACCTGAGTATACATATGTATACAACATATCCTATGGCCACTGACACACACATGTTAGTCAAGTAATGGGAAGATGCTCCCACGTCCATATCTATAACAAAACCACACCTACTGACAATGATCTGGCCCTAGAATACTCTACCTGATGCAAATCATGATATAAGTGGGCTAGCATGCAACTACCCCATGAAAACCTTCATGGTTCATTGATCATATCTAATATAATGTGGCCCCATCCAACAGGACATCCACACTCACACCTATCTAGCAATAAAAATCCTCCTATCAGTCAAACTAATACTGCAGACAATGACTCATGTTGTAGCATCTAGAACCAGGGCACACTATCATCTCCAATGTCATCATCCCTGAATACATCTCTAAATGTTGTCCCATCAGCAATCTAATCATAATAGATTAGATCCCCCACCATTAGGATCCGAAGAATCCTGTATACATCCTTGAGAGTAATCATCATCTCTCCCATAGGAATGTGAAAAGTGTTGTGGTCTGAGTGCCACTGCTCAACCATAGCTATCACTAATCCTTTGTTGACTAGGAACTAAGGAATTTGTAAAATATATGTGAACCCACACTCATCAATAACTTGTTGCTCTTTTGTAGACAATCTCCTTATAGACTCCAATGGCCATAAGTACAATCCCTAAACCATGAGCTTTCACCTATGTACCTATTTCATCAAAATTGAACAGCAACATCAATTTCTTATCATGCATCAATCAAAAATAAACATCTAGCTATCTAGCTAATGGTTCTATCTTAAACTTTTCATTTGTCCTACTTCATATCTGGAGACGAACATGTTAGTTTTCCCTACTCTATATTTTTAGAGGGGCACTTTTTGTTCTATTTATCCAACATTACCTAATTGATTTTGCGCATCACTTGCTGACCACAAATTCACTATCATTTGATTCATTATATGAACAAGTATCTAGGATGATTCTAAAATTAGTTATGTCACATCAGGATGCTATCCTATGCTTTGAACAATGCTTCACACATCTGAACTCAACTATTAGGTCATTCCACTATCAAACAAACCCTAATATAGCCTTATGCATTATCTTACGCTCCATATGTGTTACAAAAGTGCTTCAAGTTATTTAAAACATCATCTATGCTATTATAATAGCCATAAGCATTTTAAGATTTAGTTGCACCACTCAAAAAATTATATGTGTTGTTTCGCAAGATAGATGCACTACAACAACAATTAGCACTATTAAACTCTACAATTGGTTAGATGCGCTACACTCTCCCTAAGCACTACTAGACTCACCTTAAGCACTATCTTATTTCATGGTTACACTATCACATGCAAAAGCACCATATAATGATGCATATGTGCTACCCAAACAACAACCTGCTTACGAAAATTCATCACCTTTGATCCATCTAACTCATCATGCCTATGTGCTATCCTAGTCGTTATATGTGCTAAACAATGTTTTATATGAGCTACAAAAGTCAAATGTACTACAACACCATGTGTATGTGTTATAGTAAATCCCCATGTTTCACTATGTCATTAGGGTTTTAAATGCACTATTTTGCAGTACGTATGCGCTATTCTATGTCATAAATGCACTAAAAGATTTTAAATGTGCTAAAACAAACATCAAATGCACTAAATGTCGAACCTACACATTTATTGAAAAAAATCATGCAAATAGCTAAAAATTTAGGAAAATTTTCAAAAACTTTAAATTATGAAGGATCTCAATGACTTACCAGGGCACCATAGTCAATTAGACACTCGTATCAGTGACCCCTCTTGAATCTATGCTCTCGCAATGGGACAACCATCCTCACTGGCTTAGAGCTCCAAGAAAAAATATAATATGGGAGTGTAACAATGAAATTGGTAAAAGGTCATTTGACCTGTTTAACCCTCCCTTGGGGCATTTTTATGACATTTTTCAACATTCTACGCCCAAATTAATGCCTCTGACCCATTTCCTTGAACTGGGTATTATTCCAAAACAACTCAATCACCTACATTTACCCCATTTTACTATCAATTGTTCCCATCAACATTTTCAGAAATGAAATTGGAATATCCCTATTTTGGCTAATCACTTTTTCCAATTTCATTTCTGAGGGGGCACTATACTCATCAAAATGGGGCATCAAAACTGTTCAAATATCAAAACTGCTCTACCCCAATCAAATTTTAATAGCAAATCAAACAAAACAGGGGCATCCAAACAAGTTATACTAAACAAAGGATTTTAAACATAACAACCTTGAAACAAAAAAACATCATCGACCAAACATACAAACATCAAAATTGGCTAAAAATCAAGACAATCTTTGAATTAATATCACTAGTACATTTGGGCTCATTTTTCGACCATTATTGGTCAAAATTTTGACCCAGGTTGGTCAAAATTTGGATCAATCAATTGGTCAAAAAAATTCTCATTGAAATTTTGACCAACTTACTGGTTGGTCAAAATTTTGACCAATACGTTGGTTGAAAACTTTGAAAATTGCTAGCACGGTTTTTACCAAGCATTGGTCAAAATTTCAACCAATGCTTGTAGAAAACTGCACAGCATTGGTCAAAATTTTGACCAATGCTTGGTGGAAAACTATTGGTTGAATTTTGTTTTTATGAAATTTGTAGTTATGAGATGATCAATCAAGAGGAAACGGTTGAGAGCTTAGAGTGACACAATTTTTAGATGATCATATGAAATGAAATGGGCATGCGAGTAGATAGAAACTAGAAAGACATTGTGTATAGATGAAGGCATGAAATGGATGGTTTTGGAGCACTCATCATAGACACTCAACATTCAATATGTATCATCATTCAAGATCAAATGGGTGTGTGGAATTATACACATAGTGAACAATAAAGGAGGGAATTGAACCCTTCTTGAGGCTCACACTTGTTGAGGTCCACCTCAGCAATGGCCCTTCTTGTGAAACTGTTGTCTAAAAAATTATCTCATTAGAAAGGTTTTAGGCAACAATTTCACAGGAAGGGACATTTCTAAAGTGGACCTCAACAAGTGTGAGCCTCAGGAAGGGTTCAATTCCCTCCTTTATTGTTCATTGTGTGTATAATCCCACACACCCATTTGATCTTGAATGATGATATTTACTGAATACTAAGTGTCTATGCTGAGTGCTCCAAAACCATCCATTTCATGCCTTCATCTATACACAATGTCTTTCTAGTTTCTTTCTACTCACATGCCTATTTCATTTCATATGATCATCTGAAAATTGTGTCACTCTAAGCTCTCAATTGTTTCCTCTTGATTGATCATCTCATAACTATTGATTTCTCTAACATAATTAGTTTTTTCCTGACATGTCACCTGGTAATATAGTGATTAATAGTAAATACTATGATTTATCCCAATCCTAGTTTTAGTATTGGCTATGGTATTGTTATTATTCTGAGCCATTTTGTTAAAGACTATATCTCTTGAAATAGTGGCATGTACTAGACAACCTATTCATCATGTATTTGAGAGACAATAGCCTTCACATAAATATAAGTTTCTTCTCAACATCTCTAGAGAAAAATATAAGACAATTTGAGACTCAAAAAAATTGAGTGTAAGCTAGAACCATACCCAATGTTTTGATCATGAAAAAAACAGATCAAGTAACCATCATCCTCCTCCAGATCTAGCCCAGAATCCCTGGTTATAAATATTGCCTCATAACCAAATCTTCTAGGTCCAAAGTCAAAAACCCCTAGCACATTGCTTCCAACTTCAATCTAAAACTTTCCCACCTCAGGTTCTACTTGAAGATCAAACTTTACGAGTCTCTTGACCTTAGCTACTAAATCGAGTGTAGTACCACATACATAATGTTGTTTTCTTCATGCATTTTCAATCATAAAGTAGAATTAGATATTTCCCAATCAACCTTATATCCAAGGCAATAAGATCAACTAGAAATGGAGACAAAATTAGAGTTATATAAGACTCCTAAGAGATATCTCAGCTTGTTTTCAGAGTGATTGACCAGCCTATGTAGGATAATCATAAAACTAACAATAGTAATACGAACTTATCCACTACTAGTTGTAAAAGAGAAAAATGTAAGTTTATTAAATATAACATTAAAAAATGTGAGGAAAAATGAGTCTTGAAGGAAACTTAAGGAAAAATAGTCTATAAGTTATCAAGACAATACTAAAATATTATGCTTGTGTCTTAACATTACCATTATGAAAGATGTAGCAATTTGGTAGCTCAAACCATCTCATCTTAAGATCATTTTTGGCATATCAAGGCAGTATACCAAAACATGCTTTCACTTTAGTATTGTAAGAAATAATGAATTTTCCATCCTTCACCATATCCTGAGATAGCAACAATTAAAATTGAGTAATTTAATTTATTCTGGAGAGATGTATAAACAACCTCTATCCTATATTTTCTTTATGAAGAACAAAAAGAATCTAAAGTTCTAAGGCTTTAAATACATTATTCATACAATTGAATTATTTGAGTTTAAATAGTTTCCAATAACTTCTCCATACTCTTCAAACAACAAGGCAATGATATAAGACTACTCTGAAGTAAAAATACCTTTGGGGAAAAATAAAGAGGAAGATTGATGAAAATTGCATAGTTATCAGTTATTGCAAAGTCATGCATCATGACAATCTTTGAAAGTGTTATGGGAACTAGATCAAGCAGTATTCCCTCCTTCGTGACAACTCGATAAGTAGCATAGGGAGGAGTATGTTGGTAGCCAAATGTAAACAATTGTCCTGCACATGATGGAAAAAGTGATCAGGCACATAAATCTATATTTTAAAGTAGTTTATAGCTTTCTCAAACATCCTTTATGAGTAATTATATTAACTATAAAATCTGAACATGTTCTACTCTTGCGATCAGATCAAGCTTTGGTTTTGCATTACAGTTATTTGATTCTTCTTTTTTGTTTTAAAATAGCCTATAGCTTACTTGAACATTCTTAACTGCATTAAGTTTTAACTATCAAAATAGAACTTGTTCTGCTCCCTGTATTTGGGTCAATCTTTGGGTGTGCAACGAATGAATGAGTTAATTTCTCATCATAATCCATCAATCCAAGAGTCTACAAATCTTCATCTTCAAAGACTCGAAGAGCATCTACAAAGGAGAAAATAAGAATTAAGTTCAATATAGGATTACTTTTCCTTCCCTAAAACACTAAATAGTTTCTTATCTATTGTATCCTATTGTGAAATGAGAAAAAGAAAAAAAATCAATAGGGTAGAAAATATGCTAATAGACAAGCTATTGATGAAGAATTCCATTCATGTTAGTAGTTTCTTGGTACTTCACTGTTAAAGTTTTAGGTCAGATAGGAACCTATGCACAGGTTCAGTGTGAATGTGTTCAAATTTGAAGTGCTTTGATTTAATCTATCTTGTACATCACTGTAGTGATTAAGTGAAATCTTTTATTTAGCAAAATAATTCTTACATATAATTTTTCACTAGTCAGTTGGTCTAATCTTCAATCTCATCCTTATAAGTGATAAAGATGCTTTTAAGTATAGGCGGTTTTCTAGAATATTTGTTTTTTGGTTAAATTAGTATAAAGATAGGAACAAAATAGAAAGATTGTCACATACTACTATAAATTTCTGTGCAACTGTGAGTGACATCAATTGTGGAGATTAAGGAATTAAAAGTAGATTTCAAGCTGTATCCATATATGCTTTCAAATTTTGAAGATTTCACCATTGTGTGTTTTATGCACTATTATATGGTAATAAGACATAGCACTAGGTATTAAAATTTTATTCAATCACTTTTATTATATTCAGAAGATCACCATATCAAATAGGTTCTATTCCCTGGCTTAACCAATCAAAAATACTATAACAATAGAGGGAAGAAAGAGAAAGTATTACAAGGCTTATCTACCTCTGAAAGTGCAAGTAGCTCCCCATGATGATATATAAGTGTTGTGTTGGTTGCATAATATGAAAAACTCAGATTAGTTGAGTAAAGAAATATATAAAAGAGTCAAGATGGAAAATGCCAAAATATCAGCTCTTACCAACATAACAAATTTCTCTCACAACAAGCAATATATAACTAATGACACATTTATAAAATATTAAAAGAAAGAATATCACCATGCATTAAGAAAATGCCACCCACAACATAGTTCCTAAGTTAAAGAACTTGCTTGTTCCACCTCCATATGACATGTCCAAGACACCAAATTTTGTACGTAACACATGTATCTGGACCATTAAAAGTCCAAATATTCCTTTAAGATCTCCAACCTATAGATTAAATGCAGAGTAATCATTATAAATATTTTCTTCAAACAAAATCTTTCTACTTTCACAATATTTTGTTCACCTTGACTTTGGTTAGAGAAGGTAGAAGTCAGATGGGGATCAGGAATGAAGGATAGAGAAACTTTTTCTGGTAGTAGCATGCACTTTGATAGAATGAAGTAGCCATGGTAGCCCCACAAGTTATCACTAAATTATAGTTTATGGAATTTCTCAAGTGGGAATTCTCTCTCATGAGTGTTGAAGGTAGGCATGTCTAGAATGTTTCAAAATGAAGTGCACCATAGTTCAGAAGGTGGGATAAATGTTTTTCTACCTCCTACTATAGGCTCTAACAGAATACCATTAGGTTAGCAGAAAAAAGAGGTCACTCTCATAGGGTCAAACCAATTAAAAAGTGCATAAAGTTGTAGACACTACCCTAGTGGGAGACAATATTCAAAGAAGTACATATTATAAATGACATGCATTGATGGAAGCAGATCAGGAGTATTGTGAACCATCTCAAGTGCTTCAAGATTGGTTTCTCCCACATGGCCTCATCCAATCTTCTTTCTATTTCTCCCCCAACATTATTTCATATAGCATTTGAGCTGAAGAGTTCAATGGCATCTTGTAGTGGGTTGGGTGCTACTAGGTACTTAAGAAGATTTTTGTGGATTAATGTTGTAGACTCTGCATTAGTTGAAGCAAGATATGAGCACATATTTTGGGCAACTTACAAGTTGCGCTACGTCAACTTGGTGATGCAATCAATTGGCATCCAAATAAAGTGAGTGAAAGAAATAGTGTGCATTATTCAAGCACATCATTCTTTTCTTTGGAGCATTATGGTTTCAGGATATGCAGATGATGAATTGATCAGGCTTTAGACCTTTCCAAATAAAAGTGGTGAAAAAGATGACTTATTGGGATGAGAAGATGAGAGGTAGATGGATTTGGGTTTTGTGATTCCTTGGTATGTTAGTTTGAGCTTTACTTCATTTTAAGAATACTATAATATTCTCTACTTAACAAGGCCAACCACGTGAAGGTGGAAACTCATTTGGCCTCACCCCCCTCCCCCTAACATCAATCTAAATTCCCCAATAACACCTAATTACATAATTCATTCATTTTATTCATCCATTTATGAACTATAACATTCAATCAATACAATCACATAACATTCATTAATACGCAATAGTAATCAAGACTTTATATTATATTATCAAAAGATTTTACAAAAGTTTTACCCTGTTTAATTGTAGGCACCGGGGGAAAAAGAACAAGGCAAAGAAAACCCCTGGTATAGCCTGGGACCAAAGTCCTATATACATTATAGATGCCCTTTATAAGGGTCTTTAAGAAGGCATACCTCCTTTTATATAATGGGAGGATTTTTGATAGAAGAGCCTCCAAAATAAATACAAGGTTGGATCAAAATCCCTCTCAGCCAGATTCCCTTCCCAACATATTGGGGACTAAAAATAATAGCAGCTGAGAGGGTTACAAATATTAATGTTGGAGGAAATTGGAATGATAAAATTTTGAGGAGATCTGTAGTCTAGTTAAAGAAATGGTGGACACTGGAGGTAAATGTTGCAATCCTTGAATAACCTGCAATTAAAGAACAATATTCCATGGCAATGAAAATAAGGGGGGTAAGGGGTTAATAGGTCTTACCACCCTAAAAAAAATATCTGACAAGTCACCTATTCTCAAAATAGGGATCCATAAAACTATTTAGCACCTTACACTTCTAGCTTTGGTCACAAATAGAAATATACATATACAAAGGAGAGTGTATGAATGATTCAGATCTGCATATGTATACATATATAGGTATATATGCTTATGGGAGATAGTTTCTATGTTTGTGTGTGTGTGTGTGTGTGTGTGTGTGTGTGTGTGTAGATATAGATAGATAGATAGATAGATAGATAGATAGATAGATAGACATATATACATATATGGAAATATACATTTAAACATACACACACACACACACACATTTATACATATATAAATCTCTATACATATATATATATTATTCTAGAGAACAAACAACAATTTATGCTAAGGAGAATAATAATAAATTGCATCCTTATACTCCTAGCACAGATCCTATTCATGATTATGAAGGCTAATAGGCACATCATGACTATCTTCAGCATTCTCCTATGGCTCTTGTGGTTCTAATCTTATAACATGAGGCCTCCTCTTCTTTTTTCGAGCATAAGGCTGATGTGCCCCCATAATAAGAAATAAATGGGTTTAATTCTAAACATTTTTTTAAATGTTATAAGTATTTCATTAATCTAAAGAACATAATAGGGATTTTTCTTTACTTGATAGTGCACATCATCTACCACATTTTGTTCAGCCCCAACCTCAACATGCTCAACACTAACATCATGCTCAACTCCATTACCATGATGTTCTCCATACTCAAAAATTATCACATAAAGCTTACACCAATTACAATTTAAGATGCCAAATTTTATTAATAATTACATAATTAATTTTCAATGAAAATTGAATATGTACCTCTATCACTATGATGCATATCAGGTCCTTCATCATGTGTAGGATATGTGCCTTCATAATCATGAGTAGGATCTGTGCCACAAGATTCTCATATTGGGCACGCCATGAACAAGATATTGAAAGATTTTATCAACAGATATATGTTGCTTGAAGGGTATAAGGTGAACTATGTGCCTAGTTGGGATTGCCATGGGCTACCCATTGAGCTCAAAGTTCTACAGTCCATAGACCAAGAGGCAAAGAAAGAGCTCACACCATTGAAACTAAGAAAGAAAGTTGCTCAATTTGCCAAGAAATCTATGTGTTTATATATGTTTAAACACATCTATAACATGTGCATGTTTATATTCAAGCAAACACAGTTGGTAGGTATAAAGCTAAATCACACAACCTTTGCCAGAATTATTGATGCCTGTACCAAAACAAGAGCTTTGGAATAAGCTATGGACATGCATTAAAGCATAAAGAATTTTTGTCAAATGTTGTAGTCACAATTGCCATGGTAGACATGTTTGAAAAATGGAAGCATAGACAAGGCATGTGAATTTTTTGAAAGAATTCACGAACAAAGTGTGGTCATGGTATAACACTGCTAGTTTTTTATGTGTTGTTAAACTCCTTTTCCCAAATCTTAGTTTGTTTTTGGGTGCTTAAAATGGATAGTACAATGATTGAGAATTTCAAATCAGTCATAAATGAAATAAAATTGTTTGTCTGATGTTTAGATCAACAAGAAATGATAGCATCATACTCAAAAAGTCCTCTTATGTTCTTATGTTCTCCTATTGTCAACCAAATTGACATTGCAGTAGCTATGTTTTTCTAACTGTAGTGACCAATTTATCATGGCGAGCTTCCTGACAATTTGCATGCAACTAGTTGCCGATCATATTATGATAGATATTGGTATTCATTCAATTTTAATATGATACAGTATAATACCTACCTATGTACAATACACATCATAATTCAGAAATGGTAGAGGGCCTAAGACAATTGGCATCAAATCCAACATAGGCTTGCATTTTCCTTCTTTCTTTATAACAAGGACACCACACATAAACACAATAGGTGAACATCCTGATAAACCATATTTGCAAGGACTTAAATGACTCTAATTTTCATTCATTTCACCAATTAGGAAATTGAAAAAAATAAAAATAAATTACATCAAATGAATATACCACCTTACCTTAGTTGGATCAATAATTCTTGCAGCCATCAAATCTTCATAACCACCTGTAGTAGCATTGTATCCATAATTGGGATTATCATTGGAAAGGACCTATAAAAAGACAAGGATAGGGCTGTCATTTTACTTCCATGAAGACTAGAAAGATCTATTCACATCTAGTGCGACATCCAGTGAAATTGAATAATATTGTTGCATCGATTTGTTATGAGAATTCCTTTCACCTTCTTGTTGAGATCTTTGGCTCTCTTGTTGAAATCTAATTCATATGTATCTAATCTAACCTATCATAAGATATATTGAGATGTACATTGATCACATAAAAGCAACAAGCCCACATTTATTAAAGAGGATTTGTAAAGCAAGAGAAAGCCAAAAGCAACATACTAACATATTTGTTTGAGTGCCCCCTATAGACTATTTAGTTCTTTGTGTACATAGTTCATGTCAGGCTACTGGGCTAAGCTTTATATAGAAAGTAGTAAATAGAGAGTTATATTTAAGGCCAAAATTACAATTCGTTGCTAAACTAGCAAACTTCTCCTTTATGTACTGGTGGAAGCCCTCACACCCATTCATAATAGAAAAAGAAAAGCTAGGTTTAGGTCACTCCCAAGTGAGAAACCAATTCAGTGTATGAGATCCCCTTATGCGAACACTCTGAAAGGTAATTATTTTCCAATTTCTTGATAAATTGTTCAAATAAAATGTACAAGCATCCCCAAGATTCAAACCTATAACCTCCAGTATACTGTATGTAGGCCTTTCCCCATTAGACTAACTCAAATTGTACTTAGGGCCCCCAAAGTGCAAACCCAATTCAACAAAAACCATATTCTGTAAAGCAGAATGTGATCAGAAAAAAGGAAATTGTAAGAATTTGCTTAAGGGCAAAATTGACCCAAGAACTAAGAACTCAAACACAAGCACTGTTGTACACCAAAAATGGAGAGAGTATGATCAGAATAATAATGTATTCAATAACTTGATGCTAGAGTACACTAGGAGTGCCTGATTATAAAGGCTACAAGAGAGCTTCTAGAATGCATAGAAGTTAGCACCATGAAGTGTCATACAACCAAGCACATGTCCACCAGATATGGATTATCCTCCATTAAGCATGAAAGTAAGTGCGGTGATGAGAGGATAAGCCTAGAAGGGTGGGACACACAAATTAGTGTTGTAGACACCATGTGCTCAAATAGAGTTGCATACTCCTGTGTTGCCTACATGACAACTTAAAAGGTGTGCAAAATCCTAAGTGTCTCACAAATAAAAATAATAAAATAATGCAATATAATTAAATAATGCATTAACCTAAGTAAACTTAAGTAAGTGTAAATAGTAAAGTACTAATTTACACCAACAAAATAATAATTGGACAAATTTCATTAATGATCAATCATCAATCATCAATCATCAATCATTAATCATTCAACCTTACCAATCACACCGACCAGATAGCCTCGGTGAGAATTCAATATAGACAATGAAATGAATTAAATAAATTAAACCACAAGGAAAAAAAATCAAATCAACAATAACAAAGCACTATCCTAAACTCCCCCTCAAACTTACTTGCAAAAAATGAGCTTGTGTTCCTGACCAAAAAACCATAAATTTTCTCACAACCATGCCCAAAACAATCAAATCCCCTCACTTCCTCACCAAGCTCTCCCACTCATTCAACAGATAAAATATGATTCAGGATCTAAGATCATAAACACGCTTGAATCCCTCATATAAGCCCTCATGTCAAATCATAGGCAAGGCATGTGAACTATTTTATAGAATGCCTCAAAGAAATGTGATCTCTTTGCAAGCCATGAACTATTTTATATAATTACCTTTGCACCACCAAAATAGTTATAACATGCATTCAAAAATGATAAACTCACAAGAAACCAATACAACTTTAGGACATTAACAGTAATATATTCAAAACATATTGTTATTGATGATGGGACAAACCAACTCCCTTGTCTGTAAGCCAAAATCAATTTTAAAAAAACAATTACTCTTTCCATGAATGGATTCTAGAAGAAAAGACTACACTACAAGTAAATTTATCACTACCTGATCTAAAAAAATGTTTAGTACCATTCCAATAGCCAAGAATATTGCAAAGATTATCATTTTGAAAAAAAAAAGTGAGTAAATATTAAAAATAAGTTAAAGTTGTCACAGTTTTTGCTTTTTAGTAAAAAATACATTAGTTTTTATTGCACTCCTCTATCTAAGAAAAGGAGAGATTCAAAAAATTGAATTGATCCCTCTTTCAAGAGGGTTCCAAAATAAATGCTCATTGGTTCAATTCTATCAAAAGCATGAACAATTAAAGATTTACTATTGCATCTTTATAATTACACTTTCCAAATTAAGCTAGCTATGCACAACATGTGCATCTTGAGAGTTTTGAATCAAGATGACATGTGCATCTTGCAAATTTTAAAAAGTGAAAGACTATAACTTACCTAAAGCAGCATCAATTTCATCCATCACATAAAGAGAGGTAGGTTTGTAATGGTGAAGTGCAAAATCCAAAGCTAATGAACTTAATGTTTGCAACAATGATAGAGCCTAGGTATGAGAATCTGGCAAAAGAGCTTACAAAATCATCAAACAGATCTAGGAGTACTTTATTACTAAAGCATGGAAGTTATTTTATTCAAATTTTCATTAGAACTAGCTATACATAGCAGATATTGAGCAATGGCTGACTAAATAGTAAACTCTATGCATTTCTTGGAGTCCTTGAAAACCAAGTAAAATGGTCTTTTCTAGCAACTATATTAATCAATAATTAGTATTGGTTGTTGTTCATTAACACTTAGCTCAAACATATGACTCAATGGGACACTTGATATATACATTTTCACCACCAGATAGGTTAAAAATATTTTTCCAACTCTTTTTGGGAGGTCGTACACTAAAAACAACACCTTCAGCAAAAGGGTTCAATGAGTCAACCAGCTCCAACTTAGCATCACCACCCAAAGTTATCATCTGCATATATTTTTTTATTTTTTAACATTTTTTTATGTAAAATATTCATAAATTTGACTTATTGATGATAAAACTAAAGTATTAATAGTTTCTGACCTGATACCTTTCCTTTAACTTTAAAGAAATAGTATTGAATCCAAGCATGAACTTGTCCAACCTAAACATTAGGCAATCTAAAAATTACAAAAATATAAAGAAGTTGCTGACCTAGTTATACATGAACACAAATTGAAGAGAATTTCTAGCCTAAGAATAATGGTGATTAGAATTTCGTGCGTAAAATATCGATATTGATTGTATGACCAAAGTTTATCCTTGAAGTATCATGCATGCCCATGGTTGAATTTTGCAAGTCTTCAAGCACTCACCTTTTTTTCTATAGTTCATCATATTGTCTCTTTTGATCATCATGTTCCAAATTTATGTTATTGAGTTCTTCAACTTGTTCACTATATAAAGCAACCTTCCTCCAATACCTGAGAGATTATAGAACTTAATAACATTTATGTACATCAAAATCTTTGAACATCATAAGTAAATCAAAACTTACAATTTCTTTATTTATATTTTTTCAAGTAAAAATTAGGTAAAGACTTTGACTCTTGTATTGAGGGTGGACTTGGAATTTCCATCCTTGAGTTTCCAACTACCTTTCAAATTGTTCACTAAATAAAATTTCTAAACCAATAAACTACATATGGAAAAATAGATGGTACAAGAATTTACTCTTGTATGGAGTCCAAGGTTGGCTTTAACTCCTTCAATTGAGCCTGCAATAAAGCAACTTTCTTGAGTACTCATTCAAGGGTACTCAATTCAAGCAATTGTTTGTTTCCTAGTGTTGTTTGAAGCAAATTAGGATCAATGCCTTCAATTTGAATTCTGCAAGGAAAATAGCACCACAAAAATTTATCAACATAGCAGTGTCTATTAAGAGATTGCTTCAAGTTCTTGTCCCCACATCAAAATAAAGCATACCACAGTTTGATAGCCATTCCAATCCCCACATTGGAAGAGTGCAACTCACAATTTGGCAAGCATGCATATGTGATAACATGCCCAAAACTAGGGCTTTTGCATGCCTAGAACTGGTCATGGTCCAATAATGTTCCCATTTACCAGTAAATCAATGAAAAAGGTAGATAAATGACTTTAGATCTATTCACAAGGTTTGACCAAGTAAGAAGAAAGGAAACCCACTGCTCAATATGTTTATCAAGTGCTTTGCTTAGTTCTTCTAACTTTTTACAATAGCCTCGGCCCTTTACTTCCCATTCTTTACACATCTTCTTTACATCTTCTAATTTGTATTGGACATGAACTTTTAAATGAAGCATATTTTTTATTCAATTAACAACAAAACTATTTGATCATGAATGAACTATGTATTTCACTAAAATCATGTTATTTGTCCATCCAAGGTTTTCAAACACTTTATGTGAGTTTGTCATTTAAACTGAGGTGAAGACCTCTTGCCTCTCCTGATCGCAGTTCATCCACAACCTTTTTGTGTTTGTTGTATTTGTTCTTGGCTTTCTCTACCTCTTCATTATGTGCATCTAATAGTTACAAAGTCAAATAGTCAAGCCTCATAACAGATGGGAAAATAACCCATATATGTGAATACAAGACTCAAGACTATCCTAAATAAAACAATTCACAACATAAAAATGTTAAAACCATATGAGAAAATATTCATCTATATAAGCATGTATATCAAACAGGGAAAGACATAAACATAAAACTCGTAGAAAAGTAAAACCTCTTGTGTCTTTTTATAGTTTTCTTGCATCATAAATTCTTTTTGTTCAATCTCTTTAAAAGTTGTTGTTTTTTCCTCTTTCTCAGTGACAACTCTTTCTTTTTCTTTTGTTGACTCCTCGATAACTTTTTGTAATTTCTATATAGTTTTCTTGCCTATGGTAATCTAAACCTTATGACGATTTATTTCTATGCTTGACTTGTCAATATCCTGCTCAAATGATGTAGACAATAAAAAATTTGGCAAATCAAACAAATAAATTTAGTAAATTTAGCATAGTAAAAAAACACACTAATGGTACTTACACTTTGCAATTTTGCAACTTTAGATTTTTGATTTTGTAACTTTTCTCCTCTTGCATTATCCATCTATATGAAATTAGTTTTGAATTTACTAGGAATGGATTGTAAATAAGGACTAATAGCCTTCCAAGTTCATGAGATCTCATGTACACTAACCCAACAAGGATTGAACAAAAATCCTATCATACTTATGGGTTGTGAGGCAAATAAGTGTTCCAAGGATTGATTAAGGAGGACAGTCAGCCTCCAAGGTGGGCTAAGGCATGGAATAGACTAAATATCATACCATATTCATGGACTAGGAAGTGTATGAGTGTTCCCAGGCCAGAGGGTCTTATCAAGTATGCCACACAAAGATGGATGAACAGAAAATTCACCCATGTTCTCACAATACAAAGACATCCATCCTTGATATTTATGTTTAGAAAACATTTCCAAAAAATTCTTGATAAGATTACAGTAGAACTTTCCCTCGGAAAAATTATTAATGCTATTGAGACACTTTGGTATAGAGATCCATGATGCTCATATGAATTTATATGTTACCATGAAAACTTGTTGATATTTAATTATAATACTCATTAGAGTAGTTGTTATCATATATTCTTACTATTTAAGATTATTAATTCATATTAATGTAATATCTAAACTAGAATTATCTCATATATGCATCAAAATTAATAATATTTTATAGAAGTTATCTTTGTAAATGAATTGCATACTCCAACTTAAGTTAAAATTGCTATTTTTGAGAAAAAATCGAGAAGATCCCAAGAAGGAACATTAAAATAAGAATGATCAAGAATCAGCTATATGGGGTCTTCATACCAAAAAAATGGCATACCCATCTTATCTCCATCCCCATTTCCTTCTAACCAAGGGTTAAATCCATTATTCTTTAGTTTATATAATTATTTTATATTAAATATTTAGTTTAATGGAAAGTAAAGCGATGAGTTTAGGGGCAATATCAATTGGGCAGGGGGAACAACATTAGCTACATAAGTTATCCTTGGCTGCAGTCTATGACTCTAAGCTAGATGCACACTGTTGTTACTAATACACCCTAACACAACATTGCCCAAGGATTATTTAAATTATTTTGTACATTACCTTATTATATACTAAGCCAATCAATGAGTCAAGGCAAAAGAGTATACCAATGCATTTGCTTAATTTCATTAGATTTCTAAAGTTCATGCTTATATTGAATAATGCTTCTGAATTAAACTATGTTTGCAACATATGGTAGTAATTTTTTAGATTACACTCTCTGATCCATCATCAAGAGGAAGAGAAAGAAAAGGAATGTATATAAAAAAAAAAATTGCAGACACTGTTCAATACAAAAGCAGTATTCAATGTATTTGCTAGTAAATAAGGATACAAAAAAACTAAGTAGGAGAGTGAACCTTGTGACAATTTTTCTTATCATATACTTACTAAAAAGTGAGTTACTTTACTTAAGAGTGGAATCAATAAAACCAAGGACAACTGGCATAAGGTTTTGTTCTATGGGATGTCCCATGATGATCAAATGGTTTCCCTATTTAGGTGGTTAGAACTAACATTTTGCAAAATCAATTCCAAGTAGCATATGTTCCTTACTACTTGAATAGGACTGTATCATGCTAAAGAACCAACTAAAACTATTCTATCATTTTCAAAATCTGATACAACAATGTAAAATGCATTATTAATATATTAAGTTTAGTCACAAAATTTCAAGGGATTGTTCTAGCATTTTGCAAAAGAGCCACACAACTTTGTTACTTGTGCTATCTTTTAAATATGTAGTTATACCACTTCAAAAAGAAGATACAAGTAAAACATAAATGTGGCATGGACTCGCAAGATCTTATTCTAAGAAAAACAAATTGATAAAGACAATAAGGTTTTAAACATTAGGCCCATTATCAAAACATTGTAAAGAATTGATTTATAAATACAATTCAAAAGAAAAATATAATAAGTAGCAAATGCAAGAGTAAAATACTAAAATTATCAAATTCTCTAGGCATAGAAATCACAAAAGCATGAAAGATACAAAATTGTCATTTGTACACGTTGTGATGGTTGCATCACATAATCAGATCTTGTAGTAGGCATCAGTTTACAGATGATCAAACAAAGATCCATAGTTTTGATCTATCATATATTTTTCCACAAGATCCTAAAGCAAAATGAGATTCTGTATAAAATAAAATAAATTGATAAAATACAAAAACTAGTGCAAACCATGAAACTTACATGAAAACTTGCCACCAATCTGCATACTCAACTCCAAGATCTAGATTACTCTTCTCTGATACAACCACCACACTCTTGAATATGGGATCATACAACATTCTCCACCCTAGAATAGTATGATTCATAGGTCCACTACAGTACATGATAAGCACTATATTCCCATAAAACTTCCTCCACCTGATCAGATTTCCAATCTCAAAATTTACTGCATCTAGTTCCTCAACACCAAGATGCACTGACGGAAGCTTTAGAGGCACAAACTCTTTGTGATCTCCATGGAACACTATAGCACTTTGCCTACCTAGCTCTAATGACAACAATCTCGGCTGAAGGTAACCCACAGCCAGTAGATCCTGAAGCCAAACAACAATCAAAGTCACATCTTGTGAAGTCCAAAAGCCCTCCATAGCCATGGAATGGCTCAAATGAAAAATCTTCTCAAATAGGGTCAGTTCAATAGTCCTCTAGGATATAAGAAACTTAATCAAATGACCTACATTAACATGGAGGTCCTTCTCATCTGAAAAAGGATATGACTAAGTTTGATCAATTCTATGAGTAGTAGGAGGATAAAAGGCAACATAACCACCAATCTCCCATAAAATCCTTTGTGCCCAGTAGCCCCTAAGTATATCAGAGGCCATAGTGCTGAAAAAAATAGGAAGCATGAGTCCCCAAAATGTAGGGCTATGAATCTGATGGTGTCTCTAAATGGAAAGGGTGTGAAATGCTCTTTTGGTACAATATGATTAATAAGCATAAACTTTTTGACCCCTTAGCTAGTTGCAAGTATAGTTACAAAGGAATTTTGGCATACCTGGTACAGTTTTATAAAATGGAAATAAGAGAACTTAATAGATTTTATGTTCATAGGGATGTTTTCAATTTTAGGAAGGATGACACAAGTGTTAGTGTTCAAGTCAGCCCCTATACCCTATTGAATCCCCACCCTATTATTGTTGATATTTTTCAAATTGGTAGGGCTTGTTTGGAGAAGGGGAGGGAAGATGGATTAGTTTTGAAACTTACCGAGCTAAAAGATGAAGATATTAGTACTACTGTTAATATTATCATATGGTTTAATGAAGTTGTGGTGAAGCACCAACCTGCTATTGAGAGATGATCCCATAACATCAATAGTTGCTAAACCCTTTTTCAAGTAGTGACATAAAGAAAGCCAAGATAAGAGAAGAATGGAATCTGAACTCCAAAAATCTATATAATGTTAGAGTGCTTGCAAAGTAACCTGGTCAATATTGCTACTAAATAAGAGTTTGCAGCCCAGTCCAGAGACTCCTTCTAGAGGTTGCAATATTTCAAGAATCAAGGTGTCAAAACTAGAGCTAGACTTAATTAGATCAGCCATGGTAATAAGGGTGCTAGATACTTCTTCCAGATCCTCAAATTGAAAGAAGCTAGAGAGAGGATTGACTCTATTTGGAATGAAGGGAAAGAGCTTAACTCTTCATTTTTGAAGATGTTGGACAAGAAATGGAAAATGATAGGACAAAACTCAATGGAATCATTCCTAAAAAGGTGCCTACTGAAGAGGCAGCTATGCTTGACAAACCTATATAATTGTGGATGAAAACAATGCTATTCAGAATTTGAGTAATGAAAAGGCCCCTGGGCTAAATGGAATCTCAGTGGAGCTTTATGAAAACAATATTAGTTGGATGGGCAATGAATTCCTCTAGATTTATACTAGGATAGCTCATGATATCATATCTTCTATCTCAAATTTTGACCAAATTTGGCACTGTAAAGTTGAAATTGAAACCCTAACCTAT
This sequence comes from Cupressus sempervirens, assembly GCA_028749045.1. Taxonomy (NCBI): domain Eukaryota; kingdom Viridiplantae; phylum Streptophyta; class Pinopsida; order Cupressales; family Cupressaceae; genus Cupressus; species Cupressus sempervirens. The sequence goes on along the minus strand of CM053786.1, from coordinate 539,586,762 downwards.
CATGTCCCAAAGGCTAAGGTTCAGTGTACTCCTATCCACCACGACATTTGCACTAAATCTATCAATCCCTATTGGCACATAGTCTTGGCCACAAAATACACACATGTTCAAAAAAATAAGCTTTCAAAACAAAAGAAAAATACCAAAATACGAGATTCAAATACAAGATTCAAACATTTATTTACTTTGTCTCCACCAACATAGGCCAGATTCAAGACTTAGTCGGGAAATGGTCGCTTGCAGTGTAGGAAATAAGCGCACAAGTTTTCCAGTCCCAACATAACAATGAAATTAGGGTGCTAAAAAGCACTTTTTTTAATTTTTACATAATGAAGCTCGTGTTGGTCAAAATTTTGACCAACACCGACATGTATTTTTAAAAAAAAGATATGTTCCTTGCATATTTTGACCAATTTGACCCCATTTTATTAGATGGTCAAAAAATTTGGTCTAAAAATGGGGTCATATGTATTAGTGTATGCTTCACATATTAACTCAAATAGGGGCATTTTTAGACACCCTAAAATTGGCAAGACCTAAAATAATGAGAATTTTGATCAAGCAATGACAATTAAAGACAAAATCAGATAATGGAGGAAAACAACTGGCTTTCAAATCAATGGTAACATCAAGTCATTCGAGCGATTAAATCAATCAATCACCTATCAAATCTAAAAGGACCAATTAAAATCACTTTAAAAAGAGGAAAAGAACTTCATAAAATTAGAAAAGGAATTTTTTTTTTTAAAAGGAAAATGGTAAAGCAAAAATTTGAAAGTAAATGCAACATTTAATAAATCAAAACAAGTCATTTATCCTCTCAAAAGAAAAAATCCTCCTTTTTGAAATTAAAAGAATTGAAAAAATCCTCATTTATCCTCAAAAAATAAGTCTGTTGGAATTTTCATCTTGGTGTCTTATGAGATATTTATCATTTCACAATTACCCTCGTGTGAAAAGTAAAATCTTGATCCGTACCCCAACTCCCTCCTAAAATCCTATAAATAGGAGGGAAAATCAAGAGCAAAGAGACCCAAGATTTATGCATTTGTACTATAGGCATTTCTAGAGCTATCATTCATCTAGCATTGTTATTATAGAGAATTAATGTCATTTAAGTGTCATTTTCACACCACTCTAGCATTTACCTAGCATCATTTAGTATTGTTTAGTCTTATGCATGAACATATTCTAGAATTATAGTGTTATTATCTTCATATAATATGCATTTCAATATAGATCTTGCATAGACTTTTGTAGACCTGCATTCATGGCATACTCCCATTCTAGAACTGTCACTAAGATGATGCTCTAAGGGCAATTTTAGCAATTGTAGTTAGGGAAAAATGAGATGCTCATTTCTTGGGTCTAGGTTAGTTTATTTTTATTTTTATTGCACTTTGCACTAAGGTCTCATGAATACGTGTTTCCACCATGTACAATTACCTACACTTGCTTTGCTTGATTCTATAAAGCTTTTCAAGTTGAATGTGATGCTAGTGGGATTTTTATTGGAGTTGTTTTGAGTCAAGAAGGAAGACCTATATCTTTCTTTAGGGATAAAATGAATGATGCTAAGAGAAAATAATTAGTTTATGATCAAGAATTCTATGCTATTATTCAATCTTTGAAGAAATGGAGAAATTATTTGATGGCTAAAATTTTAATGTTGTATACTAATTGTAAAGATTTGCAATATTTGGGAAGTTAGGATAAGTTGAATCAAGGACATATCAAGTGTGTTGAGTTTTGATAAAAAAATTCCTTTTCATTGAAACATAAGAGTGGATAGTCAAACAAGGTTGTTAATGCTTTGAGCAGAAGAAGGAATTTGCTAACAGAAATAAGAGTTGAGGTACTTGGTTTCAATGATTTGAACTATTTGTATGAAATTGTACCTAATTTGGTAGAACCTAGAAAAGCTTGTAAATAAAAGAGTGGGAGAGATAAGTGGATTGATTATTCCGTTCAAGAAGATATGTTGTTTAAGGGAAATTAAGTTTGTATACCTAGAGGATCTATTAGAGAACATCATGAAGGAGAAGCATAGTGAAGTTGATTTCAGATAGGTACTTTTGGCCATAGATTTATAAGTATGTGCAAAAGATGGTGAGAAGTTGCAAAATTTGTCAAATACAAAAAGGAACTAGTCAGAATTTGGGATTGTATTTACCATTGCTTGTACCTAATAAGCCTTAGGAAGGTATCAATATGGATTTTGTTCTTGGTTTGCCTAGAACTCGGAGAGGTAATGATTCTATTTTGGTGGTAGTGGAAATATTTTTAAAGATGGCCCATTTCATACCTTGTAAGAAGACATCTAATTATATACATGTTCTTGAATTATGCTTTAACAAAGTGGGAAGGTTTCATGGATTTATTAAAATTATTATTTTAGATAAGGATACTAAGTTTAATGGTTATTTATTTAGGACACTTTGGAAGAAGTTGAATAAAGATTTGAAGTTAAGTTATAGTTATTGTTTTAGATAGGGATACTAAGTTTAATGGTTATTTATTGAGGACATTTTGGAAGAAGTTGAATATAGAGTTGAAGTTTAGTTATACATTTCATCTACAAACATATGGAGAAACTAAAGTTGTGAACAGAAGTTTGGGTAACTTGTTGTGATGTTTGGTTAGATATAAGACTACTAATTGGGATTTTATTTTGGCACAACAAAGTTTGCATATAATAATTATGTAAATAGGAGCACTAAGAAGACACCTTTTGAGATTTTTACTAGAATGAATCCTAAGAGAACTATTGAATTGAGAGATCTAAACCTTGAGACAAAGGGAAGTGTTGAAGCTGAAGAATTTGCAGACTTCTTGAAGACTTTACATGAGGAAGTTAAAATGAATTTAGAAGAAAATAATTTGGAATACAAATAGAAAGATGATAAAGGGATGAGACATAAATATTTTGAAATTGGTGATGAGGTTATGATTTACTTGAAGAAGAATAAATTTCTAGTTAGTACCTGTAGTAAGTTGAAGATGAAGAAGTTTGATCCTTGTAGGATTCTGAGAAAGTTTGACAATGGAAATGCTTTTGAAGTTGAATTTCTAGAAGACATGGATATTTCACTTATATTTGACATTGTGAATATCTTTGAGTATTTTGAATTAGATGATGATCTAAAAATTAACACGGATTATCCTAAGAAGAAAATAGATAGTAATGAGAAGATCTTGATAGCCGAATAAGTAGGAGTACCAAAGGAAAAGACTACACAAAATACCTATTTTAGTGGAAAGAAAAACTAGTTAAAGATGGTTTGTGGATTACACAAGCTGATTTGGATCTTTATGAATCAAGTTAGAATACCAATCATGCCTAATGTGGACATTAGTTCTTTACTAACCCCAAGTGTTTGATGTAAGAGCATCTTGGGTCTTTGAGAAATCTTGCATCAACCAAAAATATTTCTTGTTTTTTGTACCGGTGTGTTGTTTGCAAAGTAGTTGTTGCTTTTATTTCCATGTTGTTAAAATTTTTCATCATGTCGAGGACCTATCCTAGATCCTTTTCCTAAGCATGTGAGTTATGTTTCATATGTTTTGTGTTTTGTACCATTATTTTTGGTCCCTATTTCCTCCTATTTTCATCTAGCAAAGTGTGTTGATCCAATTGGTGTGGTTTATGTTGATTATGTGGCATCTTACACAGTTAGCAACTAACTTTTGACACACATGTGGAACTACCTTTAAGCGCACATCATTTCATATTATCATTTGTGTGAATTTTGGTTCACTCTTCCAAGTATGTCCACCTATATTGTAATTAAATCCTTGACTAGCCAACTTGTGGCTTAGATAGCTATAAAACAAGCTTGGATAGATTTAGGAAGGAAAGCATTTGATGATTAGAACATAGAAGATAGAGGATGTGAGTTAAGGCTCTAAGATTGTATATTTCTTGTTTTGTATAAGCTCACAGCCCAGAAGGCCTGATAGCTGGGCATGTTGTGGTTTCTACAAATCTATTGCATCTAGGCTTGTATTTTTGGTGGTTTCATTGATTAGTGTTTCACTTCCATGTGCACCTTTGAGTGAGGAGTGTTGAATGATTTTAATTTGAGTTTATTCCATGTGTGGTTCCTGAGTCTTTGTATCTTGTTACATCAGTCCATATCCTTGAAAGGGCCATAGAGATAGTTTTACTAGCCCTTCATATTTGAGTTAGTATCATACTTATATAGATGGTGTACTCATAATTGATATATTATTCCCTTCAATTCATGTTGGTATATCCAGACTTCAAAATGAATTTTATGATAGACCAATAGTATATCTACGCATTAGATTTTCTATATTCATTGTGGAAGATATTTAATTAAATATTTTTTATTTAGGTAAAAGAAGGTTTTGAGGGGATTTGAAACCCTATACAAAAATATTTTAAAAGGGATCTAGCATGCCACCAACAAGAATCTCTACCACCAAGTAAATGAACAAAGGTCTAGCAGTCCACTATAATTCATGAGAGATAGAACAAAGACACACCAAGTGCAAAATGGAAAGAAGTACCAATCAGCCATGAGGAATAGAAACCCTCAACCAAATAAAAAAAGGAGAGTACTAGAAGTTTCCTTTACCTCCCTTTTTCTGATTCATATCAAATTGAGGAGAGGATTTCTTAAGGTGTTTTTCAATAATAGGGATATGCCCCTCCTCAACCAATGAGACCACCACCTACAATTTAGGAATAAGAAAATTTTCCATAGAAGAATCAATAGAAGAGACATGAGCAAAGCCAAAAGAGGGACTGGCTCTAATAGGGACAACCCAAACCGCCTTTACCATCACAAGGGAGCATAGAAGAGCATTTGAAATAGCTACCACACAACCCCAAAAATGCAAGTAGTGAAAATCTAAATAGAAATAGTTTCAAGAGAAACAAGAGAATAAGATTCTACCATGGAGGAAGCCTGAGTAATCTTCTTAGCAATAGTATAGTATTCAAAAGAATCTCCCTTTCACCAAGAAGAAGCCTTTTTTATATTTTGGCCTTTGAAGACCACAATGAGTTGTCAAATACCCATTGTTGCAACATTTTTGACATTTGAAGGGAGTCCCTTTATAATCTAGTGATTGAATCTTGTTGTTCCCATTAGGAAGCTCAACTTTGAATTTCTCGGGAAGACCCTCAAAAATGTCCATCTCAACAAGAATTATCACATAAGTGGAATGAAATTTTTTTGAAGAATCTTCATCAATCATCAAGAAGTTACCCATAGCATCACCACTGCTTCCAACAAGGAATCAACCCAAATATGAAGAGGAAGATTAGGGAGTTGAACCCAAATTGGGAACTTAGTAAAATATTCAATTTTAGGGAATTTAATGGTTTGGGGAATTTAATATTTTATTAATTGGCTAAGTTTTTTGTTGTTGTCAATTTTAATTTTATTGAAACTAATTTATTTGATCTTGTGGGAAAGTATTCACAGTTCACTCAAATTATTTGACTTGTTTTAAAAGGTCATTTTTTAAAATGCCTTTATGTGGAAAAAGTGAGTTATTTTCAATCACTTCTCACCTTTTGGTCTTTGGTGACAATTTGGGTTTTGCTTTACACTTGATTTGATAAAATCATATTTATGCTTACTATTTTGATTTAGGAATTAGATCTTTGTGAGGAGCATCTCATTGGATTCATGTTGATATTTCTCTACTTTTTTTAAGATCTCATCCATTTCCATTGATTTTTTGGATTTTTCTCTTCATTTTGAGTTTTCTTCATTTGGAATGAGGTATGGAATCTCATCATTCTTGTTTTACTCTATTTTAATGTGTAGAATCAAGTGCATTAGTTGAGTGGGTTGAAAAATAGCATTCCCCCACATTCTTTCTTTATTTCCTTACCTAGTTGGGTGTGTATGAATTTAAATGTGTTTTCATTTTGAGAATATTAGAATTTGAGTTGTTATGTGTTGGAAATCTGATTGAAAAGATCATTGATGAAGAAGATTGATTGAAAGAGGGAGATAGTTGTTGAAAGAATGTTTTCAATCATTTTTTTATCATTGATGCCAAACCTACTATTTGTAGGAATGACAATTTCTTATAAGATCCAAGTATTGTCACTTAGTTGATTGATGAAGAGGATTTGATCAACAAGATGTAACAAAAGAAGCTAAGGGAAAGGTTGAGTTATGGTTTTGTAATGAAGTGCAAGGATCAACTAAGACAATGGTTAAATGATGTATTGATAACATACTCAAAGACATAGAGGTTGGCCACACTTAGAAACATTAGGAGTATAAGTTGTAACAAGGTTGACTACAAAGCTTAAACTAAGTTCATCAATGGGTGTCGAGCAAGCTAGTTTAAGTCAAGAAAATTCTCAGTTGGAGCTGAGCATATAGAAAATCTAATGTGTGCCGAGTGAACTTCAGGTGCTGAGTGAACTTCAAGTGCCAAGAAAAGTAATAGGTGCCAAGCATCAAAAGATCTTAGTAGGTGTCGAGTGAATTTCAGGTGTTGAGCATCAATAAAACATAGTTGATGTCGAGTAACACAGTATGTGTTGAGCATCAAAAATTCAATAGTGTCAAGCTACTATATTATTGGAAATGTTAAAGATTTGCCGAATCTAAGCCAACAAAGTTGTTACCTTGAATTTTGTGAACCATTTGAAGGATATGGATGATGAACTTGTGGTACATAATTCTATGTAAACTATTTTTTAGTGAATTCCAAAGGATTCTTCCTGATGTTTCTAGAAGAATCAAAATGTGGGTTAGATTCAATTAATCCTACCTAATCCATACGAATTGAAATTAAAGAAGGGAAGAATCAAATGGGAAAAGTAGTTCCAAACTTCTATTTAAGGAGTCACAGACCAAGAAGCTAGAGCTGCTAGTGTTCCAAATTGTGAAGTGGTTGAAAGGGTGTCAAGGAGAAGACATCTGGGAGAAGGAAGAATAGAGCACAGAGACTCTACTTTGATAAGTGGTGAGAAAGAGATGATTGCACTAGTACATTGAGCATGAAGACTTAAGGAGACTAAGCTTGAAAGCAGGGCAAGCTGTCAAGAGTTGCAGAGACTAAAAGCCAAGCAATGTTATGAGCTGATAAGTGATCTGAGATCTGCTAGTTGAGTTGTATTCTGTAATCAGTTCAAAACCCCTTATTGTTACTCTTTGAGAAATTATATCAGTTAGGGTAAAGGAAAATCCTATGGACTTAGGTTGGTTTAATAGCCATTTTTTTAATAGGGTGGCATTCCAAGTGAATGTTCTAAAGTCCTCTAACTAGACCAACTTCTAACATAGTGGTTAAATCCTTTAACTAGGTCACTTCTAACAGTGTGTTGTAAGCCTTTAACAAGGCAAGCCTTTCACAGGGCATCACTTTAGAAGAGTGAGAATTGAGTAGCATGTTACTAGTGGTTTTTCCCAAATTGGGTTTCCATGTAAATCACTATGTTATGTGTTGATCTTCTTATGTGGTATGCTTGCATGTTGTTTTATAGTAACTTGCTGAATAGGAATGTTAAACATTGAAAAATGAATGAATAGTTTGATGGGCACACTTTACTTGTTGAAAAGTTTGAATTGGAAATTTGGACCTTGAATAACTGATTCAACCCCCCTCTCAGTTATTCTAAAGCATTTCTAACAATTGGTATCAGAGCCATCTGCTGATTTAGTTTCAAGGTACTAGAAGCAAGAAGATCAAGATGTTCAAGAGAGAAGTTCCCAAGCTGAACAAAGACAACTATGTTGCATGGTAGAGTCTGATGAAATTGCACCTTGGATCAATAGGTGATTATGCAAAACCCTCAATTAGAATAGAACATGTAGGACCAGCTAGACGTCTTACTATAGATGATTTGAGCAAAAGGAAGGAGCAAAATCAAGCAATGTTGGAGATTTGCTCTGCACTCAACTATGCTGAATTTGATGACATCAAAGGATTTGACACTACATTCAAGATGTGGAAAGCCTTGACATATATCTATGGAGGAGATCAAAATGTTCAAAGAGCAAAAAAAGAAAGCCTTAGAGGAAATTTTGATGACATGAAAATGGAGGAAGGTGAAAATGATGCTCAATATGGATCCAGAATGAAAGAAGTGGTAAGTGTAATAAGAAGTTTGGGTGGTCAATTGGAAGAAGAGACTATTAATAGAAAATCCTTGAGAACCTTGCTTCCCATCTATGCTATTAGAGTTTCAGCCATCCAAGAGCTGAGGTGTGTACAAGGAAACACACTAACCTTTGAAGGAATAGTGGGACGACTTACTGCATTTGAATTGTCCAACTTTGACATCTACAAACCTGAGAACCTTGAATCTACTTTCAAGGTCAAGTTGACATTGAAAGACACTAAGGAGGTGACATCAAAGAAGAAGAGTAGAAAAGGAAACATGCATCCAGTGATAGCAACATAGATGAGGAAGATGTGGAATAGTTGAAAGCACTACTAGCTATAAGATTCCATAGAGGTAAAGGCAAATTCAAAGGTAAGTTGCCTATCATATGCTTTAATTGCAATGAAGTAGGTCATATTGCTACAAGGTGTACATAGAAGAAGAACTATAAAGAAGGAGACAAGTATAAGAACAAAAGAGAAGATGATAGCATAGATTATAAGGACAAAGGTAAAAGATGCTACATTATTGAAGAAGATTCTGATGAGAATGATCATGAAGTAGTCTATGTGGCTATGAAGGATGAATCAGATGAAGAAGAAACAACAACATTGGTAACCTATGTGAACAAGAATGACAAGTGGATCATAGATAGTGGATGCTCACATCACATGATAGGAGATAAAAATAAGTTTATTACCTTTACTCAATATGATGGAAATAGTGTTAGATTTGGAGATGATGCTCCATGTCAAATCAAAGGGAAAGGTTCTATTAAACTTATAGAGAGAATTTAATGTGATAATACAGACTATGTTTAAGGATTGAACTACAATATGTTGAGTGTATCACAGTTAGGTAATGTAGGTTGCAAAGTAGAATTTGGAAACAAAACTGTCAAAATCTATGACACTAATGGAAATCTGATAGGAAAAGGTGAACAAACTATGAGTAATCTATTTTACCTAGATATGAAAGATGCAACATGTCTTGTTGTTAGACTTGATGATGTGTGGCTATGACATAAAATATTGTGTCATGTTAACTTTGCCAATTTGATTAGCATCAGCAAAAACAAGAAAAATGGAGGTTTGCCCAAACTAAAGAAGCCTAAAAACACAATGTGCAAACAATGTCAACAAGGGAAGATGACAGTCTAGTTTCAAAAGAAAAACATACACTTCCAAAGAAGTACTAGAACTAGTCCATATAGACATATGTGGACCAATAGAAGTGCAAAGCTACCTAGGAGATAGATACATAATGCTATTTTTAGATGACTACTCCAGGATGATGACTGCTATGTTTTTAAAGCAAAAATATGATGCATTTCAAATGTTAAAGTGGTATTTGGCCAAAGTTGAGAAGGAAATAGGAAAGAGTCCAAAGTGCCTAAGATCAAACAGAGGAGGAGGGTTTACATCAAAGGAATTTGAGATATTCTACAATGATAAAGGTGTCAAAAGGAAAACATTAGCACCAAGAACCCCACCTCAGAATGGCATTGCTAAAAGAAGAAATAGATCAGTAATAGATTGTGCCAGAACCTTGATGATGGAGAAAAATGTTGCTCTAAAGTACTAGAGAGAAGCTATAAGCACTGTTGTTTACACCCTAAATAGAGTTCAAGTCAAGAAAGGTACAAATACAACACCTTTTGAACTATAGTATGGTTACTTACCTAATGTAAAACATTTCAAAGCATTTGGTTGTAAATGCTATATTCTTAAAGATACTAGAAATGGAAAGTTTGATGCAAAGAGTGATGAAGGCATATTCCTTGGATACTCCACTAGAAGTAAGGCATATAAGTGTTTGAATACTAACACTAACAAGATTATGGATAGTGCAAATGTAAATTTTGATGAGCATGCAGAAGTCCAAGATGATGAAACTAAGCAACCAAAGGATTATAGATCCTTTGTATACTTCTATGAAGGAATGACTATTGAAGATAATGCTACTAATCAAATTGGGAATCAACAACAAATTTCAATATCAGCTAAGTCACAACTAGTGAATGCCAAGTTGCATTCAGAAGTTGAGTTACAGAATGAATAAAATGCATATTCTAACTTTCAAATCAGTTCACATGAAAGAGATGATGAAATACCAGATAGAGAAGAGAAAAATGACTCTAAAGCCAAAGAATCAAACCTGGAAAGAAGGACAGAACCAAGATTAGCCAAGTATGTGAGAAGACATCACCCTATAGATCAAATCATTGGTGACAAGGATGCTAGACCAATGACAAGGAATAGACTAAGGAATGAATCATGTCTGTTGAGCAAGATTGAACCTAAAATAGTGAAAGATCCACTACAAGATGATGACTGGTATAAAGCTATGGAAGAGGAGATAGATCAGATTGAGAAGAACAAAACTTGGACCCTAGTTCCTAGACCAGCTAATAAGAATGTAATTGGTACCAAATGAGTGTTTAGGAAAAAAATTGATGAGAATGGTGAGATAACTAGAAACAAAGCTAGACTAGTTTGCAAAAGTTATGCACAAGAAGAAGGACTAGACTATGGAGAAACATTTGCCCCTATAGCAAGAATGGAAGGAGTAAGAACATTACTTGCATATGTTACCTACAAAGGATTCAAAGTCTACCAAATGGATGTGAAGTTTTCTTTTTTGAATGGTATATTGGAAGAGGAAGTCTACATAGAAAAATTAGAGGGATTTGTTAATGACAAGAACAAAGATATGGTCTGCAAACTGCATAAGGCACTCTATGACTTGAAGCAAGCACCTAAAGCATGGTATGAGAGATTGCACAAATATCTTTTGAAGATAAGATTTGAAAGAATAGATGACAATAGAAACTTTTATATCAAGGTAGAGAAAGGTAAAGATATTTTGATATCTAAAATCTTTTTTGATGATATAATATTTGGAGGAAAAGATGTTCTATGCAAAGATTTTGCTGATTAAATGTAACATGAGTTTGAAATGTCAATGTTTGGAGAAATCAAATTCTTGGTTCGATTACAAGTACATTAATTGAAGCATGGAATATTTGTGACACAATCCAAATACATCAAGGAGATACTTAAAACATTTCGATTAGAAGACTCAAAACTAGTTAGCACACCAATGGTAATAGGACATAAGTTATCCAAAAATGATGAATCTACTAAAGTGAACTAGACAATGTATAGACCAATGACTGGAAAGTTATAGTATGTTGTATATAGTAGACCAGACATTGCATTAGCAGTTGGGATAGTGGCAATATTTTTTGCAAATCTAAGAGAAAATCATCTGATGGTATTAAAGAGAATAATGAGATATCTAAAAGGAACTGATGACTTTGGTTTGTACTACAAGAGGAGTGAAAATTTTGAGCTAAGAGCCTATACTGATGCAAATTGGGGAGGTAACATTGATGATAGAAAAAGAACTAGTGGAGGAGCACTTTTCTTAGGTAAAAGACTGATTACATGGACCAACAAAAAGAAAAGTTGTACCTCACAGTCTACTGCAAAAGCTGAATATGTTGCAGCTACTATCAATTGCACCAATATTGTATGGATCAAACATTTGCTAGAAGGTATGAAGGAAGAGGTGAATGAGCTTGTGATACTTTATTGTGATAATACAAGTGTCATCAACATATCAAAGAACCCTGTAATGTATGCCAAAACCAAGCATATTGCAATCCAGTATCACTATGTAAGAGAATTGGTGGAAGACAAACAAGTGAAGATGGAATATGTTAGCTCAAAGGAATAGATTGTTGACATCTTCACAAAAGCACTACCTAAATATTTTTTTGAGTATCTTAGAGATAAGTTAGGGCTGATAGCCCTAGCCAAGGCTATTTGAAGCAATAGCAAGACTACCCTACATCAAATGAGTTGATTGTTGAAATATTACACATTGATGTAGAGGATACTTACTTTAGGATTCATGCCTAAAGTAATTAAAGTGTTGAAGTTCTAAAACAATCACAAGCAAGGTGACAGAGGGAGAAATTGGAAGATCCAAAAAATGCTACACTTCCATGTTAAGATGATGATCAATATGTCTTTGGCATTGTTGTCAAAGAGGAAGAAGTAGTAAGAAAACTAATCAATAGTATGAAGGAGAAAATGTAAGAAGGATCAATAGTTGTAGAAGAAGCTGATCAGAATAAAGAATAGTAGAAGATGAATAATGCATGCAAAGGGAGAAAATGTAAGAAGAAAGAAAGGAAAGAACAAGGATACAGTAGCTAAGAGGGAGAAGCAGAAATGAAGCAATCAAGATAGTAGATCAAAAGAGGGAGATGTAAAAAATTGATGGTTACACAATTACTTTTTGGCATTTGACTTACTATTCTGACCTAGTTAGTATTTTGACAGCATGGTTGAATAATTTGGTCTGATGGATGATTAGTTTGGTTTGCCATCAATGCCAAAGAGGGAGATTGTTGGAAATCTGATTGAAAAGATCATTGATAAAGAAGATTGATTGAAAGAGAGATATAGTTGTTAAAAGAATGTTTTTAATCATTGTTTTTTCATTGATGTCAAACTTGCTATTTGTAAGAATGACAATTGCTTATAAGATCCAAGTATTGTCACTTAGTTGATTGATGAAGAGGATTTGATCAACAAGATGTAACAAAAGCACCTAAGGAAAAGGTTGAGTTATGGTTTTGTAATGAAGTGCAAGGATCAACTAAGACAATGGTTAAATGATGTATTGATAACATATTCAAAGACATAGAGGTTGGCCACACTTAGAAACATTAGGAGTATAAGTTGTAACAATTTTGACTAAAAAGCTTAAACTAAGTTCATCAGTGGGTGCAAAGCAAGCTAGTTTAAGCTAAGAAAATTCTCAGTTGGAGCTGAGCAGATAGAAAATCTAATGTGTGTCGAGTGAACTTTAGGTGCCGAGTGAAGTTCAAGTGCTAAGAAAAGTAATAGGTGTCGAGCATCAAAAAATCTTAGTAGGTGCCAAGTGAACTTCAGGTGTCGAGCATCAGTAAAAATGTAGTTGATGCTGAGTAACATGGTATGTGTCAAGCATCAGAATTTCAATAATGTTGAGTTGTTGCATTATTGGAAATGTCAAAGATTCACCGAATCTAAGCTAACAAAGTTGTTACCTTGAATTTTTTGAACCAATTAGAGGACAAGGATGATGAGATAGTGGCACAGAATTCTATGTAAACCATTTTTTGAGCAAATTTCAGAGGATTCTTCATGATGTTTCTAGAAGGAACAAAATGTGAGTTGGATTCAATGAATCCTACCTAATCCATATGAATTGAAATTAAAGGAAAGAAGAATTGAGTAGGAAAAGAAGTTCCAAACTTCTATTGAAGGAGTCATAGACCAAGAAACTAGAGTTGTTGGTGTGCCAAATTGCAAAGTGGCTGAAAGGGTGTAAAGGAGAAGACATCTGAGAGAAGGAAGAATAGAGCACAGAGACTCTGCTTCAATAAGTGGTCAAAGAGAGATTATTTCACTAGTACATTGAGCATGAAGACTCAAGGAGACTAAGCTTGAAAGGAGGGCAAGTTGTTAAGAGTTGCAAAGATTGAAAGCCAGGCAATGTTATGAGCTGAGAAGTGATTTGAGATCTACAAGTTGAGTTGTATTCTATAATCAAGTCAAAACCCCTTATTTTTACTCTCTAAGAAATTTTATCAGTTAGGGTAAAGTAAAATCCTATGGACTTAGGTTGGTTTAATAGCCATTTGTAAATCCTTTTATAGGGTGGCATTCCAAGTGAATGCTCTAAAGTCCTCTAACCAGGCCCACTTCTAACAAGGTGGTTAAATCCTTTAACTAGGTCACATTTAACAATGTGTTGTAAGCCTTTAATAGGGTAGGCCTTTCACAGGGCATCACTTCAGAAGATTGAGAACTAAGTAGCATGTTACTAGTGGTTTTTCCCAAATTGGATTTCCACGTAAATCAATGTGTTATGTGTTGATGTTCTTATTTGGTTTGCTTGCATGTTGATTTATAGTAACTTGCTAAATAGGAATGTTTAAGCATGGATGAATGAATAATTTTATGGGCACACTTTACTTGTTGAAAAGTTTGAATTGGACATTTGGACCTTGAATAACTAATTCATCCCCCCCTCTTAGTTATATATTATTCTAAAGCATTTCTAACAGTTATGTTGCCCATATTTATGTATGTGTCTAGAACTAAGATTTTGTTGGAGATTTATATTTTTGTGCAGATTTCAGCTATTGAGTACTAATTTAGTATCTTTATTTGAAGCTTGAATTTTTGGGTGATTTCAATGCTATTTTATGTGCCACCCAAATTTGTGTATCATCATGATTTGTGTAATTAGAAAGTTTATTTTAGTAGTGTCCCGTGACTATTTGTGTATGTTTCTGTTAGAAAGGATAGAGAACATTCTAGGTATTTCTTACAATAATTCAAACCTGGCCTTTTGATGTTAAAATGATGATTTTTTCACACTTGGACAGATTTTGCCAAAATTTGAGTATTTTATTTCTTTTGGGATTTTTTACTTTTCCTCATGTCTTAAAAAGAGGATGGATGAGTTCCATGGGAATATATGCTCTTGGTAAAGTGGTCCATTGAGCAACTTGATATTTGTCTTGGTTTTTCCTTTACTTGATTTCTTGTCTTGAGTATTTTTCAAGTCATCTCTTGTTATTGCTTTAAAGTTCTATTGTGTAGCCTATATAATTGCTACCTTCCACTTGTTAGGTTTATCTCACATTTGGCATATGATTTAATATTTTGAAACCACATCTAGGTATATGCTCCTATCTCAAGGTTCAAGTAACTCATATGCTTGGTTGAGACCAATTGAGTCACCATGTTTCCATTTAGATTTATGAATTTGAGAGTCTTTCCTTGCATTGCATGTGTATTGATTTTACCTTTTTATTGTAATAAGATAAATTCTTTAGTGTTTGAGTAATGAAGTGGAGTGGCTCTCCAAGGAAAGTTGGGGAACAAAGGGGTCCTAAAGTATATCCTTTGGTAGAGTTCGATATAAGTGATAATTAAATAAATTATTAGGATTTTTTAAAAAATCAAGAATTAATATGACTCCCTTGTGATCATTTGAGGATGTTGATACGGTATATCTTTTCATTTTCATAATATTAGGACATTGATATGGCATAATACCTTTCCATTTACATATGTTGATGTAGTACCAATATTTTCTCTATTTAAAAAACTTGATGTGGTTCAACAGAGATTTCTTGTTTCAAGAGAATGATTCATAAAATCCACATTAGCCATAATGTGTGATGTGATGACACTCCCACTCTTGAGTCTCCACATCAAACCTTTGTTAGTAAAAATTAGTGACCCTAGTAAACTATGAGTGTTTCTTGGTATACACTTTGGACATTGGTTCACATGTCAAGTGTTCTCCTTGTATCTATGTATTATTTACTTAACATGTGTGTGAGCCATTCCTTTCTTGCACATGTATGCCTTGTATTTATGGCTAGGTTACTATCTTTGCACATGGTGGGGTGGGCCTAAGGGTTCCACATGGTAGGGAAGAATCACACTTTACCACCATTGGGTACTAGTGTACATAGAGAGGATGCTTCTAAAGATAGATATTATGAGCATTAAGGGGCTCTATGTATTTCTTTTATCTTGTACTACATATATATATATATATATATATATATATTCATTGATGTTCTTAGTTTTAGTTTAGTTTTTGTTAAGCATTCAATTAATGTATTATTGGTGTAATCAAGTGTCTATGGTCCCAGTCTATTCTATTTGGTACTCCCTAGTTTGTAACTAGAAGTTTTCTAGTTGTACATTGATGTCAACTTAGGGTTTCAACTTTAAACTTTTACGGTTTGAGTTTTTGGCTAAATTCAATAATTAATGTCTATGTGGATTGACATTTGTACACTATAAATTAACATTTTCTACTAACTTGTGTGAGACATTTTTTGTCTTAGAATCCTATTGATAATGAATTTATGTTTATACAAATCATCATCTTTACATCCTCAATTGGCATCTCTACAACCTCAATCAATGTCTTTGTCTGCTTGCGAGCATCTCCACTTAGTTTGGTTTCTTGATCAATTTTGAGAGCTAGGTGAATTGCTTATGCTTTTTGACTAGTTTCCTTAGGGATCTTGGGTCTCCTTTAGGCATTGTTGTCTCTAGGATAATACATAAAATGTAACATTTAAATATAATTACACATTCTTCCTTTCTTATACTTTAATTTATGTTTTATGTAATACTTTCAAGATGTTTGAGAGTGGTTTCAACTTCATAAAGTTGAAATAAAGATTATAGAATTTGAGAAATTATATACTTAACCATATTTGAGGAATCAACATGTTATCTTTGACATGGTTCTTATGTGTAAATGTGGTTGCTTCATTCCTTTCTTTCGAAGTCTTTCTCATGTGTGTGATTGTTTGAAGATCATTGCTTGACGTATATGTTTGCTTATGGTTATTTGGTAGTTAACATGTATATTTAACCATTTTAGGAATATTTTCTTGGTGATTAAAATCAACACCAAGTAGATGGATTAGTCTCCTCTTTTTTAGTGAAGGGTTCTTGCCCACACTTAGCCTCTTGTGCTTCATGGATGTTGTTTGAGTCCTTGCCGGGTAGTCTTGTGGATGTATGATTTCCATTTTGAGCATGTGATTGATTTATCTTGGAATCTTTGTAAGTGCTTGATAGTCTTCCAGTTGCATATGATTGTGTGATGATAATAGTATATTATCTTGCATGCCATATCTTGCAGATGTTTAAGGTTACGTGATGCACATTGTTACAAGATATTTATTCCATGTTTCAAAAAAAAATTATTTAGTGGAATTTAACTATTTTCTCCAAGGGTTCCATTGTGGAGCATTATATGAATTAATTATATTATATTGTTGTGTTCCATTGTCCGAGATTAATAAGAGCTTGAGTTTGTTTGGTGGTTTAAAAAAATTAAAATTATTTATTCGACTTTTTATGTTTTATTTTAGTAGATGGTGCTCCATTCTTCAATAATAGTTAGTTTGATGTTGCTACCTAAACTCTTAATTAAGTCATGTTTTATCATTATTCTATTCATATTGAATTATATAGGTCAGTTGAAGGCTTAATATGTTGTTAAGTCAACATAGGTATTATCCTAGGCATATGTAGGATATATATAAGAGTTAGTCTTAGTTGATCATCAAATTATGAATTGTATTCTCATCACATTCTTAATCAAACAAAGCACTAGATTTGTTAATGTTTATACTTTTCCATATATCATATTATTCAATAAATATGGGGCATATTCTTAGCCTATGTTGTATGTAATACTTATACATATGCCCCTAGCCATGCCATTTCCCCATATTAGGGGCAACCTCATACCTTGATACTTATCTCTACTCTATGTGCTTACCAAGCATATTGTGTGAGATATTTTATTTTATTTTTACATGATGTATTTTACAATAGTAGTCCTTTTAGATGATTTATGTCTTATATGGTTAGTTCACCTTTATTTTCATGTAAGTATTTTTATATCCAATTCCTTTCTTGCACACATATGTGATCAAAACTACTTTGAAAATCTTATATATAGTTATATGTAATAACATAGAGAATCATATTGTGTCTAAATAAAGTTTGACTACATGAAATGACAATGCCTTATAACCACAATATCTTGAGACCACCTAATAACTCACACCACTTTACATTCACATGGACCATGCATGTTGACAATGATCTCACACCATGAGATCTTGTAGGGCCCATTTCTTTAATTGGGTATTTAGAATTTTGTACAGCCTATGTTGTGTGTAGTACTTATACATATGTCCCTAGTCACATAATTTTCCCATATTAGGGACAACCTCATACCTTGATGCTTATCTCTACTCTATGTGTTTACCAAGCATACTGTGTAAGATGTTTTATTTTATTTTTACATGATGTATTTACAATACTCAAAATTTTACATGATTGATTTCTTATAAGATTAAATCACCTTTATTTTCATGTAATTATTAAATCATATCTAATTCCTTTCTTGTACACATTTGTAATTAACACTAGTTTGAAAATCTTATATATAGTTGCATGTATTAACATAGAGAATCATACCATGTCTAAATAAAGCTTGATTACATAACATGGAAGTGCCTTATATGTTGTACTATAACCACATTATCTGGAGAGTGCCTAATAAGTCACACCACATTTCATTCACATGGACCATGTATGTTGATGATGAGCTCATTCCATGAGATCTTGTAGGGTGCATTTCTTTATTTGGGTATTTAGAATTTTTTTATGGACTAAATATCTACTTGCATGCTTTTCTTTGAGTGTTAATTACTTTGAAAGACTCACTCATGCTATTTTTCACATACACATGAAAGTGGAGAAAGATATAATAGTGAAATTCACATATCTATTCCAAGTTCTATTTTTGGGTCTACTTTGAGAGAATGTCTTAATATGATTACAAAATGACATACAACACTATTTTGTACCAAGTTAATCTCATTGTTTGATCCCTATTCATCCTCACTCAAACACATTTACATACTCTTGTTTTTATTTCTAAGGGCTACATCTACATATTTTTATATACGAACATATTGTTTACTATTCCTTATTGCCTTGCATTCACAGTTGAACTCAAATTTCTACATCCTATCACCTAGATTTTTTTTTTGGTATGTGTGATTAATCTCATATGATGTGTATCTAACCGAAATAAAAAATTAAATTAAATTCAAAATTTTGACTCCCATACTTACACTACAACATTTGGGGTCAAACTGTGACGATAATTTGCAATGGTGGTGTAATTTGTAATAATTTTTGTGTTTTTTTTACAATTGTCCATGAAGTTGTCGCAATACCAAAGTTGTCATCATAACTGCGACATCGGTATGATTTTTTAAAAAAATGCAACATCATTCGCCATTTATTTTGATCAATTGTGGAGCTGCACGTGAAACAAGTGGAGAGCTCCAAATGAGGGTGGGTAGCTCTAAATGTTGTCGTGCTCTTGTGGTCGGTGTTTTTTGTTGTCATTCTTTTGTGATCCCATTGGTGTGCCCTTGTGATCTTCGTGCCCTTGTGATCTTTGTGCCCTTGTAGCTCTACAATTTTCTTCAAGGGGAAAAGAGGTATGTAAGCTTAGCACTGCCTATAAAATGGAGAAAAATTGAAATCATCCACTTGTTTCTTTGTGCTTGTGCACAAACTAGAAGAAGAATAAAATGATGCCCTAGAACTTTAGAATTAAAAAATACTTCTTGGAGTATAAGATGACACTCCCTCCTGTAATTAATCCCCTCCACCTTCATTTGACTAGTCCAGTAATAAGATTCACCTCTATTTTCTTTGATCTATGTGCCTCTGCAAATGTCACTTCTTATAGGCATTGATTTCTATACAAATAATCTACAGGTCACACTAGAATCATTCCAAAATAATTTCAAGCAAGGATCAACTCGGTATTTCATATTAGCATGATGGTTGAATTTTTCAGTTGTTAATATTATGCAATGACCCAACTAAAAATGTATCGAGAATCAAAAGATTTTTGCCTGAGTTGAATTCAAATAATAGTGAAACTTAGGAGAATTTATGAACTAGAATATCCCCCATATACGAGTCATATTTTAAAAGATATTTTCATTTTCTCTATAAAAATATATTTCCTAATAAGGCATACTCTGGGATGTTGACTCATGTAGGTAGAACTATGTTTCATTATACAAAAAAGGTAGGTTTTGGAGCCATATTACACCATTGATTAAATTTCCAAAGTTTACACTTACAAAAAGAAAACTTTTCAAAAGTTTTTTTTTAACATAGAGTTGTAAATGCATGTTCCCTTTCATCGTAATTAGGTATGGGAAATACATAATGACTTAACAAGATTTTTCTCAACTGTGTGTTTTGTTCTTAATATGTTTTAGTTGTGATTTTTCTTCTCCCTTATGCATGCATATTTTCTTAAATGGATATAATTTTGAATAGAAAACTATTGGGTCATTAAATAAAATGAGAAAAGTCACAAGCCTTTAGATTGGAAACAAAAACATGTTCCATCAGCATAAATATGTGTCTTTTACTTCATATTTCCTTGACTCCATTTAAAACAAGATAGGACAAGACACACGTTATTTATTTACTCACCATTTATTGGGTGGTTTACAAAATTTAGAAAGGAGGAGGAAGAGAAAGGTAATCATATGATGTTAATGACTACCATTTCTCTGTTGGCTTTTGGTTTAATCACTGCCATTGTTCCCTTGACAACATGACATAAGAAGAGCACTAAAGTGGCATTTTTCAAATATTTAGTGTATAACGTGGGGGCCTTTCCTTATTGGTAGTATCATATGTTTCTTATGCCTCTTTGAAAGATGACACCACTAGAAGGAGGATCACCAATGTCTATGATAAAACTTTAAAAATAATTTTGATGGATTTTGTGATTGCATTCATCATGGTAGTAATCATTTTTATCCATCATCGTTATCTGTTGGATGGGTTGGTGGGATGCATTGCATTATTTGGATTTGGAATATCGTACATATGGGCAGCCCATAAAGAAACAATTTGTACCATTATAGGTGGGGTTTTAGGCATTGTGTTCCATCCTTGTAATGTAGATCTGCTACAATATGCAATCACTCTTTGCAAGAAGAGGTACTGACCAAGTCAAGAAACATAGGCCCAATTTGATCAGACAGTGATAAACCTCTTCATTTAGCATACATATTCCAAACTCCAAATAATGAAACAATAAAAATCACTGAACCCATACCAAGTTACTTACCTCAAGATCCTACACAAAAATAATGTAGACCGGGAAAAATGGACAAAGTCTGCAAGAAATTTTACAAAAACATATCTTAGTAGATATTTTTAGAAACAAACAAGCCATAACCCAGGTAAATTTTTATAGTTTATGATTAGCCAAGTTGATTACAAATTCTTGTATAATTGTCATCAAATTAGGTACAATAAAATGAGCAATCAATTGTTCCTAGCTAGCAGGATCAAATACAATTTTCCAAGGTGATAAAATTGCATATGTAGATGCATCACTTGCATGCAAGACATGAAATGTGTTCCCCAACTTATAATGAATGGTTGGATATAAAGGCTCCATACGCTGGCCCAACAATAGAAGCCAAGGATGTAACCATGCATGTATTGGCATAGTCTTCCTGCGAGGATCCCAAGTATCCACTGTTGTTAATTTGGGCATCACTATATGATCCAAAATGTTATGAAGTACTGAAGCATGTAGTAACTTCTCATATGTTTCCAAAAAATGTAGCACGGATTCAGGGTCACTTGGCTCCCAAGTATTTGTAAAAATTATTCTCACTTCTAGAAGAATAACTTCAGTGAAGAGTTGAGTGCAAGGAGTTGAAGAAGCAAGTTCCACTTCTGTGGAAAGGCCATAATCTAGAGGCTCATTCCCTTACAAAATCCTCTACAAGAATGATATTACCTCTAAACCATGTAAAGGATGTTGAAGTGGTTCCCAACCTTTAAACACTCTTATAAACAATGGCAAAGCTGAACATTATGCATAATAGAGAACATCGTATCTAGTATAGTACAAGATTGAGTAATTGTACCTATAAAATTTTATCTACTATAAGGTACAACATTGACCAATTGTTCATATAAGGCAATATATGCATTGGAATACATATGAGTGCCCATTACAATTGATTTTCTATGATAAAATATCTAACATATGGCATATCTCTATCTTTATATGCTTCAATCTTTGCTCCATTAGTGTTTCATTCATCTAGTCCTATAATTTATGTTGACCCAAGTGAGTGAGTTTTTTAGCTTCATATAATTTAATATTTACTTTATGAATATTTCATAAGCCTTAATATTCACTTCATGGATGTTTTATTGGACACATTATTTGGGGTTCTCTTTGATTTGGGAGCAAGCTAGAATGTTATTTGGGGTCCCAAAACCCTTCTTAACAAGAGCTTGGATGAAGATTGATTGACATATCATTTTTTCACCATCCAAAAATTATGAATCTTTAGAGTCTATTAGTGTTTTGAATGTTTTCTCAAATGGAATAGTTCTCATACCTAAAAGTTGTGTCCATGAATAATAAATGCAGGCTCTAGCATGACTATTGTATCATTCTTTATTAACTACAATAGTAAATTGCATTGTGTTGTTAATTGCAAATATATGGGAAGAGTTCCAATAAAATTTGAATTTAATAAATGTTTTAGAGGATCTAATTCTTCATTTCCTAGTGCATGACAAAGATTTTATTTTTCTTTAAACCTCTAATTTTGAGAATATTGTCTAATTGTCATCAAATAGTGACTGCTACAATTAGAAAGTTTTCATTTGTTATTGAAGTTATCTCTCAATTTTTAAGCATTCTAAAAGACATGTAATTTATGTCTCAAATTTTTATTTCTACCCTTTAATGGATATGGATTATTCACACATGTTAATAATCATCAACAAAATAGATCTTGCAAAACTAATTTTTCATAGTAAATCATGAAAGTCTATTTTTTCCTTAACAACAACTTGTTCAAAACTTATCATTTTCAATGTTTTAGGTTTCCATTACTTGTAAGGGATTTTGTAGCTATTGTCTATAATATATATTGGGAGTCTTATTGTAATCGATATTGTAGATGACCAAATAAAAGTGAACCTATAAAGAATTTACAAGTATGATCATTACAGCGACTTGAAATTTGATTTGGTAGGGTGTTGTTACCAAACAAAAGTCTAAAAAAGAAATATGCAATTAAAAATTGATTCAAAGGATTGGATGTATGTTTACTTGTTTTGAGTTCCCATGATAAAGTTGGTGACCCGGGCCAAGGTACATAAGGCTTGTTATGCCTATATGTTAGCATTTTCATATGTATGTATGAGATTGTTGATTTGAAAAATAGTTGGAATATTCCTTACTGATCCAGAGTAGATTGACCTTTTGAGACCATCACTTCCTTGATCAATCTTTGTGAACAATAATGCAAACATGAAGTTGGCCAATATGATGTATTAAGCCTTGATAAAAAATTGTACCTATAAGGTCAATTTAGTGGGTTGTTTATTTGATCCTCAAGGCTCTACATCACAGCTAAACCTTGAGAACCCTATTACATACACCCTATTTTGTAAAGTGCTAGGATCCACATAAGTGTAGCATTAAAAATATCATCAAATTTTGGGGTGGAAGTTGGGGAATCTTGTGGGAGCATGTTTTTCCAACTCTCATCAAAATTTGTGATGTCATCTTTTCCACTCACATTAGGCTTGAAGGAGGGTTGCATTTAGCATAGGCGAAACACCAAGATAATCTAGATTCAAAGAACTAGGAACTAGTTGCATCATAATTGTCTCAACAAGATGCCACAAAAGTATTCCTCTTCAAAGTTCTTCTCCTTCTTAACTACCACAAGTCTGAGTCCACAACTTATTATGGGATGGATCATATTGTTGTTTCTGGGATAATATTTTGATATGCCCAAACATAATGAATCAATGATAATAGCTCTTTGTGTTTAGATAGGGAATTAGAAGTCAAATTTCTCTACCTTTCCTTTGAGTAGTTTGAAATTGATTTCATTTGTTTCTATTCATTTTGCAGCTCATTTGAATTGTGATTAACTTTTTCAAAGGTGAGTCTTACCCTTTGGAAACACATATAAATACCTTATAATGCTTCAAAAAATGATGGAAAACTATTGATGACTAGTCCTACCATATAAATTTTATATATTAGTTTGTTAACAACAGGGAATTATTTTCTTTAATGTTTTAGCCTAATAAGTTGTTTTAGAAATCACATATTGTTGAATTGCTTTCTTTATTATTTGTTTTAGTGGCAATAATGTACAAAAAGTTAGTATCAATACTAAATAGCATAAACTAAAAGAAATACTTGGGTGTAATTTTAATCATTTTATCATCATAAGAAGGTACCATGTATATATATTTAGTTGGTCAAATTCATTTGGATTGATTAATGGATTCATGTTGAGCTTCCAATTGCTTACCAATAGCCATTAGATGAGACCTAGCTAGTTTAAAGTGTGTTGGGATACTTTTGGAGGATTTAATGACATTCTTGACACTCCCATCCCCAACTCGCAAACAAGGAAAAATATAGACAAGAGGACATGTTCTTAGGTTGAATTAAAATCTCAAGGAGTGATGCACTTAATGAGCCATAAGAAACCTATGTGTACTGCTAGCATGCCAGGCTGCCACATTTGCATGAAAAGTTGAATCTAGATCCATTTCCATGTCAAACATACAAATAGTAATAAACTTCTTTTTTCTAGAGTTTGCATATACAAGCATTCCATATCAAATGATTGTCAACCAGCTACAATTGGCTAGGTTCGGTAGAAACAATATTAAGATGTGTCGATCTTTGGGTGAGAAAAGTGATGAATAGGGATGAAATGCAAAGGTGAGATCTTGAAAAGGAATAATGTTTAATTTGAGTGAGGTGACAAAAATTTTCTTTCAAAACCATAGCTGCCAATATAAACATTAAGTACAACATGTCCAATATTTTTGTAGATATACACATTAATTAGACCATTTTTTCTTTCAAAACCATATATGCAAATATAAACATTACATACAACATGTCCAATATTTATGCAAATATACACATTAATTACACAATTTTTTTCTTTCAAAACCACATGTGAAGATATAAACATTAAGTATGTGTCCAATATTTTTGTAGATATGAACATTAATTACACCAAAATTTTCTTTCAAAACCATATGTGTAGATATAAATATTAAGTACAACATGTCCAATATTTTTGCAAATATTCACATTAATTAC
This sequence comes from Cupressus sempervirens, assembly GCA_028749045.1. NCBI lineage: Eukaryota > Viridiplantae > Streptophyta > Pinopsida > Cupressales > Cupressaceae > Cupressus > Cupressus sempervirens. The sequence goes on along the minus strand of CM053786.1, from coordinate 539,561,810 downwards.
ACCAAATTTTTCTTTCAAAACCATATGTGCAAATATAAACATTAAGTACAACCAACTCAATAAGGGTACAAGAATAAGTTATTCTCATGAAGAACGATCATGTTAGATAATACAAGGGAATTTGATCAAAATAGGGAGACAATCACTAGATTATTGTCTAACTTTCAAAGAGAAGGTGATGACAAATGTTATTTTCCTTGAAAGAGTTGTAATGACTTAAAGACAAGAAGAATCAAAATCAAAATAGCTAAGAGATATTGTAGGGAGAATGGTCGCACTGAAGAGGGGTTTGATTATCATCCATTAGTAAGTTGTTTGTTATATTTTTTTTGTAATTAATATACATATGAACCACGAAATAGGGTTTTGATTATTGTAATTTTTATATAGGTTGATCTCCCTAGGGTAGTACATAATATGGATCACCACATCTCGAAGGAAACTGGAGGTGTGAATATTGAAGGAGAAGATCATGATCCCATGGAAGATGATGATCATGTGCTAGAAAACATATTTGAAGATGATGGTACAAATGCTTTGATCCATGACACATTTGGTATTGGTGGTGTTGATGTTGCTGATGATGATGATTATTATGGTGAGGATGATATTGAGTTCATCCATGTTATACCTCTACTTGAGAAGGCAAAGACTGCGCTTTACGAAGGATCCCAATCAACTCTTCTCTTTGTTGTATTGTTGTTGATGAATTTGAAGGTTATGAATGGTTTATCCAACATAACAATTTAATGTATGCTAAGATTTGTCATATACGTTATTATAGTATATAAAAGGTGAAATATGTACCATTAAGATTGTTTATACTAATGACTTATATTTTTTGATGTAGATTGATAGGTGACTATTTTTTACCACAATCAAATGTTCTCCCTTGCTCGTACCAAGAATTATGTGCCACTATAAAACATATTGGAATAGAGTATCAAGCAATAATGCTTGTCTTGAAGATCATGTTATTTATCACAAAGAACACAAAAATTCAATAGAATGCCCTAAATTTCATATAAGAAGATATTGAGATGATCAAGTGATGAAAAAGGTGCCTCACAAAGTTCTTAGTTACATCCCCATTATTCCACATCTTAAATGCTTATTTATGTGCAGTAGCTTGGCACAATTTATGGATTACAATGCACAAAAAGAAGTCAAGATGAAATTATTTGAATACCTATGGATGGTTCATCATTTATGGAAATGGAGGAAAATTTCTCACACTTTAAAGAAGAACCTCAAAATCTAGGCTTTCTCTGGCAACTGACGATTTCAATCCATTTGGAGAGATAAGATTTTTTTACTTGGTGTGATCTATTTTCATGATCAACAATAACCTTCCTCCATGGATGTCAATAAAGAGGGAGAACATTATGTTGGTAATGATTGTTCTAGGTATCTTATTAATTTTTAGTTATCTGCATGTAATAATAAGTCTTGGAGTGAAATGACCACAATAATTATCTGATGTTGTTCATTCAACTAGGTAAGTACCAAGTGAAAGATATGAACGTGTATATTGCACTTCTTATTAATGAGTAGTTGGTGTTATGGAATGATTTCACTATGTGTGATATCTCTAGACCAATTGGACAAAAAAAATTTCAATTTCGTGTAATTGTTGTGTGGACAATTCATGATGCCCCAAGGTTGACACATTTATGTGGTATGTTATGCTGAAATCTAGTTGTACACGATAATACTAATTCAAAAAATGTACATATTTAATCCAATTGTATCGTTATCTTGTAGGTCTTTAAACGAAGGGAAAATTTTCATGTTCAATGTGTGGTCCAAAGATGAAATCTTGTCATTCCAAAAGTTAAAGAAAGTAGGTGTTTGATGATAATAGACACTTCCTCCATAGAATCATAAGTTTTGAAGTGTCGAAAAATATTTTTTCAATGGGAAAGAAGAGACTACATCAAAGCCACGAAGAATGACACCTCACCTATGGCAGTTAGAATATAATAGAATTCAAGGTAGTATTGCTCCACCTAATGGTTTATGTTTGGAAATTATATATTTAGATTGTATTTTGTTGGCTAGTTATGTAATTGATGATCGTAAAGGTCATCAATGCATCTCTGACCACCTTCCAAAGGGACTAAAATGTTATCCTAGAGAATTTAGTAGGTTTCCCTACTACGAGCAACTACAAATTATGAATTTATTTGATACTATGCATATTGGAAAGACTGTAACAGAGACACTATGGGAAATATTGGATGGAAGGCGACAAAGAAAAACTTGCCAAAATTTGTAGTGACATTCATGATTCCAATCATGCAATGAAAAATATCATTGAATCAAATAGCAATGGAGACTAGATTAATGCAAGTGCCTTTCATTTGTTATGAATGGAGCAACAAAGTAATTCCATAAAAGAAGTCATAAGAAAAGTTCAATTTCCTTCAAGATTTGTTGTGAATAGAAGTAATCTCATATCAAAGAACAGTGAATTCGGGTTGGGCTAAAAATGCATGTTTGGCATAACTTCATCAAGGTAAGTCGTGGTCTTTTGTATTTATAATATATTTGTGAAACTACATCCAATTTTAATTGTATTATGTTAGAAAAGAATGAAATAATCAATTGACAATTGTTACAATATGTGCTACCCCTATCACTCCCAAAAAACTTAGACAATAATATCAAACAAGTGATATATGATATTAGAAAATACATGAGGTAAGTAGTGATATTTGTTCAATATATCAACCAAGTAATATATTGTAAAGTCTCATATTTATATGTTTTGTGTCTTGAATCCCTTGTAGGTGGTTGTCATCTAAAGAAATACATAAAGAAGATATAAATATTGGAAGAAAATAATTCATCTACTAATGTTTGAAATGCAAAAGTGTTTACTTCAAAAAATTTCAATGCACAAGAACACTACCTCATACACCAAGTTGAGGAGATTGAATTGTGTGGACCTATACAGCCTAGGTCAATATGGATGGTTGAGAGACACTTGAAATTTTTGAAGGGTTTCATTTGACAAAGAGCATGTCCTGAGGGTTCTATCATTGAGGGATATATGGTATACCATATGATGGTGTATGTTACTCAATAACTTCCTAATCTTGTAGCAAAGACCCATATAGATTGCATTTGGGATCTCAACTCCATTAAAAATTTTGAAGGGGAGTACTTGGTGGGGAAAGGTAGATTTAGGAAAGTGAAAGGTAATAAATTATGAGATGTTATTGTAGTTAATTCATTCTTAATCTTTAAAATAAATCTATTCTAAGTCATCTATATATTTTTGTATAACTGCTAAAGAGTGGGATGCAATACACTTGTTTATTGCAAACAATCAAGATTGGATGACGGTATGGATTGAACAATGTCAACATTTTGGTAATAGATTAAAATAGGAATATGCATCTTCATTGGTTAAACAAGCTCGTTGTAATAAAGATCCCAATGTTATACAAAAGGAAATAGATTTAGCATATATTTTAAGACATCTTGAAGTACTTATAAATTTGTTAATCAACCGTATGTTTTTGAACTCATGATGCAATAATTTATACATGTTTGACATTATTGTAGTTGAAACACCACAAGACTATTTTATACAATGGAACTATAAATTATGCATCAAATATTTTGATGACATAAAGAGAACTTGTGATTTTAGGATAAGTGTTGTCTTCTAGGGGACCACTATTTCATCTAGAAATGACTTACATCCTCAAGAATCCCAAAATTGATACTATGGAATTTTGGTTGATATACTTGATTGTGCTTTTAATTCCTTCAAATTAGTTCTCTTTGTCGTAAAATGGTACAAACTACAACTCAATCAAAATGATCCTGATAGAACTATTATTGAGCATGAGAATAGATTTCCAATGATTAATAAAAGGTTATTTGAGCCAATTGGGGATGAACCCTATGTTCTTCCAAGCCAATGTGAGTAGGTATTTTACTCAGAGGTTCCACATAAACCGGGTTGGTCATTTTTTGTTAGACATGATCCAAGAGGAAGGCTGATAAAGTATAATGCAATGGAAGAAGAAGATGTCGAAAAAGAGGAAGAAGTGGATCACGGTCAAGAGTTGGTCGATGATGCTCCTGATGTTGCTACAGATCATGATGATGATGCTTCTATTGATCATGATGAGGAGGAGGAGGATGATGATGAGGATGAGGATGATGATGATGATGATGATGATGAAAATGACCATGATAGTGGTGGTGACAATGTTAATTATGATGATGAGATGGATGAAGAATAATATCAATGATGGGGGAGTTTGATTAGCTAACATTGAAAGGGGGTCTGATTATCAATGACAAGAATGAAATGTACAATTATGTGATCAATGCCTATGCTATTCAATATTGAGTTCTTGATAGATCAATGATTAATTTGATTAACTTGTCATGTACCTTTTACTATTTATAATTCATATGTGATGCCAATATTCAATCTAATTTTGAGTATATGTACCATGAATTTTTTAGCTAACATAAGAAAATTGATTTACATATGTAGAAACCTAAAGCCCTTTCACAAATATCTCACACAATCTCATGGATCATCAGGTATAAGTCAATACACCCCATAGAGATTAATGTCTTTTACCATTTGTAAAATATCTCTCTCATTGCCACATATCTCTCTTATTTCATGGAGTCCAAGTACTAACAAATAGGTATTTGTCAAATTTTTCTTCCTCGAGCAAGGAAAATGTAGGAATGGAAGAAGAAAGTGAGACATTCAGTATGTCTAAATCAAGGAGATCGACTCGAGGTCAAAATATCATAAAGAAATTCAATAAGAGCATGAAATTTTTCCTTGCTCAAGGGGGTTCATGTTCTTATGATGATGAGAGTGAAGGTGACTCTGATGTGCCCTTTAGGTACAAACATCTACAAAAACAATGGGTCCCTAATTAACTTCCTCCAATAAACACTAGTTTTTGTGTTGGAGAGAGGATATATCGCATAACACCATCTTCATTACATGGTTTGGTCCTATTTTCCATAGATGGCATAAAGGTCTCTTACAAAAAGGTTGTTGAATTGATGGAGTATGTCGGACATTGCTATGATTATAGTAGTTGGATGCAGATTGTTAGATATAAAAAAAGTATGTGTAGATATGCACTCATGGAAAATTATATACAAAAAAAAGTTAGTGAAAAAAGTGATGCAAGGATACAAGGAATTACAAATCAAATAATCATAACTTCATGACTTATTAGGGAAATATTACACACTTTTGCAAACTTTGAACCGAATCAATAAACTACGATAGATTTAGACCTGCAATCACCAAAATGGCCATAACTTTTGCATATCTCAATATAATTTGACCAAAATAAAACGAAAACAAAGATAACGCAAATACCTTTCTAAAATATAAGTTTCAGATCTAATCTATTCATATGTTCCTATAACAACACAAACAACAATTGAATTTCTAGAAAAATAACTCAGGAATTTATCATAAAACTCACAAAAATAAACTTCTCTTTGTTTTATCTCTTCTTTCAACTTCTCCAGCCATTACATTCTAAAAATCATGACCAATACATGATATTCTATTTTCTTTTCAATTCCTCCAACTATTGGATGTCTCCTATGACTCTTGACCTTCCTTTTTGCATCAAGTTTATATATTGTCAAATTTTCTATGACAATATTTTATTACATATTTGAAAAAACGGTATTTTCTCATAAATTACATTTTAACTATATAAAAACCCTAATAAAATATCAAAATAGACTACATATGAAATTTTATGACATTTTACCTTCAATGGGTTTATTTACATAATTTGACCATACTAGAAAACTTTGACAATCTATTACAAATTGATTCCAAGGCTTAACTTAGCTTTACATGTTGACTCAAATATATTGGCAAACATTAACTTAACATTTAATAAAAAACATTAATGAGATATGTAATATTTATGTCCATTTTTCTAGGTGCTCCTGCACCATTCTCCCGACTTTCAAATCTTGTAAAAAGAAATCTTATCTTCATCTTTACTTTTGGTCTCTCAATCCTCTTGCTTAAGAATAAGACCTTCTCATGAAAAAATGTATGCCCTTTACAATCTGATTTCTCTATCACCTACATTGAAAATTAAATAATAAAAAATTCATGGATAAAATGAGTGGGATTAGTATCAAATTCAATCATAAATCTTGCATCTTTTCTCTCAAGTCTTCTTGGGAACTCTTCACTTTCAAAATACATTTAATCACTCTCTGCTTTTTTTTTCATCCACAACCTTGATTTCTTCTTTTTCAATAGAAATTTCATCATGAGATTCATCGGCAATGGTAACATCCTTTTGGTCTCCAACCACAACCATATTATCAACACTAGTATTTTCTTGTGTAGGTTCCACAATGAGTAAAGAAGTTTTTTCATATTCTTTCCCAATTTGGACAATAGGTTCATAATTTATCTCTTCCTCTTGAGATTAAATCATCTCTCCCAAGACTTGAGTTTTCTCTTCCATATTTTTTAACTTTAAGTTCATTAATTCTTCCTCTATCTCCTTCATCTCTTCTTCTTTGCTCTTCCTTCTCTCTTCATTTTTCCTCTTCTTTTCTTTTTCTTTCCTTTTATTTTCATCATCTTTCTTCTCCTTTTTTGAATCCTTACCCAAAAAAATACTTCCTAAAAAATCCTAACCCTCCAAGAAATATTATATTTTCTTGCCTCACCTAGGTTTTCCTCTCTTTTCCACTACCTAGTTTCTTGGCATCTAAGTTCTCTCTTCACCTGCAAAACGCAAACATCAACCCCACACAATTTCCTTTTCCTAGACCTTTTGGGATTACAAATAAAATAATCATAACTTCATGACTTATCAGGGAAATATTACACACTTTTGCAAACTTTTAACTGAATCAACAAACTAGGAAAGATTCAAACCTACAATAACCAAAATGGCCATAACTTTTGCATACCTCAATGGAACTTGACCAAACCAAAACCAAAACAAAGATAACTCAAATAAATTTCCAAAAATTTAAGTTGCAGGTTTGTATCTATTCATATGTGCTCGTACCAACACAAACAACAATTGAATTTATAGAAAAATAAATTAGGAGTTTATCATAAAACTCACAAAAATAAACTTCTATTTATTCCATCTCTTCATTCAGCTTCTCCAACCATTAAATTATAAAAATAATGACCAATACATGATATTTTATTGTCTTTTCAATTCCTCCAACTATTGGATATCTCCTATGACTCTTGGCATTCCTTTTTGCATCAAGTTTACATATTGTCAAATTTTTTTGTGATAATATTTTATTATATAGTTGAATTTTTTTTGCATTTTCTCATTAATGACCTTTTAACTATATAAAACTCCTAATAACATATCAAAATAGAATACATATGTCATTTTATGATATTTTACCCTTCCATGGGTTTATTTACATAATTTCACCATACTAGAAAAGTTTGACAATCTATTACAAATTGATTCCAAGGCTTAACTTAGCCTTGCATGTTGACTCAAATATATTGACAAACATTAACTTGAAATTTCATAACAAACATTAATGAGATATGTAATATTCATGTCCATTTTTCTAGGTGCTCCTGCACCACAAAGTAAAACAGTAGCTATATACATTGACAGCAGGCCAAAAGCATTAGGCAATATTACAAATTTTATAAATAGTACACAACCTTCATCAACTAAGAAGTGACCCAATTGCATATTTGAGGTGCGCAAGGGAAATCACATATTTGTATGTGTAATAAAATCAATATGTAGAGGCAGAGATCTTTTTATTGATTACAATTTGAATCACATAGATACAAACAAAGCCACTATCATGGGCAAGGTGTTACGTACTATGCACATTTAAAATTAACTCCAATCAATTAATCCAACACACCATTAAATTTTGATTTTTTTTTGGCTAACTTAGAATAATAACACATGTGTTTTAACATGTCTCAATGTTTTTTTTTGAAATACATGGCTACAGTATGGATCAATAGCCACAGGATACACACAACAGCGATGGTTCTCACGAGACTTCTTCTTCTCGATAGGTAAAACTCATTTCTATTGTACAAATTAGATACAAGAAATATGTTAATGCATATTTTTTAGTATGTTTCATTCTTCACTACTATTTTGGATTGATTTTAAATATAGTGCTAATAATATTGTTCTCACAAATGAGTGTTGATCAGCAAAGGAGAAAGGAAAAAGTAGTACACAAGGAGCCACATGATGAGCAACATGATTTCATCATTGATTTTGCATCAATCGTTGATCTTGTGGTTGTAGTGCAAAAGGTGCTTCATGATTTAGCAAGAAGGTTAAATAAATTGGCATCAAATCGACCTCAAACTCCTGATATACAATAGACGGAGGATGAGTTGATGCATCTAGTTAAGACATATATGGTAAATATTAATGTAGTTTTTAATTATAACAAAAGTTCAATAACGGTTTATATATTATAATATTTTATTTATGTCATTAAATAAAATGCATGTGCAATTTTTACAGAGGATTTTGAGGAGTTACAAGGGAAATGCCCTAGAGGATGATATTTTAGGCGGTTCAAGTACATTGCATGTTCTATCCTACACTTGTGTTTTGCTCGAACAATAAATTTTTTAATATCTCTTCAATCTTGTTTTATTTTTTCTCTAACAATCTCATTTTTCAGCTCCTACCATTGATCCTATGTTCACTATGCCACTTGCTAGAAAGAACAGAACCAAAGAGGTAATGTCGAGTGCAAATTTGGCAACACATAGCATGGGGCACAAATGCAGTGGTAGCACCTATTGGTAAGTAGATTTCTCTTTTTCTCTCTAATTTTTCATGTGTTTATTTCACTTGAAATATTACTTCTTAAGGGGCATTTTGTAATATTGGATTCATTTTATGCAAGAGGCAATAAGGACATTCATGGGTGTACCTGTGTTAGATGTACAAGAACACTAAAGAATTATGATCAATAGATTGTGAGCAATAAAGATGATCTTCCCATGAAAGTAGCCCAGCTTCAAGGTACTTTAAAGATTGATATTTTCTTTTACTATACAATCTTATACTCATAATCAAATGCACTAACATCTAATGTAGTCCCTTGCAATAACTACTAATCTGATTGTGATATCCCCATTTCGGCATATAAATTAACTAATAAATAAGTATTATAAATAAAGAGTATAATATTAATAATCGATAATTTATATAAAATATTATAATTAAACTAAGATACAAATATAAATTTTTATATATTATATAATTATAAATATTAATTATACATACATATATATATATATATATATAGTATTACATATTTATATATAATTAGATATTTATATGCCATAGATAATTAATATATATATGTATGACAATAGTATACGATATTATATCTTTGTTATATATTAAAATAATATTTAATTAAAATGATTCATATATAACATATAATCATATATAATTAATATAATAATATATAATATAACTACCTTATTAAATATAATTAATATTAATGAAAAGACACGTCCCTATGAAATATTAAATATTTAATAGAATGTCAAACGTTGAAGAGGATATTATAATGAATATTATCAAATAGATACAAATAAAAAATCAAATTAGTAAATGCCCTAAAAGAGACATTACAAGTGGTATCAAAGCCTACGTCCTGCCAACCTGTGAAGGAAATTTTAGGAATACCAAAATAGAGAAAGAATATACATATATGACATTCGACAACCCCACCTAAAGTCTGCAATTATGATTTAAATATCCTGTTCAAATAAATAATGGGACTGGAGTCATCACGATATCTGTTCTAAGCAATGTTTAAAATGATGATCAACTTTGTTTTATTTTGCCTAAATCAATCCAAGTTGAAATCATGTTACTGCAAATGATATCACATTCTTACATCTGATTGACTAATTGTACTCACTAGAATTATGTATTAGTATTACAAAGGGTGAAATGGATGAATCATCGCTATCAAGAGTGGCGTTCATTTTCTTATTATACTCGGACAAATGTAAAGGGTGTGGTGATAATACTGCCATCATTGCATATTTTACACAAGACTAGTCGTTGCTTTGATGGGAAAAAGCAATTTTTATTTTTATATTGTACCTTACTGCACCTACTTACATGAAGAGGTGAATAATCTTCATCGTATGAGTGTGGAGTTGTATGTTATTCTATTTCCTATGCTTCACAATCTGTAACTGTTGTCTCTTTAGATTCACCATCACCATCAGCAATAAACATAAGCAAATGAGATCTTGAACAGTGGCATAGGTAGCTGTTGCAGCTGATAACTAGCAAACAGTGTATCAGGACACAAGAATATTAATAGATAAAGCCAGCCCATCTGCTTCTAATATAACCAAGGTTGATGTGTAAAATAATAAAATAACATCAATATTGGAGGTTACGAGATTAATAACACCCCAGTTGACAGTTAATATAGAGAAGATAAAAAAATTCAGCATATTTTAATGATCCTAATTTTATACAACTCTATTGCTAAAGAATTAAACATTTACTAAAGAGTTATGACACCGAGGCTAATTTAAGTTGGGGAAGATCAAATATCGCAACGAGAAGCTATCAAGGAGAAGATTGAGTAAAGATGGGCAAGATGTTGAAGCTTTAATAGAAATAAAAACAAGTTGCTATCAAAAGGCTCAATCACATTTTTTAATGTTTGGGGATAATTTTGAAGTCATTTTTGAATTGTAAATCATTTTTTTTATATCTAAAATGATTCTCAGGCCTATTCTCATGATTGGACAACAAGTTTGTAATGCTTTTACACATTTTTGGGCTGCCTACAAACTCAAAAATGCCCAACATTTTTTGACAACATATGAATTGTATCTTCACAAAATAGTAGTAGCAATCAAAAGAGCAACCAAGATTAGAGGAATTATGTTGGTTAATGATCAACCAATCTATTGTGAGTAGTAGTAACCTTTCTCCAAATTGGAAGGTTTGTTTAGAAAGCTTGATGAATCAATGATTAAATGAAGTATTCAAGTTCTTGAGGAGTGTGATGATGGAATTGATGCTATTAAAGGAATATGTTTAATATTTTTTGAACCCTAAACCTAATCACCAAATCGAGAAAAGAGTATCATAGGAACTCTAAAAGCGCAGAAGCGAGAATGCTCATAGTGGATGAAGGTAAAAATATGAAATCATGCATTGGATTTAACAGACTCTCCAAATTCAATGATAGCTTCAACACATTGCATAAGGTGTGGATTGAGAAAAGATGTGGAAAGGTGCTCGCTAGTTGGGGAAAGAGGAGGTACCAAGTCTACATGCAGAGTAAGCCAATTGGAAGCTTCCTCAACTTGCTCGAAAAAAAAACCTCGAGTTTTATATGATTCCAGTCTACATTTGCACCGACCCCTACTACTCTATGGCCCTTCAATGGAAGAGTGGATTATATTATTGCACACGATGGAGGAAAGCAAATTATGACAATGAATAGAATGAATGATGTTGGAAGGACTAGAAAGGATCCGAATTCACATGCTCCTCAGCTCCAAAATCATCTTTGCAAATGCATTGAGGTAGAAATTACACTGTTACGATGATCATTGACATAGGACATGGGCATTAAGTTGCATCGATTTTAAGGAAAGGGACAAAAAGAAACATAGTTTAAAGCATTGAAAGAACCAGCACAAACGAGATTCAAATAAAGGGGGAAATGATTATTTTAAGTCATACTTCATCTACTACATATAAGTTACGGTGGGACCCATCACTTACCAAGCAAAGGTAACAATAAGGTATAGTTAAATTTTATTTTAAGTATTATGCTATTTAATTTCTATTATTAAAATGAAGGATTATGTTTATTTATAATGTATATAAGATACATGTATTTGTATGAAATTATAAACATATATAACCTATGGTTCTAGATAATAATATCATTTGATAATTGAAATGATTTTTAAAAATATTATTATTAGTCAATTAAGTATAAATCTTGATTGACTTGAAATTGCTTTAATAATGTAAAATTGAAGGTTTAATAAATTATAATACTGTTAAGTAAAACTAATTAAAATATCTAAGATCATCATCATCCAAGATAAGATAAGGCTTATGATGGAATGGGTTGGGTGACACCATTCAGAGTTACTAGGTAAGGCCTACAGTGAGATGAGCATTGGGTTGCATCATCCAAGGGTACTAGGTAAGGCCTATGGTGGAGAAAATACCCTGGGGTACATCATACAAAGACACTATCTTGGAGATGATGATCAGAGAGAGATAACAATAATGAGGGAGAATGGTGAGGCCCATGATTGGGTAACAAGGCACCCTATTATAGTTTCTCCTATTATACTTAGAAAATGATGAGTTAATAAATGAACTATACTTTTGATTGACAAGACACTAAATTGAGACCATAAATACCTTGTTAGGGGATTGATACAAGGAAATCCTAAAAAAGAGAATTTATATATATATGTGTACTAATAATATTTTGTGGTTGCAGATTCATAATCAAGGAATTACATAACATGTGTCTTCATCTATCTGCATCGTGTTTGCTTCATGTTTTCATCTGTCTACATCGTGTTTTCTTCATGTTTTCATTCATTAGGATGTATATTTCATAAATCTTTTAGGACTTTTGTATGCAAAAATGTTTTGTATCTATGAAGGAGATTTTATATGAATGATTTTACTTGAGGAAAAGCAAATTTGAGAAGAGAGAACTATGATATCCCCATTTTGATATATAAATTAACTAATAAATAAGTATTATACACAAAGAGTATAATATTAATAATCGATCATTTATATAAAATAATATAATTATACTAAGATACAAATATAAATTGTTATATATTATATAATTATAGATATTAATTATACATATATATGTATGAATATTATTATATATTTATATATAATTAGATATTTATATGCCATAGATAATTAATATATATCTGTATTACAATAGTATATGATATTATATCTTTGTTATATATTAAAATAGTATTTAATTAAAATGATTCATATATAATATATAATCATATATAATAATATATAATATATAATCATATATTATTATAATATATAATTATATATTATTAATATATAATATATAATTATATATTATTAATATATAATATATAATCATATATAATTAATATAATAATATATAATATAACTATCTAATTAAATATAATTAATATAATCATATATAATATAACTACCTTATTAAATATAATTAATATTAATGAAAAGACACATCCCTATGAAATACTGAATATAAAATAGAATGTCAAACATTGAAGAGGATATTATAATGAATATTATTAAATGGATACAAATAAAAAATCAAAGCAGTAAATGCCCTAAAGGGGACATAACACCCATTATTATTTTGCAAGGAATAATCTATTTTATGAAAAACATAATGATGAATGTTTGTCTATATTTGGGTCAACCATATGCACAAGGTATCATATTTTGGTTTCATTGCTAGATCATGTTTCCTTTGATCAATTTCTTCAAGTAAATTAAAGGTAGCTTCAATTAATTTATGAATCTAACAGTTTTTTTATTTTCTTAAAAGGTGGAATTTGCAAACTAAAGAGTTAAAGGATAAACTCATTAATGTCATGACAACACTTATTGGACCCAATGTCTTTCAAAGACTTGGGCTCCTTGAGAAAGAAGGCCAAGCTTTGAAGTATATTAGGTACAACTACAAGACCTAGATGAAAAATAGCCCTTGTTATGAGTGGGCCCCTTATATTCCTATGATTGAGTGGGAGAATCTTAAAAAGGATGCCACTGAGAAAAAAGCAAGAGATGATGGAGAAATGGTACGACCCGAGGAAAGAAGGTATGTCATAATATTAAGAATGAAATTATGTAATAATTAATCTTAATACTTATGTGATCTAACATATTTCAAACTTTGCATAGGTTTGCTGACACATCAAAGGCAACTGAAGTAAGAAAAGAGAAGCACGAGCAACACAAGCTCAGCTTAGGTGGATATTCAAAACTTGCTGCATGAATTGCAAATATAAGTAAATAAAAAATTATATGAAAATATTTATAAATTATAAACAATATGGTCTTGATTAAATTGTTTACAACAAAAATTTCATGATACCAAGAAAAAATGCAGGCCATGGAGTTTAAAAAAACAACATCTAAAGAGGACAAGAAATTAGCTTTTAGACGAGGCTATGCAATCGTGGCTAAATGACTCCAAGCAATGAGTGTGCAAGGCTCTTCTGTTAGATCTATCGATAAGGTAAATAAGTTAATTGATTTTTATTTCAAATTGAATACTTTAGCAATTGTTGTATTTGATATTAAGTTCCAAAAATATAAGTCATTATATTTGTTTTAAGTAAGGAAACAATGATTATATATTTTTTTAAAACTTTAAAGTGAATATATTTCTATGTATTTAAATGAATGATTAACATTTATCAGTATTTGTCTTGTATTTATATGTATATATTATTGATAAATGCACTAGTTATTTACATTGGATTGTAACCTGCCAATTCTGATACAACAGCTGAGCACCATGGAGGCGTCAATTTGAATGTGGATCGTAGTATTGAAGGTATTTATCTTCTATTAAAAATTTTATTTCTAAATTATTATTACAAGTAAAAAATTTAAATTGAATTTGGTGTAGTAATACAAATTTAACTATAATATGTGTTGGGATTAAAAAACTATCTTGTATTGCAATTCCAGGGGATGTAGAGGTTGTTCCTAATGAGCATGTTGAGGTCCAAGCCAATGGGCAAGATGATGTGGTTGGACAAGGTAAAGAGTGCTACAATGTTCTTTAAAATCTTTAAAGTCTCAAATCTTTTAAATATAACCCTTTTATTTGTTATTGCAGAGGACCCACCTTTGCAAAGGACTATGAGATCACATCTACAAGTGAGAAAAAAAATCGATGACAACATGGATATGCCTCTACAACAATATAGAGAAGGACAAAAAAAGGAAAAAAAGAAAAAAGAAATGATTCATGTGAACTTGTGTAACTTATTTATGTAACTCATTTGATCATAATGATTGATGTTTATGTCTAGATATTTTATTTATGTTCTATTGAATGTTCATGTGAATGTTCTAATGAAACTTATGTGTTAATGAGTTTTATCATGTGATAATTCATGAATGTTATATTTTATTAATAGAATGAATAAATTTTAGATGTTAATAGGGAATTTAGATATAGGGGGGTGGGGCCAAATGAGCTTCCACCTTCACATGGTTGACCCTAATTAGTAGAGAATATTAAACTATTCTTAAAACCAAGTGAATCTCAACATTACCTTATGATTGCATGACAACTAACTATGTGAATCTCTTGGTTTTAGGCAATGTAGAAGGATGCCACAGTTCAATATGCAATCTCAATTCATATGCATATGACATCAAGTGGAGTTGAAAAAATCCAACAGGTTTGCATTTTTGTTAGAGGTCTTTAATTAGGTATTTTAAGTTATAGACCATTCAAACATTGTAACCTTTACTCTTATAGGTGAGGGTAATGTCCTCGGCATGCAAGCAAATCAAGACTTTTTATGTGTTGGCTTGTTGAGGACACTCTCTCATCCATAGCAACTAGAGTTCTAATGTTTATGATGGTCTATAATTTTAAAAACTTAATAGACCTATTAAAAAATGTAAACATGGTGGATTTGTTTAGCTTCGCCTATTGTCCATGCATATAGAACGCAACTACATGTGCATTCTCGATTCATAGTGACATTCACAAGTTCATCAAATCAATGGTATGATGTCATTCACATCTACAACTTTGCATTAGCAAGTTTAAATAGTTAATTGCTAGGCTATTGTTGCAAACTATACATATGCTTAAACTTAAGATTTCAGAGCTTATTCATTAGAACACGTAAAAAAAATTTGTATTTTCTATCAAACCCACAAAAAGAAATATTTTACCTTGATTTAAACTCTACCTGCAAAGTTATCCTTGATGCAAGTCAGGATGCCAAAAAAATTGTTATTCAAAGCTGACTAAGTTGACTTGTAATTACTTCATCGTTGATGAATACATGCTCTTTGTAAATATCCCATAGTCCACTTTCCAAGAACAAGATTAAACTCAATTTGACACTACATCAAAATGTTATGGGTCATCTTCAATGCAATGACTTGATAACACAAGTTTTTGTAGATTAGAAATGCAGAGAGGTTTTTCATTTCTTGATACTCTTTTAATCAGATTTGGACCATCGTATGATGTTTTGATCATCCAAATTCAACTTTTCTATAGTGAAAAGTGTATGAACTAAATTTCATTGATAGTATATTTTAATTATTGTTTGGATTGTGGTGTGGAGACTCTGAGGTTAAAACCTCTACCATCTTAGCGCAAATTACAATTCAACCAAGTTCATATGTCCTAATCTACTCTAATGGTGTTTGAGACAAAGAGAGACAACAATATGCTCTTTCATTTACCATAATATGACCTTTGAAATTCCATCAAAAATAATGAAATAAAAATATAGTTTTCTTCCAAAATGTGTGTTATGTTGCTTCATATCAAATGCCTTTTTGTTGTAGGTTCCTTTAGAAAGTGAACAAAATACTAGACCAAGTTGTGCTACTTTGGTAATAGATGAGTCATTAATTATTTTTCCTAAATTTGGTATCTTTTCCTTCCTTTTTAAGCATCCAAGTTGAATGAATAAGACAAGAATGGAATACCAAAATTCACTTGTCTAGTGAACACTTTTAGAGGCATCAAAATATATAGAATCATAAAAAAAATATTAAGTCTTCTTTACAAGTTTCCTCTAACTTGCCAATGGACCCCTTCAACCTTTCAAATCTTGAAATTGTGTAATATAATCACATTAAACAACCTAGTTGCCTTTGATTTTTGAGATGGAAGACAAGTTTTGTCAAAAAGAAGAATTTTGTCCTTACAACACTCCATGAGATGCTCTTGAAATCACAACCTATACAAAAGATGAAAAACATAAACATGAGAAGAAATTTGTTTTTTGGCAATGCAAGATTGCTTGTCAGCCCAGACTCTCTTGCATCATTGAACAATACTAATGTATTTCATGTATTGTTATCAACTACAAGGAGTTAAGGAAAGTGGGTGAAAATGAGTTGGGTTAGTTTTTGTTAAGTTATTTGTGATTTTTATATTTAGTAGTTGACCCTCTGCTACAGATTCATGCTTACAACATGCCAAGTTTTGCCTAGGAACAACATCAATAATAGGAAACTAAATTGAAGTTTCCATCGATGCCACCCATGAATCATAATTCAACTGTTTGGGTTCAACTATACTTCCAAATCTGCTTCTTATCAAGAGCTTTTCATCATGATACTTGTCTCATCACATTCTTAGTAGGTCCACTTATGGATCTGGAACCTTGAATGATAGGAGTTTTTCCTTGTGTGCACATTGTTAAAGGCTAGCATTTGTTTAGCAATGTCATGGTGTGGAAGTTGAGTGAGTTCATGGTGTGGAAGTTGGGTGAGCTTGACATCATCCACAACATTCAATAAGTGCTACCATGTCAAATAATTAATATAACAAATGTGGGGTAGAGTTGATCGGTGATCTGCCAAATCCTTCTCTTCCTATCAATTGTCATGTGACAAGACCCATTAAGGATGCATAACAATTGAAACTAGCCCCTTCTTTAATTGTATCCATGGTGTGAAGGGAAAGTAAATGGGTAGGGAAGCTAGTCATCCACTTTTAATTTGAGCACCCAAATATTAATATCATTTAACATTAAGAAATACAACTAATGTCTTGGTAGATTAAATGAGTTGAAACAATGGATACAATAGATACATAAAATTGGTATAATAACAAATCATAATTAAAATTTAAAAGAGCATAGCTTTCGAATACAAAACTCTTTCCAAAAGTTGTATATGGTTGCATAGTACATGGAAAATTCATCTAAGTTACAACAAAAAGACATGCTCAAGGAATAAGTAAAATAGGTTCAGAGCTACAAAGTACATGGAAAATTCGTCTGAGTTACAAGGAAAGTGATAAAGCAAATTTGACTGGTTTTCCATGCTATCAACCTATCATGTCCCACCCCAACCATCATAGCACTATTGATATTTTGTTTCTTTTGGAGTTTGATAGTTAGACTCTAGATGACACATTATTACCCCCTATGGACATTGATATTTTGATCCTTAGACTATTTGATTTCATGTTACGTTATTGGAACATTGATACCTATATCATTAGGCTATATATTCCTTATGATGTTACTAGGACACTAATATTCTAAGTAGTTTTTATGATGTTATTTAGATATGCTTACTTACCTTCTTGATGATCCATATGTCATGATTAAAGGTTATGTTATACTCAAGTGAATGTTTGATTTTTGAATTGTGGTCTCCATATGGTGCTAGATTATCATGTCTTGGCATATTTAGAGTAACATTAAGAATTCATGTATCATTTGAATAAACTAGAATTGTATACTTATATTATATTTGATGCATTTCTTAAGGTAGATTAATTCCATAATTTTCTGTAAGAATAAATGATCATAATGTTTTACTATCTAGACTAGAGAATTGCTACAAATGTGAAGTGTGTAATGTGATATGAATGGAAATACATATTTCATATTAGTTATGTTATTCATTGATGATAGAATCTATGTGATTTATATTTACATTATCATTTTATTACCTTATTCTTGGACTACTGATATTTGCAATAAGTGTGCAGGAAAGAAGCCCATGGATTTATGGAGAACCTTGCTAGGTGTTTGGAAAAACCAAGGTTAACCCTAAGGAGGGTATAACCTTTTTACCCTTGTATTTTATTTGTAAAACCAATTTGTGTGTATTATTGTGATTCTATAAAAGTAAATTTGTTTTTCTTGATGGCTTGCCAAGTGTGTTGTGTGTATTGTGGTGTCACTTGACACATGTTCTCCTTTGTAGCATGCTTAGTGGGATGGTAGGTGGTTGAGTGAACCAAGGAGTGGTTTGGTAGGATTTTTTTTCTCTAGGTGTATTTATGGGTCCAAGAGGGATTCTTTCCATGCTAGGTCAAATGCACACCTTTTGTGAATTTCTAGGAGGTTTACACCATCCCTAGGGGTAGTTTGAGGTCTTATTTTAAAGCCCATGTGATATACCTAGGGGGTAGGGGCATTTTTAAGTATTATAAGCTTCCCTAGGCATTGAAAAGAGCACCCAAAAATTGTGGATTCCCAAGTTGGCCGAATTTGGAAACTTAAGCATCAAAAGAAAACATTCTTTAGAGAGAGTTGGTTGGAGAGTTCTTGGGGGGAGAATTTTTGGAGAGATCTGGAAAAAGAATCTAAGTGGGGTAAATTTTGGAAAAGGAAAAAAAACAAGGAGAAGAAGATAGCTTAGGAGGAGGATTGCTGGTAAAAAGAGAGGGAGCTCAAATTTTCTTGGAAACCAGGTTGGTAACCTTATGTACCCTTGCTATGAAAGATTTTTGTTAAGTAGATTATTTTTATTGTGTTATGCATGTGAGTTTTTTGTAATGTAGTTGTAATATGGTGTGTTGTAATGTTGTGTTGTGTAAGGTTGAGGGATCATGTTTCAGTTTTGGTGTATGTGTGTATTGTGATTTACTTTGTGTTGTGAATTCATGTGTTCTTGTTGCAATTTTCTGTTTTGGGTGTGACAAGGTGAGTCTCATCTCTTGGGAGGGAAATAGAGCCTTGTGAGGGTAAGGGGTGCATAGGGAATGTGTTGGGTGAGAGTCTCTCCTAGTGTAGGAGAGGGATGCCATATGGGTGTTATGGGCCCCATGTGCCACCTTGCTGGAGTTATAAGTATTGTAAAGATGCCATGTGAGGGCATGTATGTGGTGTTGGGTTGCCTTGTGAAGGCATGTGTATAAAATGTATAGCCTAATGAAGGCATAGTTGCAGGTGGAGTCTCCTCAACATTCATTTTCCACCCTTACCCCTTGAGATGGATCTACATGTGATCCTAAGTGATCTACCTTGGTTGGGAATTTTTGTGGTTTTATTTGTCAACTATAAAATGTGTGAACAGTTTTGTAATGTGAGAATTGTGTTGTAAATGGTTGTTAGTAATGTATGTCCACCTAGTCAAGGTTCTCCCTGCTCGGGGGTGGCCTTTAAAAGGCCTAAGGTTGGGAGGAGAGTACCATGGGCTTGTTTGTGTGTGTTGTACTATAGGTTGTGATCTATGGATTGAAGACTTGAAGAGAAGAAGGATGTTGTCTTATTTTCATGTGCAGCAAAAACATACTTCCAAGTGAATTCTTATTGTATTAGGGAGAGTCACCCTTGGGTAACTCCCAATCTTGTGTTTTATGACAGCTTGTAAGCTGGAAAATTGTATAAGTGGATTGTACTTGTTGATATGTTGCTACATTCAATGATTAAAGAAATTTATATATCATGCACTATCCTATAGTATATAGAAATGAGTAAAGTTGTTATGTTTTTGTTTCTAAAATGATTCTAAGAGAAAATGTGTGTCTCCATTTGAAATTGATACATTTGGTTATAAAGACATTTTGTTAGAATTTCAAATAATGTTCTGGTTGGAAGGAACTAAAGTGGTTAGTGAAGTTAGTTAAATGTATTGTAGTAATGTACATCAATATTGTAGATCAAGGAAAATAAATATAAATAAAACAAATAAAATAAAAATGCTTTCATTGAAAAAGAAAAATATATTTATATTTGTTGGTTCCTTTGACTGTAATATTGGTGCACTACACAACCTAGATAATGATGCCAACTCATGGCAGAAAACATGTTTAGATTTCATAAGGAGCCATTTGATCTTCACTGTTGCAAAAAAGAACTGATAATATTCTCAAATCTACCTTTCGTGTTCCTTCCTCTTTTTGCAACATGGGCTCTACTTTGTCATCTACTATGCTGCTAACATTCTCAAATACTCCTATGCATCCCAACCCTATGCTCATTGTTTACCTTTTCTAAGAATTCCTCTCTTCCACTATCCATCTCAAATCAAGGTTGCTCTCAATCTGAGATAATTATTGATAATGTGCAAATCTTAAGTCTTCATGCATGAGACTTATGGCATACAATCCTCTATCCCCAACCAACCCATTACCACACCATGTTGACTAGAAAAGTTGGAAATCCCTTTAAGAAAAGAAATTGGACCATATATATTGCATTGGGCAACATAAAAAATACAATGTATGGGCTGCTAACATCAATGGACTCCACACAAGCAAAGATAGAACTACTACAAAAAATGATTCAATCTCTTAGTATTTTAGATTCAACAGTAGTAAAAGGACCAATTTATCCTTCAGAACTAATAGAGAAACCAAAACCAGTAAAAGGACCTCATTGAAAAAATAATATTTTTTCCATCATTTGGCTACCCGTCGCAATTGCGATGGCATGTTCCAGCGGATAATTGTCACTCCCACAACACAGTTGTCATAAACCTATTGTTATTGAGATGACATGTTCCAATGGATAGTCGTCACTCCCACAACACAGCTATTGTAAAACTGTCAAAGTTGCGATGAAAAATTGAAAGATTAAGATGTCATACTCTTGACGGTCTACTATTGCAATTGGGATGACATCAAGATGAACTCTTGCCCCTTCCTTCTTCCATGTTAAAATAGTTCTATCTGTCGCATTTTTTATGGAACCCCTTGTTGTCGCAATTCGCAATAGTAAAGTCTAGTACTCGTTCGATGAGAGACAACTCATGGTTTTGTTGCTTGGGTGATGGGTGTTCATCGCAATTCAAGCCCAAATGTAGTAGTGTTTCCTCACAAGTAGTGGGAGATGACTTAGTACTAATTTGGGTTACAATTCATTATGTATTAAAATATAAATAATTTCAATTGTGCAATCATAGATGTTGAATAATCATCTAATAATCATTCAAAATATAAGCATTTTAAGTAGCGTTTGCTACAAAAATACTTTGCTTCAAACACCAAAAGGAATAGAGATATTGTGTCACATCGAAAATCAAGATTAGTTGGATTCTTGCCTTTTGTTTCTTATTCTAAAATTTGTGATCGTAAAGTTGATCTAATGAAGGGGTCAGCTCAAAAAACTTGGTCGTTGCAATTTGGCAATCCCTCCACTTTATGTCTAAAATTTTGTTATCATTCATAACTATTGAGGAGTTGATGATAATCTATCAAATGAGAGTAGAAGTTTTGCATTGCACCAGATGAAGACTGTGCATTGGATGTTAGATTTGTCAATTCTTATTAGCCACAAATATTTGTGGTTATTTTACATATAATTCTGAATATATTGAGCATGTCTAGGTTGGTTATTTTTTTATAAACAAGCAAGTATAATACCCAATACATCAAATATTATTTTCATCATTGTTTCAATAAATAAATACCCTTATCTATATGCATTAAAGATTTGATTTCCATGACACCTAATCATTAATGAATTATTATTGTTTTAAACAAAATCCCAAATTTTGAATATATCTAGATTATCTATATGTTATACACAAATAAAATAAATAGACTACACACTGCAAATTTTACCTTCATTATTATTCCAATAACTAAATACCACTATTTGCATGCAACTTAATCTAGCATAGTTTGTTGTTGTTCAACACTATTAAATATTTTGGACATATCTAGATTGCTCTTTGTAATACACAAGCAAGTAGACTATACAATACATCAAATCATTGTTTCAATAACAAATACCATTATCTAGTTCCATTAGACATTATATTTGAATGTCACCAAATCAATCATTATTAGATTTTTTTTTACTCAAAATCTCAAATACTAAATATGTTTAGATTGTCTATGACAAATATACTTAATACACATAAGTTTTTTACATTCTTGAGTGTTTCACTAACCAATTACCCTTATCTACATGCATTTAATAGAGCTGACTATTCTCTACACAAAATAGATGCAAGTACACATCGACATGAAAACTAAAATTCACATGTTGATATAAATTTTCACACAAGTTTCCATGATCTGATTCTCATAATTATATGCCTCCACAATATTATGAGGACTTCGAAAACTGTAATAAAACTACATTGCTTCTTTGCAATCTTAATATTTCATATAGAGATTAGCTAAAAGTCATTTAATCCTCTAGAACAACATTAATCTACTCTTTGTATTATATCCCAACATCATTAAACTAATCTCAAAGCCTATATTAATCCACCTTAACATCATTGCCTTATACTGAGACTGATTAATTTAGTTTACTACATGAATTGTCTAGGAGGCCAAGATCATGGTCCCCTAGAGTAAATGCTTGTACATGTCAATTGGAAGGCCGTTATATAATATACAGAGCCCGAGGTTTCTGTCAGTCTCCTGCTTCCTCTAATATATTACAACTGCATACATTTTGGTAGATATCATTATCACTACAATTCTGCATAGTAAAGACAAAATAAAATGAATCACAGAGAAGAAGAGATATCAAAGCAGTCAGTTCAGACATAAGACAAAGAGTCAATGAAAATTAGAATAAACACACAAGAACAAAGCTTCTTTCCCTGGGAATGTTCAAACTGGAAGAGCCTTCGCTGTATTACTTTTAATCAGGTTTGTCTCCCTCTTGCCACATCTGCAATGCCATGATTTTGCTGCTTTAATTTTAAAATTCATGCTTCTTGTTTCTTTTTCTAAGTTAAGTACACTCGTTAAGGGACAAAGAGATCATGCTCCTGCTTTTGGTGCTGTTGCCAATGCATTGTTGCAGCGCAGTTTGGCTTATACACCTATCACTCTAAATAATACTATTTTTATTTTCCATTTGCAAGTTCGATAAATGTTTTAGGATATTAGTTTTTTAATTATGTGATGTATGAAGTGAAGGCTAACGGTCATATTGTTTTCCTTCTTTTCAGTATACACATAGTCATAAGTCGTCGCAAGTGCATGTGTGCGCGCACGTACGAGCACACACAGAGACACAAATATATATATACACACACACATATCTACATACATATATTAGAATACCTTAAGCTTTTGTTATAAATCTATCAAATTCTACACTAGTCACGTTAAAATAATATCATTTTGTTAATATATTCTAGAATGCTCGCTCTTTTAGATTATATCATTCATGGATTTATCATGCACACAAACACTTTAAATATTAAAAAATATTTCTATGAAGTCTACCATTCGAGCCTCACCTCAACGCATATCACTCTAAATTGTATTTTTTATAATCATAAACAAGTTGATCATTTTAAATCATTTAAGATACTCATTTTTTCAGATTTTTTGTTTCATATCCCTAGACTAGAATATAATTTGTGCTTTTGTTATTAAACTAATAAACACATGCGTGTGGGTAGTTTACTTGATACATGATGCAAAATGGCTAGAGGTGTCAAATGCAACACACTGTATGAGCTCAATGCATACACTATTGAATGTAATAGCATTTTTTGGAAAGGAAAATCCAAGACTAATTCATTGAAAAAGGTGAGGGTTTTATAGTCACTAGAATTGGTCATTGTTTTTACATTCCCAAGGTGTGTTATTTCTTCTGAATCAAATTTGCTTGCATAAAAGAGTATGCTATGGTTATTACCATAGAAGCCTATATGCTTGCTAAAACCAACTCAACAACATTATGATGCATAGGAACTCCTCTAGGTTGTTAATGACCCATAGTAGAGATGAACCTCTAGAGAAGGCTACTTCTTTTTATTAATTCACCAATTTACTATATTTTAGAAAAAAAAAAAGGAAATAAGAAATATTTGAAAATACAACTACTAAGATGATGCACAAAATTGTTTTTCCAAAACTATATTGGTATTTAACACACACAATTGCTTGATACACAAGGTAAGCTGTACGCAACTAAATTTTTAACATACGCACAACAAAACTTCATAGAAAGTTAATTTTTTCAATCATATAAGAAAAAATCAAAATTCTAACTACTAGATTTTTTTTTTCAAACCAATGAAGTATCCTACTTGTATAAAATATATTTATCTCTATAAAGGTGTTGACAAAATGAGACGTAACTAAAATATTTGGATTAAATAAAAACCATTACCCATTCATTGTTACATAAAAGAAGTAGATAAAAGAAGATACATGCTTTCTTTAAGAGATGATTACAAAACAACTTTACATATTTGAAAATGAGTTAGAAAGAATAGACAAGGAAGAAGCTTGTTTCAAGTTGCAATGTTGGCCTAAAAAGTAATTAGAAAATAAGTCTAAAGCTAATAAATATAATTGTGCAACAACTTCCTAAATCCTAGGAACAAGATGAGTGGAGAAGAGAAAGGAAGTGTCTTGCCTTGTCGCTAGGTAAAACTTCTTGGGTATTCGACTACTTTGTTGCTAGTTTTAGTGGATTTTTTATGCATAAGCTTTTATCAATTTTTTAAAAAGATTTTAATATTTCTTAATTTTTTTAGGAAGTTGATTTTTATTAATAACCCCAAAATATTACTTTCAATTTCGAATCTTAGTCGGCAATTCATCTTATCTCAATTAGGAAGCTTCATGAAATTTTTTAGGTTTATTCAAGTTGTTTTAAAAAGTTATCAAAAATGGCAAAACAAATAGTTTTAAAAAAATACCAAAAATGGTAATTTCATATTTGTATTTGAATTTGTAATTTCTCCAATTGTAGGAGAAGCGAAGGATTTGGAAGAATAATAAAGAAGAATTGTGGATTCCAAAACATTTTAGTATTTGATCTTCTCTTATGTTGGTATTATTTGTTTGTAAAATTCAGAATGTATCATTTGGTATCAGATCAGAGTCTCATATTTTGAGGCCTCAAAAGTGCTCTAGAATGATGAATTCATGATTTTTTGTTTCAACTTTAATCCATCTATCGTTGAGGCTCCTAGATACTCTCAACTTGCTTAAACTTGGTCAAACATCTTCCATTAAACTCCTCATCAACTTAAACAAGTCACCAAACTACCCTAGATACCTATTCTCCTTATATTACTAAAAATGAATTTCACTCATTCAAACTACTTTGAGATTTTTCCATCATCATAGCTAATATGGTTTTATGCCTTACTTTGAGTTGAAATGGTCTTGGGCTGAATAAACTGACCACCAATTATCCCTTAAACTACTTGAAAATGAGTCCTCATAGTTCCCTTTGAATATATCTATGCCTTTGAGAAGTCCTCACGTTTATCAAAATGCAACTTAGGAGTCATAAAACTTATCCTATCACGTACCTCTATCTTTGTCATAGAGAGTGATCATGACCTTAGTGATATCACTATGCTCCATGCTTATTGTCTTCAACACACTATTTTCATTTCCCCATGATGCGATCACAACCCTCTTGGCTAACTTAAGATCCCCTTAGAATTTACATGGTTAGTTATCCCAAAAAAACTAAATACTTTTGTCTTGAAATTATGTTATATACAATGTCTTGTTATAACTTTGGTTTGACCATTCTTTCATTATCTTGACATGTTTATGACTATCATGACAGTGATACATTCGTGTGCTAATATAAAGTCCCTTTTAAGCTTATATAGTCTATTATTTTAGATCGTTATCATGTGTTTTGAACTTTTGCCTTTGTAGTCATGACTCCCTTATGATCATGAACCGATTAACAGGGGTGCTCTTCTATATTGTACTAATGCATTCCTTAAAACTCTCCACCTTGTACATCCCAAGCTACTCATAATGCCTGACTATGGATTGCCTTCAATTAATTACCATATGTTATCATAGTGATACTTTTTGGCTGACTGTATCTTGGCATTATTATGTTTCACTTTGTTAATGCCCTTGTCCTTGATTGTCATGTCTTTTACTCATGTGCCTCGTAGACTTGTCTTTTCAAATGGAATATATCTTCATTTTATTGCTCATTACTTTTTCGCTCACTTCTTTGTTACTTAGTCTTTTCCAAATTCCAGATGCACAAAGGACTTGATCTATTGTCCTTGGTTGTGGAAAAGGTTAAATAGTCTTATTGTCCCTAAACCCATAAATGTCTTAATGTCTCCTTCAATGGTTAACACTTTGTTCTTCATTCTCTCCTATGTCATTGACTTGTAAGAAGGTTGTGCATAAAACTTCTTGTCTCACACTTATTTCATGTTATTTCAGTTGTCTCTTGCTTGATTTGCCTCTTCAACTTTTGTTATTGAATATCACTAAGATCTTTGTGCTTGTCCTTAGAATTCATGGTTACTTGGTAAACTTAAATCCTTAATATACTTTCATTTTCTTCTCCTGGAACAATTCATAAGCTCTGTTAAGAATTGTTCTATTTGTACTTGTAAAGACTACCCCTGCAAAACAAATGTCACATCAACAATCTTCGTAATATGCAAAAAAATCAACGAGAGTCAAAGTATTTTGAATATTGACCAGTCAAAATTAGTTGATTAACTATCATTGACTTTAATTAAATTTATACATATACATATATGCTCAAATTTAAAAGAAACTGTAAATTCGTTACTAGATTACTAATACCAGATACCAGATACTAGGTGGTATAACCATGACGACCAAGTTGAAAAGAGCTCCAAACCCTGTCTAAGAACACAAGGGCGAGAATATTGTAGGAGTGCTTTACCACCCTACCACGAAGCTGTTAAGCTTCCTCGAAATCTTTTCTGACATGAAAGATACCTAGCCCGGCAATGAGATAGTCTAAACAAGTAAAACTTAGAGGAGTAATGGAATCATGTCATTAAAATAAAGTCATGGTCTACACACCCTTCACTAACAACATGGATAACACCATTAGTGTATGAAAGAAAATAATTAACATTCCTAAGTCAACATGTACAGATATGTTTTCTGTCGCATTTGTATTTCCACTATGCACTACCAACATATATGCATCCTTTCAAAATAAATGTAACACTTAATGCATTAGTTTTAATCTATGCCATTAAGTACAGTGTTAGTTCTAACAGGTTATTAAAATGTAAATATCAAGGAGATGTTATGAAAATTCCTCATGCTTCTCATAATATTCTTGAGTAATAAATAACAAGGATTCATATCATTCCTTCCTAACTTATCAGATGGAAGCATACCTAAAATTCCTAAATCATTATGAGCTTTCATTCATTTTGAATTACATTACTCTAAAGTAAAAACATATGTAACACTTAAGCATTAACCAAAATATAGTCATAGACATTCACTATTCATCAACTTAAACTTAATACAGTAGGATACAATATACCCAAAATCAAGTTATCAGATAAATGCATCTTTATCCTGATGAAATCTCACTAATTTGGTATAGTATATATCTATAGATACACGATCAAAGTATTGGTTCAAGATTATACAACAGCAGGGTAACCACTCAAGAAAAGGAATTTTGGAAGAATAGTTATTACATTTCAAGACAAAACTAAATTCAGTCCAATCAAGCAGTATCACCTGTTCAATAATGTACAAATTTTTATGGTAGGTAAGTTTTGTTCAATTTATGATCAATCATAGATATTTTACTTGACTCTGTTAATGAGTAAGGAGCATGTTTTGAATAAACAACAATCTAACATTCAAACCACAAGAGAAGTGGTAGAATAAATCTCCTATGTTTTCAGTTTAAAGGGAATCAACAATTTGAATGAAATCTAAGTTTCAAGTATTTCCCATCAAAATTGAAGTAATTAAGGTGAGTGTAAGTGTGGAATAAAACTATTGCTAAAGTCACCTATAGAATTCACTCACCAATGAAAACCATCTTATTCTGGCACAATGGGTTTGGCTTAAACATTACAGTCTCAATTTTGACTTGTTTTGATAGGTTATCTGAAAATACACTAATGTACATCCTAAAAAAAAAAGAGTAGTATAATTAAGTGAGAGCACTATTGGGTTAAAGTAGTATAGTCTAGTCTGTTCACAATATCACCTATTGAAGTTAATTCCAACTATATAGGGTGCAACAAATAGTCCATATAACGAAAGAGGGTTTAAGGGACATAATTAATATGAAGATAAAAAGGGGGGGAGTCTACCTTGCTAGTAATAGGGTTTTGTACTACATCTGTTTACCATACAGATTACCCAGCTATATCTCAAGGAAGCCCTAATGGTCTTGCTTCAAGTAAAGACTAGAAGACCATAGTTCATCATTTAGGTTTCAATTATCCCAATAGTATCATATAAATAACCCTTGGAATTTAAAAACATAAAATCTTATCAATGTCCTCTTAACTTAAAATAGAGACCCATTTAATGCTTGAGAAACCAGAATACATTTCATATATCCCACAGTTAAGCATATAGGGCAAGGTCTTCTCGGTAATGGCGATACATTCTAAGATAACAATATTAACAGTAATCAGCGATTACATTTTTAAGGTAATAGCCATGGTGTTTTAAACAATATCAATATCACAGTATTAGCAATTACGTTTAAAAGGGGTACAACTATGAGGATTTAAACCATTACAATATCAGCAATTACATTTTAGAGGTACAGGCATGAAGTTTGTAAATCACAATAGTAATTCATGTAAGGTTAACATCAAGTAATTTTTTTGCATTTAACACTATTAGCATAGCATGTAAGGTAACAACAATATCATCTTTGCTTTAATAGCAACAAATACATTTTAAAAGGGTAACAACAAGACATTGTAACAATATCATTCTTCAGCTATAATGTATAAGATAAAAACCATAGTAGGGACAGCAATAAAGTTTAAATGTATCCTCAAAAATGACATTAACATTTAGCATCAACATTTTTGGGAAGGGATACAAAATACATGTTAAGGAACAACATAATCATAGATATATATATGCCAATCAAAGTCCAATGGCTCCAACACAGTTTAAAGACAGAGCATACATCATATCACTCACTTAAGCAAAAGGGGTTTCCAAGGCATTCTCAAAATAATTAAATATGAAAACAGAGGGAACGTTTAAACACATACCCCAAACCTAAGCAAACAAAGATTTCATTTTCCACAATATTTCCAGTCAAGACATTCAATATTTAGCACTCATTAAGCAATTCCTTTCCAAAATTTCACACACAATGCAAAACGTAGACAGAGGAAAAATGTATGACAAGAAGGAACCTAGAAATTTAGACTAGTAGTTGTGTGTGTGTGCTCCCACTGCCTCTACTTTTGACTGTCGTCGCTGTTGTAACTGCTTCTTTTTCGAGCTGTGTGCTTCCTCTTACCTCCTGGCTGTGTGTTTTGTTTTCTTCCACCCTCTCGCACCTTATTCTTCCATAATCCTTCTTATTCGCTAACTGAACCAAAAATCCCCAAAATATGTAACAAACTCTTTTTTAACAAGAAGATATTATTATTATTGGATTATAATTAGGTTTATGCGGCACAACCCTATCTATTTTATTCGAAAAGCAAGAAATGGGTTATCACAGTACTCTTTGGAACATTGTCTTATATTTTGTCTTCTTATATGGCTGTCTTTGTTGATCTATGCAATTCTACCGTTTTTGAATTCTTAAAAATATCTATTTCATTTATAAGGCACCTACATTCTTGGACTGTCAAAAGCTTTATACATTCCCCTCTACCTTAGATGTCCTTTAATGACTATGATTATTCACTATATTTGACATGCATGCTTGATAGTGCCTTTGCTCTTATTTGACAGAGCCCTTCTAGGAATCAATACAAGCAAAATTGTATGTTGCTCTTTTTCATGTTTCATTATGTTCTCAATGGAACATAATGGAACCTCACTCTAACAATTTATATTTCCTTCCTTCTGTTTGCAATTCCAGTAACTTTTTAACCCGCTCTCTATTTGCATTCAATGCACAGATCATAATAGGACTCACCCTGGGGTCCCATGGGGGGACTTGGGCTCTATATTTAAGGAGCTGGAGGTCCCATGATAATATTTTGGCGAGGGGGGCTAAAGCTTAATTTCGAATCTTTTCCTATTAACTAGGAGCCCCTACTTTTTAGTTGAGTGGATGCAAAAGGGGGGGGGCTGGAAATAGCCCCTATTGTTTAGGGAAGAATTCTGCCACTTGGCAAGAATCTACCTTTCATTTTCCCTCCAAATTGAAATCATCCTACCAAAAATTCTAAAAACAACAATTTATATTTTTAATATTTCCTTTAATTTACAAGCTAATTTTTTAAAAAAAATTTAAATGTCATGCCCATGAGACTGTTCCCCTTTAAATGTTCCTATAAAAGCTCAGCGGCACCCGCTCTATTTTTAAGCAAGCGGGTGCCCATGGGACCCCAGCCTCATTCTCACAATGCCTATCATATGAGAGAAGTTGTAGAAGATGACTCTCCCAAGCCAGACCTTACACAATATCACAAATGTCACAGATATTACATAATCTCATAAACTCATAGCAAACAGTTCTATTGCCTTAAAATATAGCATAAAATATGCAAGGATTATAAATCAAATCCATTCGGGTACTTGAATAAGGACTTGCCCACACAATTCATCCTTCTAGTATCTTATAGCATGAGTCATGTATAAAGAAAACAAAATTAAATCAATGCAAAGATTAGTATAGGATCCCCAAATTAAGTAGAAATACTTGCAAATGTCATGCAATAAAAAAGTGCAAATATTGACACCAACCAGAGGTTTTTATGGAAAATGCGAGACCAAACCTATGTTTCTATCTACGTGTTTGATGAGGAACAAATGATGAGATTGAGCTTTTTCGAGATTCTTTCAACACTTTTAACATATAATTGGCCCAAAAAGTCCTTTTAAAGAAAAGAAAACAATGAAGGCAAACTGTAACCCATGCCTCATACCTGTGAAAATTTGAGGTTGAGCATTAAAGAAGAAAGAATCCTGCACTTCTTTTGTGCAAATGGCATTTTTGAAACTACTTTGGCCATCTTTATAACCTACTGAAACTTTTAGGTGCATAAACCAAAAAAGTCGATTTCTTCAACAATCAAAACTTTTAACAGAAGTTATTTCCCTCATTAGTTGTTCCAATCAATAATATGCAACCAACTTTAAATAGACCAAGGTTGTCCTATGTGGCCTATCAAAATTCAATTTCATCCATTCTAGTAAAGGTGGTTGTCAAATTACTTCGGCCTTGAAGGTCTAGAATTAATGTAGCCATTTAATGGTCGATGTGTGCCATTAACATACAAATTCTAATCTTTGATTAATTATAATTATTTATCTAGATTTTCATGTCTCCATTTTGGAGGTAATTTGATTTAATTAATTAAATTAATTAATTTGTCAAAAATAATGAATATTTTATGAGGATGACTAATTAATTATTTTAATTAAATAAATAAGTGGTATTAAGTTAATTATTTATAAAGTTATCAAATAAATAAATATTAAAAGATAACTTTATATTTAATTAATTTAATAAAGTGACTTGAATTATAAAATACTTTATAAAGTCATTTAATAGATAAAATAAAATAATGTTCTATAAGTTTTTGGAAAGTGGAGAAAAAAATACATAGGCATGGAGGGCTCATTGTCTATCATCCAAGTCTATTTTCTCAATTGTGTCTACTTGAGCATTTGTGGAGCCTAAAGGTCTACAAATATTCAGCTGAATCATTGGGAATGATACCTCCCAAGTGATTGCATAACTGAGCAGGTGAAAGATCCTCTAAAGGGTTGCTCTTTGGAAGTGGCACTTAGCCATTTCAAGTTGAGCTTATTTGGAGTCCTCAGACTTACTTGAGGGTTTGAATTCTGGTTGCAAGAGGAAAAAGACAAAAAAAAGTAGATCCGAAAAAGTAGTCCAAAAAAGCAGTCCAAAAAAGTAGATTCGAAAAAGTAGTCCAAAAAAGTAGATCCGAAAAAGTAGTCCGAAAAAGAAGATCCAAAAAAGCAAAGTGAAAAAGCAGATCCGAAAAAGAAAAGTGAAAAGGCAGCATTGGTAAAAATTATTACAGCCATCTACAATCAGGTTCCTTTGGATATTTCATGCATTTTTCTTATCATTTAGATGCATATTAGAAGGTAAGGCTGTAGGTAAAAATTTGTATAAGAATTAAGCATTATTCTTGTAGATGTAAGCCAAGAGTCTTGGCCATTTTATACTAGCATTGTAGTAAGACAAAAGCACACGTTGGAGTGGATTACAGCTTGGGAATGTTCAAACTGGAAGAGTCTTCACTGTATTACTTTTAATCAGGCTTCTCTCCACTGCCATCTTTCTCCTACATTTGGTACTGTTGCCAATGCATTGTTGCAGTGTAGTTTGGCTTATACACCCATTACTGTATAATAATAGCATTTTTTCCTTTTGCAAATTGTATAAATGTTTCAGAATATCATTTTTTTATTATTATTATGTGATGCATGCCATTTTATTGTAAAATCAATTCTACATCCACCTTTATAAATATTTTTTTTTCATTTAAAAATTGGGTCTTTAAGAAAGCGTCACATATAATATCTTATTGTACAAATCAATCTATATTTTAAAACTATCAAAATACTTTTTCTTATATAAATTGATTCTAAATCTTTTACAATATCAGTTCTTTAGATTGTGTATACATGCAGTCTTATGTATTACAAATCAGTCTTTGTTCTACACCTACGAATCCAAGCCATAGTATTTTTATCATATATAATTTGGGTCTAAATATTTAAGAAACCTCTTACTTTAGACTGTGTCTATATGCAGTCACATCTTACAACTCAATCGATCATACATACACAAAAACCAAATCTAGGGTAATAGGTGAGGGATTCAGGATTGCATTCTTGAAAAGGAGGTATTTTGAAAGATTTAGATCCAACTTATATATGAAAAAAAAAAAATTATATTCATGCTTGTGGGTAAGATTGTGTGTAAATTTATTAGCATCAACGTTTCAGATCATACTCAATGATCCATCATCACAATGAGAGAGATAAGAATGTAAAGAGATGGATCATTGAGTATGATCTAAAAAGTTGATGCTAATAAATTTACACACAATCTTAACAAGCATGAATATAATATCATGGATTGTGGAAATATGTTATCATTAAAAATAATCTGATAAGTGTGGACCTGCATATAGAGACAATCTTTTACCAAATTTTAGACCTATCACATTAAATTATAATATTACTTTGTTTATATATTTTAGAATACTTGCCCTTTTAGATTATATCATCCATGGAGGGCTATATTATGAACCAATCTTAGTTCTATGCCTATTGCTCTAAATAATAATTTATTTTTTCATATATTTATTTAGTCTAGATCATTTAAGAATGCTTACCCTTTTAGATTATGACATTCATGCAGTGAAGTATCATTCAAGCCCTAGCTCTACACCTATCACTTAACATAGTTTAGTTAAGTCTAAATTTTTTAGGACACTCGCTCTTTTAGTTTATGTCATTCGTGTAGTCCTAGCATACCACCCATATCACCCATCACTTTAAATAAGATTTTTTTTGGCATACAAGTTCAATTATTTCACGTTAAACATATTTTTTAGATATGTCATCTCTTAAGTCCTATCATTCAAGCCTGTAATGAAATAATTTGCACAACAGAAGAAATAATATGAAATATTATATAAAGACTTGATAATAACTAAGAGTAATAGGCTAGTTCAAGGGGACAACCTCCAAATATCTCCAATGAGAACACACTTCACAATATGATGTTGAAATAAGACTCACAACCTCCTATATATACCTAAATATGCTCAGGTTGAATAAACACAACCCTACATAACACCTAGGCCAACCTACCTACCTAAATAATAATATAATAATGATAACATGACTTAATTAAGGATTAAGATAGCCACAAGTTGACTATTCATAACCCTATATACACCACTATTAAGGGCATAGCATGCCCCCTCCCTTGAAAGAAGCATTGTCCTCAATGCTAACCAAGTGTGGATTCTTTTGAATGAACTCCTCATCCTCCCATTTAGCCTCTTCAACTAGTAAGTTATTCCATTGGATGAGATACTGAGTAAGGGTTTTGTTCCTCAAATTCTTCATGCGTGTTTGAAGAATGCACTCTAGTTCCAAAATTATTCTTCCTTTTTTAGCAAGTTTTGGTAGTACTGTTTGAGTAGGAATATTCTGCCCAATTACCTTCTTCAAACAAGAAACATGAAAAACTAGATGTATCTTTGTTGTTGGTGGCAACTCAAGCTTGTAGGCAACACTACCAATTTTTTGCATGATTTGATAATGGTCCATAATATCTTGGAGACAACTTTTTCTTTTTGTTGTTTCATGGACATTTGTTTATAAGGTTGCAATCTCAAGAAGACCCAATCCCCAACTTCGAATTTTCTTTCACTACAATGTTGGTCTGCTTGTTGTTTCATTCAATTTTGTGCCATAGTTAAATTCTCCTTGAGTCTTGAAAGTACCTATTGTTGATGAAGCAAGTGGTCCCCCACTACTTGAACTCTTGGTGACACCTTTAATGATGATGTGATGGAAGAAGGATGATATCCATAAAGTGCCAAAAATGGAGACATTTTTGATGAGATATGAAAAGAAGTATTGTACCACCATTTTGCAAAAGGTAGCCAATCTATCCATTGAGATTGTTTTTCTAAAGTGAAACAACGTAGATATCCTTCCAAACATTTATTAACAACCTCAGTTTGCCCATCTGATTGAGGATGGTATGAAGAATGAGCCAATTGAGTACCCAAACATGAGAATAAATCTTTCCAAAAGTGACTAGTAAAGATAGGATCACGATCACTAACAATAACCTTAGGTGTACCATGTAGCTTTTGGATATTATCCAAGAAAATGTTTTCCACTATACTTGTTGTAAAAGGATATGATAATGTAATGAAATGTGCATATTTAGTGAGGTGATCAACTACTACCATGATGATATTATGACCTTTAGATTTGGGAAGCCCTATGATAAAGTCCATGGATACCTCTTCCCAATGTTGGCTAGGAATGGATAAAGGTTGCAAGAGACCTAGTGTCTTTTAATTGTTTCCCCCTTATTTCTTTGAAAAACCAAACATTCATCCACAAATTTTTGAACATCACCTTTTAGCCCTTCCCAAAAAAAAATCTTGCTTGACCCAATGATATGTCTTCAAAAATCCTGAATGACCACCAATTGGGGACTCATGTAGTTCTTTGAAAATCTTGTATTTAAGAGTGAAATTCTTGCAGAGATACAAGTGCTCTTTATACCAAAGAATATCCCCCTTTAAACAAAACTAATCTAAACTACTAGGGTCACTTTTTATTTGTTGGATGAGATTACTTGTTGCAACATCATTTTGCCACTCTTCTTTGGCTTCTACCACCCAATTTTCTTGTAATATTGAAAGGGCACACAATAAGGCTTCATCTTGTTCATCCTTCCTGGAAAGTGCATCAGCCACAATATTTTGCTTCCCTTTCTTGTATACAATTTCAAAGTCATATCCCAACATCTTAGTGACCCGTTTTTGTTGCTCTTCTAATGATAGTCTTTGTTCCAAAAAATATTTTAGGCTTTCATGATTTGTCTTAAACTTGAAGTGTCGACCCATTAAATAAGGCCTCCATTTTTTAACTACATGAAGGATTGCTAGCATTTCCTTTTAATTTTACCTTTTACCTTTTAATTGATGACTCTCAAAAGTAATTGGTCAACCTTCTTGTATGAGAACTGCTCCTATCCCATTTTCAGAAGCATCACATTCCACAATGAATTCCTTGGTGAAGTCTAGAGTGG
The DNA here is from genome assembly GCA_028749045.1 of Cupressus sempervirens. Lineage (NCBI taxonomy): Eukaryota > Viridiplantae > Streptophyta > Pinopsida > Cupressales > Cupressaceae > Cupressus > Cupressus sempervirens. Next base: position 539,525,077 of record CM053786.1, on the reverse strand, counting down.
CAAGCACTGGAGTTGTACATATAGCCTTATGGGCATATGCATCGAGTTGTGGTACCAAAAAGGTGACAAGGTTTTTTTTTTCCTAATTTTAATAGCGCATATGCGCTATTTGCGTAATCAAAAAAGTATATATGAGGGGCTGCAGACCCGCAACCCATCATTTTTATCTTCATTTTTTGCTATTCCCACAAAGAACAATGTGTACACGGGTCAAAAACCCAAGTTTTCACCATCATTTGCCAATATGCCTCCTCACCAACGAAATCGAAGACAACAAGCACACCCATGACGATGCCGTAAGTGATATAAACTTAACTTTGCATTGTTTAATATGTTTTTCATATTGTTTTGTAGGTTTCTTATATTATTTTGTAGGGTTTTTACAAATTTCATTTAGATTTGTTTATTTATTTGGATTTCAACTAACTTTTTATTAGGAAATGTCCATAATCAACCAAAAAATCCACAAAAGCTTCAAAACCCTCAAAACCAAAACCCTCCTCAAGAAGAACAACAAATTCCACAACCCGAACCAATTGCAAGACCTCTGCTAGGCACACAAGAAAATATAATAAATGAAATAGAGAGAGGCAAAATTGAATTAGAAAGACTCATTGCTCGGTTGAACAAATCTAGACAAACCAATCCAATGAGGGCTCAACTGGCATCATCCCTCGAATCCATTAACACCCAGATAGCCTCAGTTAGTGGTCAGTTAGATATTTTGCGGGTTAAGAGGGACAAACAAAAAATATTTTATGCAAATAAATTGTCATATGAAGATGTTAAAAAAAAAAGAAATACCAAAAGGTAGTATATGTTCATTATTTAGAAAACTCAGTGAGCAAAATACTGTTAGAGAGGGTATTAAACGATTCCCCATCCATTGGTGCATACACGATGCTATTAGAAACAATTTTTGGGATAGATGGTGGATGGTTTTTGATGCCTCTCCTTGCAACAATCACGAAGTCCCCATGTATTTTGTGAAGAAATTATATTGTGAGTTTGTCCTTGGGGAGATCTCCAATTATTTTGATATATTAGACTCCCAGGGTAGAGGTGGGGGGTCATCATTTGAGAGGTCAGGAGCACGTCATGACCCTAATGTAATTAGGGCACCTATGGTCAAGCCACAGCACGAGCATGTGACTATTCCTTCAATTGTGAACGAAAATGTAGAGGCCACCACTCTAGACCATTAATGCTTTGACGCAGACTCTCATCCATTCCACGAGCCCATTAGTTGAGGGAGAGCCTTCTGTGCATCGTGGTCACATGTGCACTTCATGCGGATCCCTATGCACATTTGGCACTCATGCTGGAGATGGTGTGGATGATGGGCTTGTCACCGATCAGTTCCTGAATGACACATTTGGCATTGACACACAAGTAAATTACAATTATAATTTATTAATTTGATCACATTTCATATGTATAGTGAATGATTAATTAATTAGCATCTATTGACATTATTCAAAATTTAGGGTCAGAGTGTTGTTGGGCCTAGCAGCGATCCTCCAGGCCAATTTTTTGTCCCTTCCACAAGTCTTGAGGTATGTATCAATTTAATCATTTTAATTAATACATAAATTTATTACATAATCATATTAAGGATTGAGAAAAAAAATTATACATGTGCATCAGTTCTCCACAAGACCCTCAACCTTTACCACAGACTCAGAGCATAGACATCGTACGAGCTTCATACAGATACAATTGTTTCATGTTAATTTAATTCATTTGATTATATTTATTTTATGTTTCATGTTAGATGTAATGTGTATTGTATGACATGAAGCTCATGATGTCAAACACACCTCCTCATCTGTGACAATCTATTGATAGTGGAGTGGCCATAGCTGTGGCTAGCTCATAGCCACTGACGGAGGTATGAAATAATTTTCTTCATTTTAGTTGTTGTTTATAATAGTTAATCTCAAAATTTCTAATGTTATTTATAAGTGATTATATTTATTGAATTTTTGTAGGGTCTCATCACGCCTGATCGTCCACGAGCATTTGAGGTGAACTTACAGAGTGACTATTTGTTGGCGGTAAGAAAATAATTGATTTTGTGTATACATATATTTGATTTCAACGTATAATAAATATTGATTCATATCTACTTTCTTTTTATCAGTTGGAGCTGGAGAAGAGCCTCAACAAGAGGTCGAATGAGCATTTCAGGAAGGCCCCATCATCTCCACTGTCTCCCTCCACACAATGGCAGAGGACATCGAGAGACTTGTTTCCTTCCCCTCGTGGGAAGGAAAAGATGTAGTTGATCTAGATATTTATATATATAGGCATCAATGGACATATTCAATACACATTTGATGTATATGACATTCTATATTTGATGTATGACATTTATTTGATGTTTGACATTATTCGACTTATGACATTATTGGTTAATAAATGATATGTTTGTTCATATACAACATATGATATGATATGTTTGTTCATGTTTGTTCATGTATGAAATTAAATTAGATATGTTTGTGTATGACATTAAATTAGATATGTGCATGTATGAAATTAAATTCAATACCTAATCTATTCAAAGCTTTGATAGAATATTGATTAACAATAAACTTTATCATTGTTTAAGCATAAGTTAATCATTTGCAATATGTCATCATCATATGATTTATGATCTTGTTCATGTTTAAAGTTTTCCTTCTCTATCATTTGTTTATCAAGTTTAATTCAATACCTAATTAGTTTGAATTTTTGATACAATATTGATTGGCAATAGACTTTATTAGGCAATATTCGTGGACCTCCTGGCAATTGGTCACCTAAATGAGAACCTTGAGATTTATTAGGAACTCCATTAAAGAAATCAATAGTTTGAAATTACTCTATCCAACAAAATTAGATCAAAAGTTCTCTAAACATTTATGTTAAAAATAAGAAAAAATATTTGATCACAAGTGGTCACAAAGTTTGTGTAGAAGAAAAAATCATTGTTACAAAAAGAATATAGACAAGAAGAAAAAACACAATTAGCTTGTTGAGCTTCAATACATAACCACCATTCTTTATCATCAATTGAAAAATGTCAGAGATAGTAGAGAAAAGATGGATTATTTGCAAAAAGAAGTCATTTTAAAAATCATAAAAGTAACATAATCACTGATAGTTTTATGTGTTTTCATACATCAATGATTGTAACACAATCACCAGTTGATTGGAATGTGTTATTATTATTCTATAGTAACTAGATTAAGGTAAAAATAAAAGTTTAATAAATAGTTGTGATGTATAAGAAAGAGAGATATCTCACATGAGAGGGGGACGAATCTAAAATGACACATAAGATACTTGTAAGAGGGAGCTATACTTGTTAACAAATTTACAATGCATGTTATGGAAAATCATAGAGCATCTTTAAAAGGAAATAAAAGAGTATGACAAGTGGAAGGAACATTTTGTTTTGTAGACTCGTATTCAAATTTGGGTGTCAATTTTCTAATGAAGGATTCAAGCACTGCAATTTGGTAGTTTTGGCTCATGTTATCCTTGTATCTCACTCTATCTTGTATCTCACTCTCTCTTATCCCCCCCCCCCTGTTCATATTTCTATTTTTTCCATATCTATGTAGCCATCTATCCTCTTCATCTCCCCCTCACTAATGCAGAGATGTTGAGCAAGAAGTGAGGTTTAAGCACTTTCTTCTTCCTAATCTACCAAACTAAACTTGTAGCCTTCCTAATATCTTACTCCTTTAGGATATCATTTTTGTGGCCTATCTAAAGTGATAGGGTCATTTATGAACTCCTCAAAGGTGAGTATTTCTCCAATCAAGATCTTGCACCTTTTTGTTTTAGGGACACTAGCCCTTTCCAAGCCAATAATTGTAACTCTTCACCAATGGTTTCACCAACCCCAAGTTTCTATTGGGACACCTTCCTTATGTTGAAATGATTGAGAATCAATTCTTGGTTTAACCCTCCAATTGTCATACAGTACAAAATGTTGACTATCATAGAATTCCTTGTAGGTCTCCTAATCTGATTTTCTAGAATTAAATTCCTCTTAGGTTGAAATCTAACTATTCTATGGGTAGATTCAGACACCCTTTTGAAATTTATTTAAGACTCCAAAGCCTAGATTCCCAATTCCATTCCTGTAGCACCTAACCCATGTAAAGTACATAGACCTAATAAGGTCACACTAGGTTTGGTTTTCAAAGTAATTACTAGATAATTGGTGCATGAATTGGTGCATGGCCTCAGACCTCCTCTATTCACCAATATTTATCATCTTCAAATTATGATGAAACACAATAATGTTTCCACTTTTTTCTATTATATATTCCCCCTTATGAAAATACTCATCGAACTAATAAACCATTCATCTCCTCATTGCAACACTTCTCTATTTCATGTCTTTGCTTGACTCATATCTTAACTATAACACTTCTCTCCCTGAGTAGCATTCGCCAATAGTTCATTTATCCCCCTTTGACTCATATCTTCTATTTTTACATCACTACCTTTGATATAAGTCCATTCAATATTGTATCTTCATTAACAATTTATCAATGTTTTAAACTAAATTTCCAATGTTGTTAACTAAATTTCCCCTTTTCTTAACATCTTTAAAGTTAGTCAATATTGATTATCCATTGTCAAATAGGAATAGAAAGAGGTTGGGGATAGGGTTTACCTGACCACCTGGAGCTAACGGAGAAGACAATTCGATCCTACGATGAAAGGTGAGAGAGATTTGGTAGTTGGCAACTTTGTACTAGCCAACACTACAAGTTTCAGCATCACTCGAGATGGCATTGTAAAATGAAAATGAAATGTGATCTCCAAAAAGTGAGAGAGGTTATTGTAAGTCTCTACAACACGATCTTGTAGGAACTAGAATTGCATCCATACCTCACATGAGCTCCAAGATATGCCCCATCAAAGATCGCAACCCTATGGGATTTAGTGAACCTTGGGGACATTCCGGTTCGGCGTGCCCAAGAACATTTGAGCACTGAAGGGGATAGGACGAGGTTGAGGATAGGTTTTACTCAGGCACACAGAGCTAATGGAGTAGATAGTTCGATCCCACGATGAAAGGTGAGAGAGATTTGGCAGTTGGCAACTTTGTACTAGCCAACATTGCAAGTTTCAGCATCACTTGAGATGGCGTTGTAAAATGAAAACAGAATGTGATCTCCAAAAAGAGAGAGAGGTTATTGTAGGTCTCTGCAACATGGTCCTGTAGGAACTAGAATTGCATCCATAACTCGCACAAGCTCTGAGATATGCCCCGTCAAAGATCGCAGCCCTGTGGCATATAGTGACCCTTAGGGACATTCTAGTTCGGCATGCCCAAGAATGCTCGAGCACTAAAGTGGATAGGAAAAGGTTGAGGATAGGGTTTACTTGGCCGCCTAGAGCTAACAAAGTAGACAGTTTGATCCCATGATGAAAGGTGAGAGAGATTTGGCAGTTGGCAACTTTGTACTAGCCAACACTGTAAGTTTTAGCATCACTCGAGATGGCATTGTAAAATGAAAATGAAATGTAATCTTCAAAAAGTGAGAGAGGTTATTGTAGGTCTCTATAACATAGTCCTGTAGGAACTAGAATCGCATCCATACCTCGTACAAGCTCTGAGATATACCCTATCAAAGATCGCAGCCCTATGGGATTTAGTGACCCTTGGGGACATTCCGATGCGGCGTGCCCGAGAACGTTCAAGCACTAAAGGGGACAGGACAAGGTTGAGGATAGGGTTTACCCGGTCACCTGGAGCTAACGGAGCAAACAGTTTGATCTCACGATGAAAGGTGAGAGAGATTTGGCAATTGGCAACTTTGTACTAGCCAACACTGCAAGTTTCAGCATCACTCGAGATGGCATTATAAAATCAAAATGGAATGTGATCTCCAAAAAGTGAGAGGTTATTGTAGGTCTCTACAACATGGTCCTATAGGAACTAGAATTGCATCCATACCTCACACGAGCTCTGAGCTATGCCCCATCAAAGATCACAACCTTGTGGCATTTAGTGACCCTTAGGGAAATTTCAGTTTGGCGTGACCGAGAATTTTTGAGCACTAAAGTGGAAAAGATGAGGTTGAGGATAGGGTTTAACCAACCACCCAAACCTAATGAAGTAGACAGTTCGATCCCATGATGAAAGGGGAGAGAGATTTGGCAGTTGGCAACTTTGTACTAGCCAACACTGCAAGTTTCAACATCGCCCGAGATGGCATTGTAAAATGAAAACGGGATGTGATATCCAAAAAATGAGAGAGGTTATTGTAGGTCTCTACAACACGGTCTTGTACAAACTAGAATCACATCCATACCTTGCATGAGCTCCGAGATATGCCCTGTCAAAGATTGCAGCCCTATGGCATTTAGTGACCCTTGGGGACATTTTGGTACGGCGTACCCGAGAACATTTGAGTGCTAAAGTGGATAGGATGAGGTTGAGCATAGGTTTTACCTGGACACTCAAAACTAGCAAAGAAGACAGTTCGATCCCATGACGAAAGGTGAGAGAGATTTGGCAGTTGGCAACTTTTTACTAGCCAACACTGCAATTTTCAGCATCACCCGAGATGGCATTGTAAAATGAAAATGAAATGTGATCTCCAAAAAGTGAGAGAGGTTATTGTAGGTCTCTACAAAATGGTCTTGTAAGAACTAGAATCACATCCATACCTCACATGAGCTCTGAGATATGCCCCGTCAAAGATCGCAGCCCTGTGGCATTTAGTGACCCTTAGGGACATTCCGGTTCGGCGTGCCCAAGAATGTTCAAGTGCTGAAGTGGATAGGACAAGGTTGAGGATAGGGTTTACCTAGCCACCCAAAGCTAAGGGAGCAGATAATTTGATCCCACGACGAAAGGTGAGAGAGATTTGGCAGTTGGCAACTTTGTACTAGCCAACACTACAAGTTTCAGCATCACCTAAGATGGCATTGTAAAATGAAAAAAAATGTGATATCCAAAAAGTGAGAGAGGTTATTGTAGGTCTCTACAACATGGTCTTGTAGGAACTAGAATCGCATCCATACCTCACACAAGCTCTGAGATATGCCATGTCAAAGATCACAGCCCTATGGCATTTAGTGACCCTTGGGGACATTCCATTTCGGCATACCTAAGAACGTTTGAGCGCTGAAGTGGATAGGACAAGGTTGAGGATAGGTTTTACCTGGCCACCCAAAGCTAACAGAGTAGACAGTTCAATCCCACGACCTTTTTCCCACTAAGTTGCAAATTTGAGCAACTTTTACAACTTTCAACAATGCAACTTTCCACAAAAAGTGCAATTTTTACATTTTTCAATTGATTCCAATTCTATGACTTAGAAAAGGTTTGGCAACAGTAAAATCTCAAAAGAATAAAGGAATATAGGAATATAGACAATTTTAGGGTTATTTCCTAAAAGTTGCTAAATTGTTGCAAAAGTTGCTAATGCAACTTTGCAATTTTTGCATTGACAACATTTGGGTGAATTATGCATTTTGGCTTGGAGGGTATGGAAACTGAAAGCTGTTGATGGGAACATGCTAGATAGGGTAGAAAAAACCTATTAAAGCCTAAAAATATCTTAGAGTTGACTATTTGTAGGATTTGCCCATCAGGACCTAAAAGGGTCACTTGGCACACTATTACAAATTTGCTCATTTTGGGTTGTTACTTGGGTCCATCACCCTATCCTCTGCATCAGGATTGATCCTAGGTTAGGGGTGGATAGAAAAGACCTATAAAGGTATTAAATAATGTAATAAGGCTATCGAAGCCTCTAAAAGATGTAAAATGCACTAAAAGTGCAATATTTTGTAAAATTGCCAACATTGGCAATATAAGCAAAAATGGGCTTAATCAAGTCATGTAAAGGGTCCAAAGGGAGGTTTCATTTGGGTTTGAGAGTCTAAATGAGTTTAAAACCTCATTCCCACGTGTGGGAGACAAGTTTGGGTAGTCGAAATTGATTGCTCCAAAGGTGGATTTAGTGTTTTCTCTAAAAAAGAACTTGATTTTACATTAGAAGTCATCTAATATAACCAAAGTGAAGGTGTTTGAACCATTTTGGGATTCTAGAGACGTTGCAAAGTAAGATTTCCAGAAAGCCCTAGGGTAAAGGGGCTAGAAAGGATGGTTTTGTAAAAACCATTGTAATGTTGATCATGAGACCAAAAAAATAAAAGAATCCTTGCATTTGAGTCATCTCTTAAGACTATTTTGGGTCATCAGAGTTCCAAAAGTCAAGGGATTGTGAGTTGCTTTGTAAATGGCCTTAAACTAGGCCTAGTTGGTAGACTAAAATAGCCAATTTTGAGTCTTTATAATGGTTGGTATGTACTAGTTGCATGGTGCATGGTAATCTAGCCTTCTAGTGTTGTCAATTTTGATTGTTCTAGAAAATCACTTTCAGTTTGGTATTGGAAATAGTTTGGAGTTGGAGGACAAATGATGGGGTCTCCCTAGTGCTCTCATTGCACCATTCTTCACAACTGGCTTCCAGGAGTGCATTCTTGGCTATATTGAATTCCAAGGCTTGTATTAGGTCTCATTCAATAGTTTTTAGGATCACTAAGTGGATTGGAGTATTGGGTTTCTAATCGATTTGTAGATTGCATAGTTAAGAGGGCTACTAGGACTAATAACAAATTAGGCCTCCGAAACTAATTTTTGGCTTATATCTCCTCAAACCCTTAAGAATAACTCAAAAAAATTATGATTTGGGTACCCTTTTGGCTCCCCTTGAAGATTTTTTAGGTCTGCAACACCCAGGTCATCTGTACAAGGGATTCCCAAAAATATGCCTATTTACAAGGGTTTCTTGTTTGTATGAATAGGAATATAGAGGGTTTTTCCTTCCACCACTCAAATGGACTCTAAATGACTAATCTTCTAGAATTAATTTCCTTCACTCACCACTCTTGACTTCCATGAATTTGTATTGCACCCAACTGATAGGGAGAGAAGGGATGAATCAATCACTGATTCATGTTTCTAGTCTACCTCTGAGACTTAGGGTGTCCTCCAAGATCACAAAATGGATTTATAGGATCTTTTTCAAGCAAATATCCCCCAATCCTAAACCTTCTCCACTATCTTGAGAATTTTTCACTTCTTGCTACGTGTCAGGCTGCCATTCTCAATGAAGATCATTCAAAACCTTCAATCAAACTAGGTCTTCTTGACCAATCTTACCAACCACTTGTAGTATCATGGAAGGAGTCTCACACCCTTGAAATTTACTCCTTTATCATGTCAAAATAGGTTGCTGAAGCCTTCTTCCTTACCGATTTCACCAAATTGCTCCAAAATAGAGCTACAAGGAATCAAAGGAAAACCTGTTGTCCTATCTTGTTTGTTACCCAAATGGATTGGTGGAGCACTGTCCTTTCACCTAAAGAATCTCCTTTCAATCCTCTTCCAACATCCTTCAGCAACCTGCAACAAAATCCACAATCTTGCGATGTAAAATGCTTATTTATGCAACTCATCCCTAACCGGGCTTGCTTTGGCTCACCTAGGGCAAGAGATTAAAAATGCTTGCCAGCATTTTGAAGGGCCCTAAATTTTCTTGAATATAGTACATTTAGTGTACTCACTATCCCAAAAATTTTGTACAATTCCTACAGTGGGATAGTGAGTTATCTCATTTTCTTTACAAAGTGTTGTAAATTGGACAATAAACTACCTAAAAACAAAAGATTTTTACAACTAGCAAAAAAAATGCTTTCAAGCCAAACTTCCTAAATAAATTTTTTTCTAAATCATGCCATCTAACATTATATCAGGTACAGCATGCAAAAACAATGAAGGAAAACATCAAAACTGAAAAAAACCAGTCTTTTTGCTCTCAAAATGCATGCTACAGCACTTGTTTTTTTTCAAAATGACAACTTCCTCCTCACTTTAGGGTTTGGGAAGTAATTTATACTTCTTCCTAGGTATTTTCCTCCCCTCCTAATGTTTTTCATCAGCCTCTTTATGTTTTAAATAAAAAAAACTCCAATTTCTAGCAAAGGACAGCATAAATAGGATGTGATTTTGGTGCAAGAAACTAAGATGACTAGATATAAAGGGGAAATGCTTTCTTTCTTCAAAATGGAAATTTTTGGTTTTTAGGTGATATTTTCCTTTATAATATTTCATTCATGTTCAAGGAAAGGTGAATTAACCTTTTTTTGAATTTGGAAGTGGTTGGAGAAGGCACTTTGAGAAAGCCCTAGTTTTGAGGGCATAAGATTGAGGGTTTGGTAGTTAGCCTATCAAATGCCCATGGATAGGTAGATGGGTGTGAAAATATGTTGTTTTAGATCATGATAGAATATTACCATAGCTCGTATAGGTCCTTGGGTTAGAAATATTGAGAATTTCTTTGTAAGTGAAGGGTAATTAAGCCTATTTTGTTGAATCCATAGTGTTGGATCAAATAGTTGGTCCAAAGGAACTACAAATGAGATTTTTGTATGTTGTAATACTCCAATAGTAGTATTTTTAACTATAATTTACTTTTATGGGGTTTGGGAGAAATTGGTGAAAATAAGGAATTACCTAATTCATAGCGATACTAAGATCAAGCCTAGATAATGTCCAAGTAAGGGGTTTTGAATAAACCTATTAAAGATATTCATTTAGACTATTGGAACAACCTAATTGAGATATTTGAAAACCTTAGAAAGAGTTGGGACAAGCCAATAAATTTGGTAACCCAATTTGAACATTTGGAGGGACCCTTGTGGAGAAGGATAGGTATTTAGTTTAATGGTTTGAATCTATTCTTGAAGCTAGTCATTTGCTGAATGTTTATTACTTCTTGGGGATCTAGTTTGACTCCTCAAATAATTGTTATCAAATCTAGTAGATCTATTGAGGGGTGCAAAATTAGTTACTTGTGTTGTAGATTGTTATATTGAGAAGATGCCTCCAAAAAAATATATATAGAAGGAGATACAAGAGCTGATATAAGCTACTAAAATAATGGATAGAGAGTTGAGGAAACAAAGATACTAAGATGCAATAAGGTAAAGAGAACTGAGACAAGTAAGCAAGTAAAATGCAACCATCTTGGAAATCTTGGAAGCTTTGGAAAGGATTCCTATGAGGGATGTGCATGAAGAACAAGAAAGTAATGCTTAAGCACTTGAGAATCCTCATGGAGAGGATGGAGGGGACTTAGATCTTGAAGAAAGAAGTAATAACTTGAATAATACAAGTAAATAATACAATCCAAAAATAGAGGATAAGGAATAACTTGAAAGAAAAGGAGATGGGTTTGATGACCTACATAGAGGAATTTCACAAGTTGAGCATAAGAGTTGGATTAGAGCATAAAGATGAAAATTTTGCAAGGCATCTTAACGGGCTCATATAAAACTTGCAAAATGGGATTACCTTGATTTTTTCTAAGATGCTTAGAGATAGTTTCCAATTGGCTATAAGTGCATAAGATATGGTCAATGGAAGAAAGAGAGGCAAGAAGGTGGTAGAGGAAATGCAAATAGAGGAAGGGGAAGAAAAACCAATAATATAGGAATAGGACAAGGAAGAAATGACAAGGGTAATGAACCTTTTTTTCTTATCAAAGAGGAGGCTATAGAGTTGGAGGAAGATTTTGTTTAGGTAGAGGAACATGGATGTTTACAGGAAGGGTAGGGAACACATCAATTAAGTGTCAATTAAATGATCAAGGTGAAAGGAAGGTTAAGAAGAGGGTCAAGAAGTTAGAGCACATAGAGGTTTAGATCCTTATGTTTAACTAATTTTAGAGACTAAAGGATAAATGTTGATTTTTATAAGGGGAAAACAAAAAAAGTGAAACCAAAGCTATTAATTTTTAGAGCACAATATAAGAGTCAAGATAAGTTGTGAATGACAAGAATTCATCTAGGTTCCAATGATAGTTTAGTTTCATATGAAATGGTGAATAATTTATATTTGGAATGGTCACCACACAATAGGCCGTATAGAGCATCACATGTAAGTAGTGATGATTTTCTTAAAAGATAGATGACTATGAGGTGACTATCCTAAATGAATGACATCTCTAGGAATTGATTGGAATCTAGTTCTATATGATTGTGCTCTACTTTAAACAAATGGAAGTTCTGAGCATTGTAAATCTGTTTCAAGTCATTAGAATGTGACTTCCTAGAAGTATGTACTTATAACTATTTTAAACTATGTCAAACTCTTCATGAAAGCTATGACCCAAATGCATCACCATTGTGTTGAATCTTCTAATATACATCTCCATTAAAATATGTTTGCTGGTGTAAACTTGTGAGGAATAGTTGGTCCCAGTTCAGTTGTGTGTCAATATTAGGAATGTGACCAATTAATGCTACAAACCTTAGTATTGACATAATTTAACCATAATGCGGGTTGAATTCAATTAGGTTTGGAAATAAGTTATTATTAACATGTGCATGAACTGCCAGAGCAATTCTAAATATAGTAGATAATAGCATTCCATGTTTGATATTGAGGGATAATGTATGCACATGCTATAACAAAACTACAGGATCATATTATATGCAGATTGAAATTTCTTTTTGTCATTCAAAGCATAGTAAAAAATTTATTCTAGGAATTCTAGCCTTTATCACTTGTGCATCAACTTTATTAGCCCTCTTCTTTGGTGACCTGCAAATGAAGAATTAGCACAGTAAAAAATCTAAGATAAGATTAATCCACTAAGATTAACACACATGGGATGAATATTCATAATCAACTATTAACCCTTTCCAACATTCTAACTTTATGATAATAATCAGTCAAATTCTAACAAATTGGAATCCTTAGAGAGAACTATATATGTCACTGCCCCATTATCATCAAATCAAGACCTATTTTCCTTCTTACTTTTTGATGACTGTGATCCTCTGCAATTCCAGGCATAAGATGATTAGCATATAATGGTACTTGAACAAAGAAGACTAATAAATATTGAGGATGTGAATTGACAATACCATTTCGTAGATGATTTTGGCATCTCACCCTTTATCACTTGTGCGTCAACTTTATTAGCCCTCTTTTTTGGTGACCTACAATGAAGAATTAGCACAGTAAAAAATTTAAGATAAGATTTTTAAAAAGGGTCATATTAAAGAATATAATATAAATTCAAATAATGTATCTAGATTCTAAACAAATAAAAACTAAATCTCATCACTTACACATCATAACAATACAGTCCACCTTAGTCATGTGATAGTCTTGGGGAAGAGGTTGTAATATTGTATTTGATCCAACTGATCACTTTTTCTCTTTCTCCCTCCCTCCCTATTCAATCTAATGAGCCAACTGGATCTGCTCGACATTTTAATGTCTCAAGTATTGCCTCATGGTCTGACTCGCAAACTTTCCAAAGAATCTTATTATGTGGTTTTCCACCATATTTTATCAAGTGGACATTTGATGCGACAACAAGGTTTGAATAATGAAGAATCTTCCTCTCTATTTGCCAATCCTCGAATAACCACAAGTTAGGATTCTTCATAGGATATCATCTAAGCCATGTGCCTATTACAACCACCACACCGACATGGTACTCTAAACCTTCACCATCTATAATCGAGTGATCCAATTTTTGTTTGGCTTCAACACAATGACACAAATAATAATATGTCCTTTCTTCATTGTCTTCAGGTGCAATAACAACAAAAACATGGCATGCAGTGACAAATGTACAAAATGCAGTCATTAATTCAAAAAATACTTGGGTAAAAGTTATAAAGTTACATATTGAAATTACAAAGATATATATATATATATATATATATATATATATATACATATATATACACATATATATATATATATACATATATATATATATACACACACACACACATATATATATATATATACATATATATATATATGTATGTATATATATATATATGTGTGTGTATATATATATATATATGTATATATATATGTATATATATATGTGTGTGTGTATATATATATATATATGTATATATATATATATATGTATATATTACCAGGTTGCACTAGATCTGACAAGTGGCCAAAGTCAATAGACGAATCCATCTCTACCATTTCCAGTGCTTGTGGGGGACAATAGGTGTCAATTGGGTCCAAAACTCGTATATCCCATTCGTCCGCCCATTCAGTTGACTCATAGTCATCCCAATTTTCCTCTGCACATGATGGACAATAGCATGCCATTTTTCGTGTGTGGATACTCCATGAACCTGCATCAGAGCTTCTAAAAGAGTGTAACTCACTAGATCTTGTTAGTGTGCAACAATCCTGATATGGTGCAATGTTAGTATTATCTATCAACCAAAAAAATCTATGAACTGTAGACTCACCTTCCTTACCTAGACCCATTGTAGCATTACACCATTGAATGATGGATTTTTCATCTATCAATATTGCTCCATCTTTGTACTTTAGTTCTTCATGAGCCAAGGCTCTTTTAATGCATGTGCCTACACCATCGTGCTCTCCCTTACCATGACCGGCCTCTGTGAAATTTCACATATATTGAATTCTACACAACTTGTGCATCCTGCTCAACCAATAGAACATTTGTGCATTCTTGAATTGAGATGCACAATTGTCTAACCAAATAATGTGCTGACGATATGATATGCCCCTGTTAACGAAATCTCCATAAAATAGTTGAAAAAAACCATGTACGAACTCTGTAGAATGTGATCGATCATCGCTAATGTAAAAATGGTACTCCCTTAAAATCTTCCTGTTATCCTCTATACTTGTAGGTGAATGCATGAATGTTATGTGAACAAATATGAAAACCTGTTGAGATGTATAATACTTTGCTTGCACCTCATTTTGTGGTTGTAGTGTGTAGTTCTCTGCAAAATCTACAACCGAAACAATGGTATCTAATGGAAACGTATCCTTGCACAACTTGAATTGCAAATCCAACCATCGAGCTCTATGGGTATTCCTTGCATACTTGTAAATAATCTTTTCACAAAAAATCTTCATGAACTCATACACTGGAATCTTTTCAATGACTAGATCACATCTTTTACCATGTTTTCCATCTTTTAGAGCATATGTCACTATCTTGAATTTTTTGTAATCTACTATTTCATTTCCAATTGCATGTGTACTATCCATATGTTAAAAAGTTGATAAAAGTTGCAAAGAATCACAAAATAAGCACGTACCATCCAAGCATGATGTCTTGTAAAATTGTTGGCCATCCTCTATTTCACATAAAATTTTGGATATGAATTCCCTTGAAGATCTTGGTGGCTCTTTGATGTCACAATCCTAAAAAACAAACTGAGAATGCAAAACTACGCATATATGCCTAAAAACATCAAAATGGTTAGAAAATTCAATATGTATCCTACAACAACAAGTTGTGCATGTGTGATTTATCTTCACATAAAAAGGTTTACCCATCTCAAAAAATCTTTGACTTATTCAAATTTGAGGATACATACAAATAAATTTTGCAAAAAATTGTGTCTGAGTTGAGTCCAAAAAATGTTTCACATGTGGCTCGCGATTTCGGCTACCAATCCTCCTTCTTACAACATCTCTTTGATTAGGAGAAACACGTGTATTATTTTTTCAAAAATATTTGATCAATGATTTCAAGGCTTCACTAATTTCTTTATCCTTTCACGGTAGTCTACCACTAAATGTCCATAACTCATTTTTTGTTGGATCTTCTAATCTCTCACGCCTTAACATGGCTCTCCTTAGGGTACCTCTACCAATTTTTAATGTTTTTCTTGTCTTTCTCATAAGTCAAGCTTTCTTCATTTAGCTACTTACTATTTTTGATGTGAGTACTCATCTTGTGATATTACTATCTTTGGTGCGTGATTTAGAACCCACTTTATCATAAGCACTCATTAGATTCTTTACAATATTTCTTTCATTTGAATTATCCATCGTTCTTAGCTCAAGAATCTTCATGATAGGCCTAAATTTCAAATTTCTCATCATTTCAACAAATAATTGGCATTGACCTATAATATTTAATTCTTCAAAAAATAATCTCCACATACTATTAACTTTTCTTTGACAAGTACGCTTGCTAATCTTGTCAGGCATTGATTTCAAGATGTTAGTATCGATATCAATCAAATATTTTGGTCTTCTAAAATGAATTCTAGAAGGTGTTCTAATCTCTTCAATTCTCTCAACATTTTGAACATCAATATAAGGTTTAGTGTATTGCGTACCTTGAACCGAAGATGATGTGCCTTGGCAATAAGATGTAAAAGATGGAATATCACCTACTTGATGTGTTGATGTTGTGCTTTCAACATGACATGATAGAGTGTGTATATCATCGAATCTACAAATCAGTGTCTCTTCTACATGAGAGGATGATATGCCTTCAACATTGGAAGATGGGGTAGTGGACGATATGACTCCAACATTGGAGGATGGTGTAGCTTCACAATTCAATTGTCTTCTTGAGTGTAACAATCTCATTCGTTCACTTTGTCTTTCTAATTCTTCCTCTTTGTTTCTTTGTACTGGTGGTTCTTGATCCTCTTCGAAAGTCAATTCTTCATTATTGCTTTGTAATTTTCTTTGTTCACGTAGTAATTTCATTTTATCTCTTTTAATTGCCAAATCTCTCTCCCTATCTTCATTTGTTTGAATCTTTGGTTTCTTCCTTGGCATGATGATGATTTCTACATGTCAAATTATTCAAACATTTGAATTACTTAAAATGTGTAAATTACAAATTATTCAATTACATATAAAAATTATAATTATTTGAATGAATCACAATATATATCAAATGACTTGTCAAATTTCTAACCATTCTGAAATAACATTTCATTCAAACATACAATTTTCAATGAATTCACTATATATTAAATAACATGTCAAATTATAATCAAATTTGCATCTATATATTGACAAAAAATATTTGGATTGCACTAACCTTTTCTATACAAGGAATATTGAAAAAGTCTTCAAATCACGTATCCAATGATTCAATTTGGTGTTTGATAACTTCCAAAAGTGTTGAAATAGTGTTTTCTATGTTGAAACCCATGATTTCTGTCAGAATAATAGAGTACGTAATAGACCAAAAGCAAAAAACTGGATGAAATGGGTCCCAAGGTTGGTTTTTTACCATTTTTAGATTATTTGAGATAGCGCGTACGCACTATGTGAAATCACATCACTCCCCATCCTCCCTACTCCCCATCCTCCCTACTCTCTATCCTTCCTACTCTCTCTCCCATCCCATCCCTCTCTCTCTTCCTACTCTCTCTCTCCTCTCCCATCCTTTACTCTCTCTCACTCTCCCTCTCCCACCACCTACTCTCTCTACCTCTCTCACCCTCTCTCCTCTCCCATCCTCAACTCTTTAGATCTCTCACACACACTCTTATCCCCCCTATCTCTCTCCCTCTCCGTCTCCTACTGCCTACTTTCTCTCCCCCATCCCCTACTCTCTCTCTCCTCTCCCATCCCCTACTTTGTCTCTCTTACACACATTCCCATTCCCCCTATCTCTCTCCCTCTCCCTCTCCCTCTCCCACTCCCTCTCCTACTGCCTACTATCTCTCTCTCTCTCGAGTTCTCTCTCTCCCTCTCTACTCTCTCTCTCTCTCTCATCTTGTACGAGGTCTCTCTACCACCACCTACTCACTCTCACACACTCTCTCATTCCCTACTCTGTCTCTCTTACACACACTCCCATTCTCCCTCTCTCTCTCCCTCTCCCAATCCCTCTCCCACCACCTACTTTCTCTCCCCCATCCCCTGATCTCTCTCTCCTCTCCCATCCCCTACTCTCTCACACTCACACTCTCTTCCATCCCCTACTCTATCTCTCTTGCACACACACTCCCATCCCCCCTCTCTCTCTCCCTCTCCCACCACCTACTTTCTCTCCCCCATCCCCTGATCTCTCTCTCCTCTCCCATCCCCTACTCTCTCACACTCACACTCTCTCCCATCCCCTATTTTGTCTCTCTCACACACACTCCCATCCCCCCTCTCTCTTTCTCTCTCCCACTCCTACTTTCTCTCCCCCATCATTGTACTCTCTCTCTCTACCACCCCCTACTCTCACCCTCTCACACTCTTTCCCATCCCCTACTCTCTCTCTTTCATAGATACACACACTCTTATCCCCCCACTCTCTCCTTCTCCCTCTCCCACTCCCTCTCCTACCACCTAATATCTCTCTCTCTCAAGTTCTCTTTCTTCCTCTCTACTCTCTCTCTCTTTCCCATCCCTTACTCTCACTCTCTCTCCCATCCCCTACTATGTCTCTCTTACACACATACACTTCCATCCCCCCTCTCTCTTTCCCTCTCCCACCACCTAATTTCTCTCCCCCATTGTCGTACTCTCTCTCTCTCTCTACCAAACCCTACTCTCACACTCTCTCCCATCCCCTACTCTCTCTCTTTCATAGATACACACACTCTTATCCTCCCATTCTTCTTCTCTCCCATCCCTTACTCTCTACTTTTGTCACACACACTCCCATTCCCCCTCTCTCTCTCTCCCTCTCCCTCTTCCACTCCCTCTCCCACCACCTACTTTCTCTCCCTCATCACCTACTCTCTCTCTCCTCTCCCATCCTCTACTCTCTCACACTCTCACACTCTCTCCCATCTCCTACTTTGTCTCTCTTACACACACACTCCCATCCCCCCTCTTTCTTTCCCTCTCCCATAGCCTACTTTCTCTCCTCCATCATCGTACTCTCTCTCTCTGTGCCACCCCCTACTCTCACACTCTCACACTCTCTCCCATCCCCTACTCTCTCTCTTTCAGAGATACACACACTCTTATCCCCCCACTCTTCTTCTCTCTCATCCCCTACTCTCTACATTTGTCACACACACTCCCATCCCCCCTATCTCTCTCCCTCTCCCTCTCCCACTCCCTCTCCTACCACCTACTATCTCTCTCTCTCAAGTTCTCTCTCTCTCTCTCTCTCTCTCTCTCTCTCTCTCTCTCTCTCTCTCTCTCTCTCTCTCTCCGTCCCTCCCTCCCTCTCCCTCTCCCTCTCCCATTCCTTACTATCACTCTCTCTCTCCCATCCCCTACTCTATCTCACGCTCTCCCATCCCATAATCTCACTCTCTCTCTCCCATCCTGTACGAGCTCTCTTTACCACCACCTACTCTCTCCCATCCCCTACTTTATCTCTCTTACACACACACTCCCATCCTCCCTCTCCCTCTCTCCTCTCCCATTCCCTACTCTCTAGATTTGTCACACACTCCCATCCCCCCTCTCTCTCACTCTCCCACTCCCTGTTGCACCGCCTGCTATCTCTCTCTCTCAAGTACTCTCTCCCTCTCTACTTTCTCTCTCCCATCCCCTACTCTCACTCTCTCTCTTCCATCCCCTACTCTCTCTCACACTCTCTCCCATCCCCTACTCTCTCTCTCTCTCTCGCCCCCATCCCGTACAAGCTCTCTCTGCCACCTCCTACTTTCTCTCAAACTCTCACACTCTCTCCCATCCCTTACTCTATCTCTCTTATAAATAAATACACATTCTCATTCCCCCCCCCTCTCTCTCTCTCACAGTCCCTATCCCACTACCTATTCTCTCTTGTCCCCTACTCTACCTCTCTTACATGCTTCCATTCCACCTCTCTCTCCCTCCCGCTCCCTCTCCCACCGCCTACTCTCTCTCTCTCTCTCTCTCTCTCTCTCTCTCTCTCTCTCTCTCTCTCTCTCTCTCTCTCTCCCATCCCTCTGCCATTGCCTACTCTCTCTATCTCTCTCCCTTCTCTCATTCCCTACTCTCTCTCTTTCACACACACACACCCATCCCCCCTCTCTCCTCTTCCATCCCCTACTTTTTCTCTCACTTGCTCTCCCTCTCCCACTGCCTACTCTCTCTCTCTCTCTCTCTCTCTCTCTCTCTCTCTCTCTCTCTCTCTCTCTCTTTCTCTCCCTCTCTCTCTTACATTTTCACACTCTCTCCTATCCCCTACTCTCTCTCTTTCTCTCTTACACACATTTCTATTCCCCCTTTCTCTCCCTCTCCCACTCCCTCTCCCATCCCCTACTCTCTCTCGAGCTACTTTGTCTTCCCCCTCTCCCATTCCATACTCTCTCTCTTTCACACACATCCACTCCCATCCTCCTCTCTCTCACTCTTCCTCTCCCACTCCATCTCCCATCGCCTACTCTCTCTCTCCCCCATCCCCAACTCTTAATCTCTCTCTCCTAACCTGTACTCTCTCACACACTTCCTCTCTCTCCAATCCCCTACTTCCAATCTCTTTCCCCCATCCTGCACTCTCTCTTTTCCATCCCTACTCTCTCTCACACTTCCTCTCTCTTGCATCCTATACTCTCTCTACCACCCCTACTCTCTCTCCCATCCTATACTCTCTTTGCCACCCCTACTCTTTTTCACTTTCTCTCTCCCCTCTCCCATCCCCTATTTTCTCTCTATCTCTCTCACACATACATAGCCATTCCCTTATCGCCCCCCCCCCCCAACCTAGTTCTCTTATGTAATTTAGGTCTTAATAGTGCGTGTGCACTATAGCGCACACATGCTACTGAGAAATCATGTTTTAGATAGCACATGCGCACTATAGTGCGCACACGCTATAGAAAGCTTATTTAAAACCAAGCCTAAGGCTTGGTTTTGCCTTGGAGATCCAACCCAAAGGTTTGGAGTTTATGAATAGGTCTGAGACATGTTTTCCAGCAAACATACCAAAAATGATTTTTTTTCTTGTGTGCTCCCCTTCAAGATTCCTCGTGGTTCGGTATCGATAAGATCAGATTACATAGTATTATAGGTCTCTGTATTAGCTATCTAACCATATAATTTATTTTTAATTTGAACTATTTCAAACCTTTTACCTATAATTTCTTTTGAATGTATGTTCATTTTTTGTCAAAAACCACCATGTACTAATTGGGCTATAGATTTTAGCTCATTCATCAAATTTTGCAACAACTTAGTTTTTTAGAAACTAGACTCCATTCTACACACTTTGAAAAAAAAAAGTTTTGATTTTAGATTAGTTTTCAATTATTTCTAGGGGGAGCACATAGATATTTCACATTTTTGGGATGTGTCTAGTTTAAAAATTCATTAAAAAAAAATACACATTATAAAATTACCCAAAAAATCTGGGATAAACTAAATAGTGTTAAGTAACTTTTGACCAAAGCGATTAAAGAATTTCAAAAAAAAAGTTAAATTTTTTGGGAGGGGCACACTTTGTACTGTGTTATGTTTTTTTGGAATAAATAGTACCACTTTTTGTGGCCCCCTTTTTTGAGGACCTAAAACTAAACCATTTTGGAAAAAAATTAGTAGTTTAGAAACTAGATTTAAAGGACTACGACTTTTGTTTTTTTCATATCTTAAAATTTTGAGCGTAACTATCTTCAAATTCTTGTTGAAGTTCAAAATTTGTAGATTTCAGGAAAAAGGTGTCCACTTATACCCCCCTTTTGGCACCACAACTTTGTGCACTTACCCTTCTTCAATTACTCAAATGATACATTAGCAGATTCATTCCAATGAAAAGAATCCTTCTTCAATATAGTGGTAAGGGGTGTTGCTATACGACCATAATTCTTCACAAATCTTCTATAGTATCCTATCAATCCCAAGTAACCCCTCAACATTTTAATAGTTTTTGAATATGCCATTCCATGATAGCCTTAATTTTGTTAGGGTCCACCTTTACTCCTTCATGTGAACTATGTGTTCCAAATACTCCACCTCCTTAAGACCAAAAGCACACTTGGATGGCTTAGTATAGAGTTGATGATCTTCAAGTAATTATAATGCTTGACCTACATGCTACAAATGTTCTTCCCAAGTCTTGCTATAAATTAATATATCATCAAAAAACTCTAACATAAACATTCTCAAGAACTTCTTAAAAATGGAATTCATCAAACTTTGGAATGTAGATGGTGCATTGGTAAGACCGAATGGCATCACCAAAAATTCATAATGACCCTCATGAGTTTGAAATGTTGTCTTACAAATATCTTCCTCCTTAATCCAAATTTGTGATTATAACCCAATCTAAGATCTAACTTGGTGAAATATATAGCTCCATTTAATTCATCTAGAAGATCATCGATGGCTGGAATAGGAAAGTTATGTTTAATTTTGTACTTGTTGAGCACTCTATAATCTAGACACATGTGCCAAGTTTCATCCTTCTTACATACCATCACAACAAGTGAGGAGTAAGCACTTTAGCTATGCCTGATAATTTCTACCTCTAGCATTTCCTCAACAATTTTTTCTATCTCACTTTTTTGTATGTGTGGGTACCTATAAGGCTTGATGTTTAGCTAGCTCCCTGGAACTAGTTGTATGACATGGTCATGATCCCTCTAAGGAGGAATTCCTTTAGGAATATCTTCAAGAATCACTAAGTGACAATCAATTATTTCTTTTAAATCTAGATGAGTAAGAGAATTAGATTGAGAGACTTCTAATGAACATAGCTGGGCCACAAATCCATTTGCACCTTTCTTAAGAAGCTTTTGCATTTGATGAGAGCTTACCGATTGTGGAGATTTTTCCTTCAATCCCCTTAGCTCCACTACCTTTCCTTTTGATTAAAATTACATGAATAGTTCTTGGAAGTTCATCTCAATTGTTCCCAATGTAGTAAGTCATTGTACTCCCAAAACAATATCTGCTACACCCATGGATATCTCATACATTGGGGTATCAAGTTGATAATCTCCCATGGATAATTTGATGCTATGACACTTCCCTGAACAAATAATTATGCCCCCATCTACAATCAATACCTGAAACTCTGGGGTTGGATAAATAAAACAATTTAGAATATTTGCCAACTTTTTGTTAATGAAATTATGAGTACTACCTGAGGTGATCAACACTGTTACTTTCTAATCCTTTAAGAAACCCACTACCTTGAGAGTTTGTGGTGCACTGAAACCTGAAAGTGCATGACAAGAAATGATTAGTTGAGAATCATGTGATTCTTCACCTAACTCCCTATCCTCCTCTGATATGGGTTCATCCTCTTCTTCCTCACTTGGACCTTCAATATAGAACAATTTCTTTTCACTACATTTATGTCCTCGACTATATTTTCTATCACAATTGAAACACAACGCTTTTTCTCTTTTCTCCTCAATTTGTTGTGGAGTGAACCTAGTAGGTTGAGGAAGAGAAGGTGTTGAATATCCTTTTTCTCTTGTCACATTAGCCACTTGCTTTCTAGGAATCAAGAACTTCTCCTTTACCCTACATGCCAATATAAAAGAGACATTTACTAAGCTGGGACAGACCACCCAAGAATAAATCATTCAAGTTCTCCTCTATAATTATATCCACTCTTAAGGATAGATTTTGGAATTTTTCAATATAATCCTTAACTGATCCTATTTGTTGAAGCTTAAAGAAAGTTGGTTAAAGAAGTTTTCTGTCAGACTATTGCTATATTGTGCTTGGAATTCTTCTATAAAAATTTACCATGATATAGTGAGTCCCTTTCTCCTCCTATGAGTACAAAGCCAATGGTAGTAAATGAATTGATCTGGTTCTAGATATAAGGAAGCCATCATGACCTTTTGTCCATATGGGATTTGATGTACTTCAAAAAAAATTTACATTTTATTTATCCATGTTATAGGATCCTTGCCATCAAATTTTCACATATCCACCTTTGGAAAAAAAATTCCTAGATCTCGTAGGATTAATAAAATTTGTGTCATTATTAGTCGACTTGAAGGTTTCACCTAGATTGCTTGAGAGCTTCTTCCTTGTTTCATTCATATAGGTGCTTAACATGCTCCACATATCTAATATATCTCCTTGTAGGTCACACATATCCCTCTTAACCTCTTCCTTGAAGGGTATGTGCAAGATCATGGTGTACCAAACTATGGCCTTAAGTGGTAGTTAAAAATCAGCAAATCAGGTTTATGTCAACTTGACACATAATTTTGAAGTGGTTATGGACTTTATATCAAAAAATTGTAAGAAAATAATCTGTAAGAAATTGAATGTAGTTTTTAAACTACTAAGCCTTATCAGGAGAAAAAAATAATTAATTGGTCAAAAGTTTGAATTTTAATGCAGTACTAAAAAAATTTCAACGCAAAAATAAAAAGTAGGTGTATTTCTGACCACCTTAATAAAAATCAAATAATAATATTTTTTAATATAATTATAGATATGAAAAGTAGACTCATGCCCGAATGTGACGCATATTTTTTAGTATTTTTATTCCAAATAAATAATTAAATATGAATTTTCTATCAAAAAAAATTCGTAAAAAAAAAAGTCTCGTGTCTGACCACCCTAACTAATAGAAAATTTTACCAAATTTTTATTTTTATTTTTTTTCCTTATACTAGCCGAAGTATAGAATGTGACGCAACTTTTAGATTTAAAAAATGTTATATCGTTTGAAAGTTATAGCTATTTTTCAATCAGTATGTCAATCAGCACTTTACAATTATCTTCATTGATAATTAATTAATAAATACTTATCGAACTCAGAATTTGATAGAAATTATATTGATGGAATCTAGAGAGCGATATTAAAAAAAAAAAAAAATTTATTCAATTTCAATCAAAATAACATTGTCAGACGGCTACCTGAAGTCTGAGTATCACTAAAACCGTCTTCAAACACATCTTTTGGGTTGACCGGGTAGGCTTGGTAAATACCAAGCCTAATCGGATATCCGATTATAAATTCGATATACGATATGTTGCAAGTGGCAAATTTAAAATCCCAACCCATTTTGGAAGAAAAATTGGGTTTAAACGTCATAGCTTATTATTTATAAATTATTTCACTTATATTACTATGTAAAGACGTATTTTAATATATTATATATCTATAATAACGTAATTCAAAGATATAAGATATAATCTAGCAATATATAATAATATATTATGTTAATCTTATTACAATCTATAAATATAATTTATATTATTATTATTTTTACTAAATATAATAACGTAATTTATATATATATATAATACGTATTATATATTATTATCTTAATATGTATGTTATTAATATATATATATAATAACCTAATATTTTCATTAAATATAATATGTATTATATATTATTATATTAATATGTATAATAATATTATATATATATATATATAATAACGTAATATATTAAATATAAATATATAATATGTATTATATATATTATTATATTAATATGTATATATGTATATATATATATATATATATATATATATATATATATATATATAATAACATACTATTTTCATTAAATATAATAAAGTAATACATATATATGTTATTAATATATATAATAATGTAATATTTTTATTAAATATAATAACGTAATATTTGTGTGTGTGTGTGTGTGTGTGTGTGTTATTAATAGATATGTATATTATTAATATATATGAGTCAAAGGGGGTCATAGGTCAACCATTGACCCTCTTTGACGCATTAAATGACGACATATGTTTTTAGGGGTCCTAGGAGCCCCAAGGACATATTACAATGGTTAATATGGGTCAAAGAGAATAATAGGGTGACCTATGACCCCTTTTGACCCATTAAATGACGATATATGTCCCTACAGGTCCTAGGACCCTGGGGGACATATTTGAATCATTCATATGGGTCAAAGAGGGTCATAGGGTGACCTATGACCCCCTTTGACCCATTACACAATGACATATGTCTCTAGGGGTCCTAAGACCCCTAGGGACATATTCGAATGGGTAATATGGGTCAAAGGGGGTCATAGGTCCCTTTGACCTATTAAATGACGACATATGTCCCTAGGGGTCCTAGGACCCCTAAGGACATATTCGAATCGGTAATATGGGTCAAAGGGGGTCATAGGGTGACCTATGACTCTCTTTGACCCATTAAACAATGACATATGTCTTTAGGGGTCCTATAACCCATAGGGACATATTTGAATGGGTAATATGGGTCAAAGGGGGTCATAGGGTGACCTATAACCCTCTTTCACCCATTAAACGATGACATATGTCGCTAAGGGTCTTCAGACTCCTAGGAACATATTTGAATGGGTCATATGGGTCAAAGGGGGTCATAGGGTGACCTATGACCCTTTTTGACCCATATGAACGCTTCGAATATGTCTCTAGGTGTCCTAGGACCCCTAAGGACATATTTGAATCGTTCATATGGGTCAAGGTGGTCATAGGTGACCTATGACCGCCTTTGACCCATTAAATGATGACATATGTCTCTAGGGGTCCTAGAACCACTAGGGATATTTTGAATTGTTCATATGGTTAAAAGGGGGTCATAGGGTGACCTATGACCCTCTTTGACCCATTAAATGACGACATATGTCTCTGGGGGTCCTATAACCCCTAAGGACATATTCGAATCATTCATATGGGTCAAAAGGGGTCATAGGGTGACCAATGACACCCTTTGACCCATTAAACGATGACATGTCACTAGGGGGTCCTAGGACCCCTAGGGACATATTTGAATCATTCATGTGGGTCAAAAGGGGTCATAGGGTGACCTATAACCCCCTTTGACCCATTAAACGATGACATGTGTCCCTAGGGGTCATGGGACCCCTAAGAACATATTCAAATCGTTCATATGGGTCAAAGGGAGTCATAGGGTGACCTATGACCCCCTTTCACCTATTAAACGATAACATATGTCCATAAGGGTCCCCTAGGGACATATTCGAATGGGCCATATGAGTCAAAGGGGGTCATACGGTAACCTATGACCCCCTTTGACCCATTAAACGACGACATATGTCCCTAGGGGTCTTAGGACCCGTAGGGACATATTCAAATCGTTCATATGGGTCAAAGTGGGTCATAGGGTGCCTTATCACCCCTTTTGACCCATTAAACAACGATATATGTCCCTAGGGGTCCTAGGACCCATAGGGACATATTTGAATCGTTCATATGGGTTAAAGGGGGTCATAGGGTGACCTATGACCCACTTTGACCCATTAAACGACAACATATGTCCCTAGGGGTCCTAAGACCCCTAAGGACATATTCGAATGGGCCATATGGGTCAAAGGGGATCATAGGGTGACTTATGACCCCCTTTGACCCATTAAACAATGACATATGTCCCTAGGGGTTCTAGTACCCCTAAGGACATATTCGAATCGTTCATATGGGTCAAAGATGATCAAAGGGTGACTTATGACCCCATTTGACTCATTAAATGATAACATATGTCCCTAGGGGTCCTAGGACTCTTAGGGACATATTCGAATCATTCTTATGGGTCAAAGAGGGTCATAGGATGACCTATGACTCCCTTTGACCCATTAAACGATGACATATGTCCCTAGGGGTCATGGGACCCCTAAGGACATATTCGAATCTTCATATGGGTCAAAGGGAGTCACAGGGTGACCTATGACCCTCTTTGACCCATTAAACAACAACATATGTCCCTAGGGGTCCTAGGACCCCTAAGGACATATTCGAATGGTCCATATGGGTCAAAGGGGGTCATAGGGTGACCTATTACCCCCTTTAACCCATTAAACGACGACATATGTCCTTAGGGATCCCAGGACACCTAGGGACATATTCAAATCATTCATATGGGTCAAAGGGGGCCATAGGGTGACCTATGACCCCCTTTGAGCCATTAAATGATGACATATGTTCCTAAGGGTCTTAGGACCCTTAGGGACATATTCGAATTGGCCATATGGGTCAAAGGGTGTCATAGGGTGACCTTTGACCCATTAAACGACAACATATGTCCCTAGGGGTCCTAAGACCCCTAAAGACATATTTGAATCGTTCATATGGGTCAAAGGGGGTCATAGGGTGCCTTATGACCCCCTTTGACCAATTAAACAACGACATATCCCTAGGGACCTATTTGAATCGTTCATATGGGTCAAAGGGGGTCATAGGGTGCCTTATGACACCTTTTGACCCATTAAACGATGACATATGTCCCTAGGGGTACTATGACCCATATGGACATATTTGAATCGTTCATATGGGTCAAAGGGGGTCATAGGGTGACCTATGACCCCCTTTGACCCATTAAATGATGACATATGTCCCTAGGGGTCCTAGGACCCCTAGGGACATATTTGAATCGTTCATATGGGTCAAAGGGAGTCATAGGGTGCCTTATGACACCCTTTGACCCATTAAACGACGACATATGTTCTTAAGGGTCCTAGAACCCATAGTGACATATTCAAATCGTTCATATGGGTCAAAGGAGGTCATAAAGTGACCTATGACCCCCTTTGACTCATTAAACGATGACATATGTCCCTAGGGGTCCGACTCCTAGGGACATATTCGAATCATTCATATAAGTCAAAGGGGATCATAGGGTGACCTATGACCCCCTTTGACCCATATAGCCCATTCGAATATGTCCCTAAGGACATATGTCGTCGTTTAATGGGTCAAAGGGGGTCATAGGGTGACTTATGACTCCCTTTGACCCATTAAACGACGACATATGTCCCTAGGGGTTCTAGTACCCCTAAAGACATATTCAAATCGTTCATATGGGTCAAAAGTGGTCATAGGGTGACCTATGACCCCTTTTGACCTATTAAATGACGACATATGTCCCTAGGGATCCTAAGACTCCCACGGACATATTCAAATCATTCCTATGGGTCAAAGGGGGTCATAGGGTGACTTATGACTCCCTTTGACCCATTAAACAATAACATATGTCTCTAGGGGTCACGGGACCCTTAAGGACATATTTGAATCATTCATATGGGTCAAAGAGAGTCATAGGGTGACTTATGACCCCCTTTGACCCATTAAATGACAACATATGTCCCTAGGGGTCCTAGGACCCTTAGGGAGATATTCGAATGGGCCATATGAGTCAAAGGGGGTCATAGGGTAACCTATGAGCCCCTTTGACCCACTAAACGATGACACATGTCCCTAAGGGTCCTAGGACCCCTAAGGACGTATTCGAATCATTCATATGAGTCAAAGGGAGTCATAGGGTGACCTATGACACCTTTTGACCCATTAAACGATGATATATGTCCCTAGGGGTCCTGTGACCCCTAGGTACATATTTGAATTGTTCATATGGGTTAAAGGGGGTCATAGGGTGACCTATGACCCCCTTTGACCCATTAAATGACGACATATGTTCCTAGGGGTCCTGGGACCCCTAGGGACATATTTGAATTGTTCATATGGGTCAAAGAGGGTCATAGGGTGCCTTATGACACCCTTTGACCTATTAAACGACGACATATGTCTCTGGGGGTCCTAGGACCCATAGGGACATATTCAAATGGTTCATATGGGTCTCATTAAATGATGACATATGTCCCTAGGGGTCCTTGGATCGCTAGGGACATATTCGAATTGTTCATATGGGTCAAAGGGGGTCAGAAGGTGACCTATGACCCTCTTTGACCCATTAAATGACGACATATGTCCCTAGGGGTCCTCTAGGGACATATTCGAATGGGCCATATGGGTCAAAGGGGGTCATAGGGTGACTTATGACCTCGTTTGACCCATTAAACAATGACATATTTCCCTAGGGGTTCTAGTACCGCTAAGGACATATTCGAATCGTTCATATGAGTCAAAGGGGATCATAAGGTGACCTATGACCTCCTTTGATCCATTAAATGACAACATATGTCCCTAGGGGTCCTAGGACCCTTAGGGATATATTCAAATTGTTCTTATGGGTCAAAGGGGGTCATAGGTCACCTTATGACTCTTTGACCCATTAAATGACGACATATGTCCCTAGGGGTCATAGGACCCCTAAGAACATATTTGAATTGTTCAAATTGGTCAAAGGAGGTCATAGGGTGACTTATGACCCCCTTTGACCCATTAAATGACGACATATGTCCCTAGGGGTCCTACGACTCCTAAGGACATATTCGAATCGTTCATATGGGTCAAAGGGGGTTATAGGGTAACCTATGATCCCCTTTGACCCATTAAATGATGACATATGTCCCTAGGGGTCCTGGGACCCCTAAGGATATATTCGAATCATTGATATGGGTCAAAGGGGGTCATAGGGTGCCCTATGACCCCCTTTGATCCATTAAACGACGACATATGTCCCTAGGGGTCCACATATTCGAATCATTCATATGGGTCAAGGGAGGTCATAAGGTGCCTTATGACACCTTTTTACCCATTAAACGATAACATATGTCCCTAAGGGTCTTAGGACTCATAGGGACATATTTGAATCATTCATATGGGTCAAAAGTGGTCATAGGGTGACCTATGGCCCCCTTTGACCCATTAAATGACGACATATGTCCCTAGGGGTCCTAGGACCCCTAGGGACATATTCGAATTGTTCAAATTGGTCAAAGGGGGTCATAGGATGACTTATGACCCCCTTTGACCCATTAAATGACAACATATGTCTTTAGGGGTCCTAAGACCCTTAGAGAGATATTCGAATCGTTCATATGGGTCAAAGGCTGCCTTATGACCCCCTTTGACCTATTAAATGACGACATATGTCCCTACCTAGGGACATATTCAAATCGTTCATATGGGTCATAGGGAGTCATAGGGTGCTTTATGACACCCTTTGACCCATTAAACGATGACATATGTCCCTAGGGGTCCTAGAACCCATGAGGACATATTCGAATTATTCATATGGGTCAAAGGTGGTCATAGGTTAACCTATGACCCCCTTTGACCCATTAAACGATGACATATGTCCCTAGGGGTCCTAGGACTCTTAAGGACATATTCGAATTATTTTTATGGGTCAAAGGGGGTAATACGGTGACCTATGACTCCCTTTGACCCATTAAACGAGGACATATATCCCTAGGGGTCATGGGACCTCTAAGGACATATTTGAATCATTCATATGGGTCAAAGGGAGTCATAGGGTGACCTATGACCCCCTTTGACCCATTAAACGATAACATATGTCCCTAGGGGTCCTAGGACCCCTAAGTACATATTCGAATAGGCCATATGGGTCAAAGGGGGTCATAGGGTGACCTATGACCCCATTTGACCCATTAAACGATGACATATGTCCCTAGGGGTCCTAGAACCCCTCGGGACATATTCAAATCGTTCATATGGGTCAAAGGGGGTCATAGGGTGACCTATGACACCCTTTGACCCATTAAATGATGACATATGTCCCTAGGGGTCCTAGGACCCCTAGGGACATTCGAATCGTTCATATGGGTCAAATGGGGTCATAGGGTGACCTGTGACCCCCTTTGACCCATTAAACGACAACATATGTCCCTAGGAGTCCTGGGACCCCTAAGGACATTCAAATTGTTCATATGGGTCAAAGGGGGTCATAGGGTGCCCTATGACCCCTTTTGACTCATTAAATGACGACATATGTCCCTAGGGGTCCTATGACCCCTAGGGACATATTCAAATCGTTCATATGGGTCAAAGGCGGTCATAGGGTACCTTATGACACCCTTTGACCCATAAATGATGACATATGTCCCTAGGGGTCATAAGACCCATAGGGACATATTCGAATCGTTCATATGGGTTAAAGGGGTAATAGGGTGACCTATGACCCCCTTTGACTCATTAAACAATGACATATGTCCCTAGGGGTTCTAGGACCCTTAAAGACATATTTGAATCGTTCATATGGGTCAAAGGAGGTCATAGGGTGACTTATGACCCCCTTTGACCCATTAAACGATGACATATTTTTTTAGGGGTTCTAGTACCCCTAAGGACATATTCGAATCGTTCATATGGGTCAAAGGGGGTCATAGGGTGACCTATGACTCCCTTTGACCCATTAAATGATGACATATGTCCCTAGGGGTCCTGGGACCCCTACGAACATATTCGAATCGTTCATATGGGTCAAAGGGGGTCATAGGGTGCCTTATGACCCCCTTTGACCCTTTAAACAACGACATATGTCCCTAGGGGTCCTAGGACCCCTAGGGACATATTCAAATCGTTCATATGGGTCAAAGGGGGTCATAGGGTGCCTTATGACACCCTTTGACCTATTAAACGATGACATATGTCCCTAGGGGTCTTAGGATCCATAAGGATATATTCGAATCGTGCATATGGATCAAAGGGGGTCATAGGGTGATATATAAGCCCCTTTGACCTATTAAACGATAACTAGGACCCCTAAGGACATATTCGAATCGTTCATATGGGTCAAAGGGGGTCATAGGTGACCTATGACCCCCTTTGACCCATTAAACGATGACATATGTATCTGGGGGTCCTATAACCCCTAGGGACATATTTGAATCGTTCTTATGAGTCAAAGGGGGTCATAGGGTGCCCTATAACCCCCTTTGACCCATTAAACAATGACATATGTCCCTAGGAGTCCTAGGACCCATAAGGATATATTCGAATCGTTCGTATGTATATGGGTTAAAAAATGAAAGGATATATATATACTATTTATACTATTTTATGATAATAATAATTATATATATATATATATATATACTATTTATATTATTTTATGATAATAATAATAATAATATAAATAAACATTAAATATTAATATTATTATATCTATAGGAATAATAATAATACTATTATAGCTATAATAATAATATATATTAATACTATATTGTAGCATAATAATAATAATAGTATAAATAAACACTAAATATTTACACTATTATATCTATAGTAATAATATTAATACTATTATGGGTATAATAATAATATTGATACTATAGCTATATTAATACTATATATTAATATTACTATATATTAATACTATTATATATTAATACTATTGATACTTTATATTAATACTATTATACTATTAATACTATTATATATTAATACTACTATATTATTAGCTTATTAATCAACCAAAGTCAGTTTCCCTCCAATGATTTTCATAATATTAATATAATTATGGCAAAGGAGGAAAATTATAGCAAGTTTTCCTCCCAAAAATTCACTTTACATAATCGGATATCCGATTTTATTGGCACCAATTTCCAATAATTCGTTGTCCCTGCAGACCCGACAACATCACTTTTTCACTTCTTTTTTCACAGGTTCTGGAAAAAGTCGCATTTTGGGGCCCAACTAATCAAAAAAAATTCAAAAATATAACCTTAGGTGTTCGAATTTGTCATCTGAATCGAGAGCAGAAGTCGTCGAAAGGATAAACGCAAAAGGAAGATATCCAATGAAGACATTGCGGCATATAGGGAAAGGGACAAAATGGAACACCGAAGAAAAAGACAAGGTATGCTAAATATCAATCAAGTTGACGATGAATTAATCAAAGGTGAAATCGTAAAGTCAAATAATGAATATGTACAGTTGGGGAATGAAAATTTACCTATTGAAAATGATAATGCTGAAATTGAAAATTTGGAGGATGAGAATTTTGAAGAAGAAATGCCACCAAGTCATAATCCAAATTGCATAATTGACCATGTCGAAGATGACAATGCACAGGAACCTAATGCACAAGAACCTTACATATCTCCTAATTATAATCGACATGAAGGTTCTAAAACACCAAAATGGATAATTGAAATTGATGAAACGATTATTACTAGTTTGGAAGGAAAAAAATCAAAAAGAACTATTCAGTTATGGGCTTCAAGACTATATCAGATGTTTTTTGGCAACAAGACAGTGGTAGAGCAATGTCAGCTTTTCATGCACTTATTAAAGATGCAAAAGATGAGACCTATGCTTTCCAAATTGAAGATT
Organism: Cupressus sempervirens; assembly: GCA_028749045.1. Taxonomy (NCBI): domain Eukaryota; kingdom Viridiplantae; phylum Streptophyta; class Pinopsida; order Cupressales; family Cupressaceae; genus Cupressus; species Cupressus sempervirens. Next base: position 539,491,399 of record CM053786.1, on the reverse strand, counting down.
CGTGTCAATAAAAAGTTGGAAAGAAATGCCATTATCGTGAAGAATCTTTTTAGTGCTCTCAATAGCATTGGAAAAAATAGTAGAGAGAAGGATAATAGAGTTGCTCGAAGGGTCATTACAACCTCTTTGGTAAATCATCATTTGAGAAAGGGTAGATATATAAGACAAGCTTGTATTGATTTGAATCTAAATCATACTACTTTGAGAAGAGCACTTAATCGACGAGAGAAAATTGATGATCCTCTTCAAAATAAAATATGGGCATTTGGTGGGAGACTTCCATGTTTTGATAAGAAGCTATCCGATGATGTGAAGGAAGAAAGTACACAATTTTTTCACTCTAACTCATGAGTATCACCCAATGCTAAAGACATCTTAAAGTTGAGAATTGGCATCAGAGACCGCATGCCACATCCTAAACACCATTTAGAGGTAAGTCAAACTATGTTGTTCAGCCATTTTATTGTGTGCCAATCAAAATTCAAAATACATGTTGTTGCAAATATCATGTTGAGTTTTCTATGCACCATGAACTATTACGCTCCATCCGTTCTACTTTGCATAGTAAAGAAATGTTGGAGGATTGTGGGGCTAGTGGGCTTCCAAAATCATCAAGAGACTTGCTAGATCAACTCTTATTTTGTAGAGTTGATGGTTGTTCCTTTTATAGAAATGCTTGCTTAAATGAGAAGTGTTCAGAATGTGGTGGCTTATCCAAGTTTGACACATGTTTCCATGAGGGGTGCGAACAAGATCTTGGAAAGACAATACTGAAAAAAAAGGGTATATGAAATGGTGAAATAAACATTGAAGTGTGGGAGTGAGAGCTCTAGATGTGAATTGGTTGGAAAAGATATCAGTGTGGCTAATTTTATTTCAGATTTCAAGGAAAAATTTTTTTACAAGTATGCAAGATATAGTCACAGGTCTCAGTGGTTGGATCAACAATTTAGAACGTGTAAGGAGACTTTTTCCATTGGCACTATTATATCAATTGTTGATTTTGCTGTGAACTACACATTGCAACCTCAAAATGAGACACAATCTAAGTATTACAACTCCATTCAGATTGCAATTTTTGTTCACATAACATATAGACATGCCCCTGATAGTGCGGAAGATAATCAAAAGATTATTAGAGAGTATATTTTTTTATGAGTGATGATAGATCTCACTCTCACAAGTTTGTGCAACATTTTTTTGAGAATTTTTTTGATTTCTTACATGAGCATGCAATTGCTATGGATATACATATCATTTGGTCAGATAATTGTACAGGTCAATTCAAGAATGCTCGCATGTTTTATTGGTTGTGTAGGGTGCACGTAGAGAGAGGGGTGCCTCATATTTGGAGTTTTTTTGAGTCCGGCCATGGAAAAGGGGAACATGATGGAGCAGGGGCATGTGTGAAGAGAGCTCTAGTTAATAAGCAACTGAAGATTTCAAAAACAGAGCTTCTTGATGCTCGTAGCATTGTTGATTGGTGTAGTTTAGCATTATCACAGGGGGGGGCTCTTGATTTAGTGGTATGCAGGTTCTTTTGGTTGGTTGAGGAAGGGTCTATAGGTGATAGATCAGATTGTGCTACAGTGAGAGACTCATCAAAAATGCATTCATTTCGAAGCTCTGATTCTAGTACATGGACCATTTGGACACGACAACTAGCTTGTTTTTTTCGTACTTGTTTTCAGTGTGATTGGGATCACTGTGAGTCAAGTGAGTGGGTGGACACATGGGCTCCACATTATCTTACTGCATTGTCTATCATACCCTCTATCAAAAATGATGACATGGAAAGCTCACTTGAGCATAACCATCTATCAGATCATGTCTTTGCATTGGTTGCACCACAGGGGAATGATGAGAAGTCCAATTATTGGTTAGCACGTTGTGTAAGAGGCAAACAAAAACTTGCACAACCGATCATAGATGATGATGGATTCACATATCCTACTGGTTCAGTGGTTGTTGTTGGAACATGGCTACAGACATACATGCTTAGAAGGAACAGAATTCCTGCATTCGAAAACTATCAGAAGCACAAAGTAATTCTCATATATTCGCATCTTATTATAGCAACAAATGTAAAGTTATTGAAGCATCAAGGAAGACCAAAAGTAAAAGAACTTTTTACTATTGCTAATGTTGATCATGAAGCCCTGTTGGAGACCCTAAAACAGAAAAAGGACCCTATTGGAATACTCGACTAGGTATATATACTTCTTATGTTATTTTCTTCATAATGATTTAATGAATTGATGATTATCTTGTTTAATACAATAAGTTACTAATTTTTTTATGATATTGGAATGTAGGTACATCATGAAGAGTTGGAGGGGGGTGGTATTGGGGAGAATTTCTAAAATTTATGATGTATTATGATGTAAAATGTGTACTTTTTTGTATATGGTTTTTATATTTTGGTAGGTTCTTTGTAAGGAATTATAAGAGGAAGATATTGAACAAGTTCTTGCAAATCATATTTGCATGTGATACAAGGCTATAAGGACAATTTCAAGAGCATTTATAACTATATGAAAGATAATTGCATGCGGATATCTTATTACAAATTTGGTTTTTTCATTATTTGACATAAAGCTGACATTATGATTATTAAAACTATTTTTATCAAACTAATCAAATAAGAAAAATCTAGAAAGTACAGATGAACAATTAAAATACTTGATTTCTTCCATTTTGAAATCAATCATAGCATTTGAAAGCATAAAGAGTCATAATACTGTATAATGTTTTGAAAGACTTTCATATTGAAAAGTTGTATGAAGCACATTTGGGATAAGCCATGAAATCCATGAAAGAAGATAGCATGTAGGATAAGCAATTAAAGCCAATAAGCAAGATAGCACATGCATAATGACATGATATGAAGTTAGATATGAAGGCTATGAGTGAATGAGAAAGTAAAATAGGGAATCTCATGGATAAGATAATGGTTTTCACCAAGGCACATTTTTTATCTTCTTTTCTATTTTTTTTTATTTTTTAGAAATAGGTCAACTATTTTCAAGTTAGATAGTGTTCCTAAAGGAAAGATAAGTTATGATAAGCCAAGACCATATATAAGTATGCTCAATGATGTTGATAGGGTGAAGGAAGTGAGATGATAGTAGGATAAGAGTTCATTCCTTGGAAGGATTGTATGAGTATGGATAGTAGGTAAGTGTAGCTTTGAAAACATTGCATAAGGGTAGGTGACAAGGTGGGGAAGATCAACATTTACACACACCTTGGAGGATTTTTGAATGATGGAGGAATCATGGAGGAAATGGATCAAGGTTTAGATGTATGAGCTGGTAGGACAATGTTAGAAGAAGATTGAGTGGAATATTTGTAAGCTTTTGAGAAAGATGTTTGGAAGAAAATGGAGTGGAAGCCTTTGGAATATTGAATGTCAACTTAGATTTATGTTTAATATTAAAGTCTTTCAAGAGAGACTTTGGAGAGCTAGAAGTAGAAATTGTAGGAGAAGGTTTGAAGACTTTAGATTAGATGGATAAGGACCAAGGATAGAATTACGAAATGCAAAGGGATAGTGACTAGGGATTTCAACATCTTTAGAGTGAGTAGCATGACCAAAGTCATCAATAGACTCATGAGTACCTTTTATAGGAGAAAGACCTTTGATAGGAGTGTTTGAATCTTGAGCATAGTTTTGAAGTGGATATGGAGAAGTAGAACATGAGGGGACACTTTGATCTTGACATCTTTCTTTATATAGCATAGAAATATCACTTTTCCCATAAGTTTCAGTAAGCTCAATGGAGGTAGTGGAAATGGTATCATCATCATATGTAGGGATTGGGTAACACACAAGATATAGAAAGGTGAAATTTTGGATGAGATGAAAAGGTGTTTGATCTTGATCTTTATTTATATATTTTTCTTTTTGAGAGTCATCTTGATATGGAGCACCTTCTAAGGACAAGGGAAAATGTGAGGTGTGCATGATAGAATCTTAAAGCAATAATGCAAGATTAGCTAAAGTGGGCATAGTAATCATAGTATTGCATGAATGTTGAGGATCTTTATTCTTAGTAGCATGGAAAAGGTTTGCAGACAAGTGAAGGTTAGCTTGATTTTCTTTTAGTTGTAGCCCTTGAGGGTACGCATGGTCTATATGGAAAGAATTAGGTTCTTTGTTTGGTGGAGGCATTTTTGAAAGCTTTGACACTTTAGGAGGTTCATTAGTGTTATAAGAAGTGAAGGTGTCAAGGAAATCATCACTTGACATAGGTTCATCAGCATGATCTTGTGACACATGAGTCATTAGAGGTATCAGCAATCCCATCATAAATGAGATCTTCAATTTTATGTTTCAACACTGTGGAATCTTTAGTTTTATGAAATTTTCTTCCATGGAAGTGGCAATAATGATAATTTCTCCACCATGGAGGTTTTATTTTGGGTTCATAATGTCTAGAGTTTTCTAGTAATGTGATGGATTCATTATCAAGAAGTGTTTTCAAGATGTTATCATGAGAATCTTCCAATGGAGTAAAAGTTCTCTCAAAAATTTCTCCATGATAATTTTGTTGTTTCTTAAGTGAATAGGATGCATCCATGTCTTCATCACTATCTTGGTCAAAGATAGGTCCATAATGAAAGTTTGGCATAGGCTCAAAGGAGGTATCACTTGCTTGTTCTCTAAAGAGGTCTTTAGATCTAGAAGATGAAGATATTTGATGTCTTGGCGTAGAATATGTAGACCTTGAAGAAGATGACCCGTGTGTATGTAAAGGTCTTAAGGGAGATTAATTTAAGAATGCAATATTCTCCTCTAACCTTTTCTCAAGTTTAGAATTGATTTCTATCATGTGCTTAGAGAGATGAAGGTAAGAAAGATTATTTGTCTCTTCTAGCTCTTTGTATTGAACATATAGATCTTGAAACTCTTTAGTGGCATGGAGGATATCATGATCATCTAGATTTGGTTGAGGTTTGGTAGCACAAGGTTTGAATACCATAGTGGTAGATAGATAATAAACCATGAAGGAGACTAGAGGAAGCTAATAAGGTGACACAAGATAACTTGATGTCCAAACTAGAGAGGTAGAGTGTTCACATGTCAAAGAGAGGTAGAAATGAATGAGTGACTTGTCAAACAAATTGTCCAAGCAGGTTACAACACTAGTGACTCAAGTCAAGAGCTATGAAAAAATCCCAAATAGCAATGTAGACAAAGAAAGAGAGATGACAAGTGAACAAATTTAAGTGTAGTCAATAGATCAAGGAAACCATTTAGTGAAAGAAATTCTTAGTATGCATATCATAGACCATGAAGTCAGAAAATACCAATAGCTCTAAGACCAAAGAGCCATTTTAGGCATGTTCAAGCACTAGAGACATAGAAAATCAAAGTCAATTTATGAAACTCCCCTTAGCAAAAAATGCAAACAAATATTTGCCTTGACGTTTTGACTTGGTTGAAAAAGTTTGACAATAATTGATAATATTGCAAGCTTGATGTTCAAAAGCAATTTTTTTTCCAAGAAGGATAGCGACACATGGAGTAGTCTTCAAACAATCAAGCAAGGCACAAAGCAACCTTTCATGATACAAGTCAAAGGGATCAACCTTTCTTGACAACTTTTCAAAATCTAACTCTTAATGGCTACAAGTCAGTGCCATTAGCTCTGAGTAGGTGGGTGAACCGTAGTGACACCCTTGTTCCAACCACGGAGACCCTCTATCATCTGTGGTCACCCCGTACCGAGGAGTCCCCAAGGTTCTCTAAGTGCATTTTGAGGTCGATCTTCTAAGCGTCATAACTCGAAGCTCATGAGGGCTATTGATAAACTATTGAATGCTACAAGACGTTGATGTTGAGGCCTAAAATAACCTATCTCATTTTTGAGAGATCGCATTCTGTTTGGATTTGGCATAGCGATCTCGCTCGATGCCAAAACTCGCAGTGTGCCTCAGTTCATAAGTGCACCACAGCGTAACTTTGAAACTGGTGATCTTGGCATCAAATCGTCAATACCATTAGCTTCGAATGGGCAGGTGAACCCTAGTCACATCCTTGTTTCGGCCACAAAGACCATCCATCATTTGCGGCCACCCCGTACCGAGGAGTCCCTAAGGTTCTTTAAGTGCATTTTGAGGTCAATCTTTCGAGGGTCATAAGTCAAAGCTCATGAGGGCTATCGATGAATTGTCAAATGCTACAGGACGGTGATACTGAGGCCTAAAATAACCTATCTCATTTTTGAGAGATCACATTTCGTTTGGATTCAGCACAACGATCTCGCTCGATGCCAAAACTCACAGTGTGCCTCAGTTCATAGGTGCACCACAACGTAACTTTGAAATCGTTGATCTTGGCATCGAATCGTCAGTGCCATTAGCTCCAGATGGGTGGGTGAACCCTAGTCACACCCTTGTTCTAGCCATGAAGACCATCCATCATTTGTGGCCACCCCGTACCGAGGAGTCTCCAAGGTGCTCTAAGTGCATTTTGAGGTCGATCTTTCAAGGGTCATAACTTAGAGCTCATGAGGGCTATCAATGAACCGTTAGAAGATACAAGTTTTTAAGGATGGAGTGGATTAGTGTTTTTGCTAAAATAAGTTAGTGGGAAGGCTTTATTAGAGGGTCTTGGCCAAACTAGTGGGGTGTTTGCCCACTCTCTAATTTTAGAGACAATTAGGTTTTGGAGGGAGATTAGGGGAGCTCTACTACAACTATCCTACCCTAGCTTGGACCAAGGTTGGTATCTCAAACTTTCTTCTTTTCCATTTCTTTCTTTTAGCATGGTTAAGCAAATATGCAAGCGTGGAGTTTATCAATGGAGTATGCATTGCATTGCATTGTGGAGTAGCATTCATGTGAGTGCTTGAATGGTATTCATTCCATGTAGATTAGTGTGACACCATTGTGCATCTTGTTGTATTGTGTGGAGTATTGTGAGTATGAGGTTTGGATTTCGTCTATTTCCTTTTTGTATTATGGGTGTTGATATTGTGTTGTGAAAATGTGATGTGCTCTTGAAAATTTCTTGTTTTATTTCTACTTGGTTTTGTTTTCTTGTTTTGTGCTTGAGTATTGTTATGGGCATGGGACTTACACTCACCCTTGTGGGAAGGGAAGAGAAGTCCAGGGTGAAGGGCTTAAGTTGGGTTCAAAAAATGTATTGAGAACCTTGGAGTATGGGCTCCATTGTATGCCATAACATTTCATATCTTGCTGGGGGTGATAAGGAAAGTATGGTGTAGAAAGGAAGTTTGAGGAGTTACAGTTGATAGTAGTGGGTTTGGAGGAGGAAATGTGGAGGCCCCAAGAGGGCATTAAATTGTTGATTTATGATAGCCCCGAGAGGGCATGAAATTTGCTGAATTATGATAGCCCCGAGAGGGCATGAAAATTGTTTATTGCAGATATGGTTTGGTATGGAAAGTCTCCATTTTAGAACACATCTTCACCCTATGTTTATGGTTCCATCTGTGAAGCCATTGTGAAATAGCCTTGGGGGGAAATTGTTCAAGTTTGAAATGTAATGTTTATGCATTAAGATTGTATGTGTATCCCAGTTTGAGCCTTGTTCCCTAGCGTGGGGGTGGTCTCTTTGAGGCCTATGGTTGGGTGGAAAGCACCCATGGTCCTTGTTTTTTTTTTTTGTTGCATATGCAGATTTGTGTCCAAGGGAGCAATGGAAATGGCTTGGAATGATCATCTTGCAGATTGATGTTGGATGAGAAAACTTGACATTGTGCCCTCATTTGTGAAGGAGGATTCACCAGCTTGTTCATGTTCTCAATGATCGTGTTGGACAATATTCATGCTACTCATTGTCCATATCTTTCAATGTTCATGTTCCTTATGATTTTGAAAAGTCCCTCATGTTGCCCCATTGTGATGGAAGGAGATTGTATCATTGCTACCTAATGCACGTGTAGAGGAAATAATTGATAAGGTTGTATATGCATGTTTCATTTGGAGTTTATATTGTTATGAAAGCATTGGTACGAGTCACAGATTTGCTTTGACATCATTTTTATCATTTGAAAATGTGAAAGAAAGTTTTCTCCTTGTGGTATTGTAAATGACTAGTCGATAATAACAATCCATAGATGTTATGTGATACCATTGATTGTATAAATTTAAAACTTAGTAGATTGCTTACAATCTTGTTGTGCACTTAATAATTTGGAAGGAAAATTTTATGTTCATATCACATGCATGGATAACATTGATTTTAATTACCAAGCTTAATGCAATTCTAAGCAAGGAAATCATCAAATTAATTTCATGATATAACAAAATGAAGTTTGTTGTAAGAGAAGATATAATAAAATCTATGAGATACATTGCTACAGGTATGCTTTTCCTCTCTAGAAAATGTATAGTAAAGGCAAATAAATCCCTTCCTTAATACAAAGCAATAAAATATTAAAGAATATTCCCAAATTCTAGACTACTATCCAATAAAAATAAAAATAATAATAGCATATAGAGACTAATGAGTGTCCTAGACTAATATATTTCCTAAGTGACAAAATGGTACACATTACAATCTTGTGACCTCTAAGTCACATCCAACACTCAAATAATAAATTAGTAATTAAATAAATAAAGGCATATTAGTGTGCATGTTAGAGAATATGAGAAATTTAAATATTTAACTCAAAAATAAAATAAAAGCCAAGATTGATCTTGACCGCCCTTCTATAGTAGCCCCCAACATTTCCTAAGCCATCATAATGCAAAAACTTTTCTCCACTCCCCAAGGCGTATTGTTAAATCTGACATTCATTCTGACATGTCATGTCAAAACTGTTATCCTTGAGCTTGCCTTCTTGAAAAGGGGTTTCATCCCCATTAATATACTTGGGTGCATAGGAGAAAGGGTTTATGTCACATCCTTGTCTTATGCACTAGTCGTCCCCTCCTTGCAGCAGTGGTCACGTGTTCCCAAGCATAGGTAGTCGACTTGAAATTTCTTGCAGCAGTGGTCACGTGTTCCCAAGCATAAGTAGTCGACTTGAAATTAAGGGGGAGTGGGATAGCAATCCCAAGGGATTTGTACTTAGGAGAATGTCAAGTTGACATTTAATATGACTTGTTCACATTAGGATTGTTGATTGGAGGGATGGGAAGAAGATGTCCTAAGGCTTGGATTAGTCAAAATTCTGAACATGACCCACGTGGGACCTTGTGGGGACCACGTGTAGGAAGAAATGTGGCCTTTGTAAGAGTTAGGGAATGATGAGGATTTAAGATAGATAGGAGATTCACCTTTTAGATTTGTTTTTATTTTTATCAGATAATTATTTAATCATTTCAAGTCTTGAATAGAGGATAATGACACTCAGTGTATTTGACCTTAGTTTAAGGGTAATGTTTATATCAAGGGGCTCATTTAGAAACATGTAAAAATTAAACCATATGGTAATGGAAAAGCTCAATATAGGAAAATAAATTAAATGAAATAAATAAGTTTACGAGAATGCATATATAATTGAACATGATGTTAAGTACGGAGGGTTTAATTAAATTAGTGTTAAGACTGTAAATTAGGATAGTTGGATGTACATATAATAGGGTTAATATGAAGTAAGTTGTCAGAATGATGGGATTGGAGAATCAAGGATAAGGATGGATGGTGGATTAAAATAATAACTCAAATCTAGTTTTATCTAGTCAATAAAACACATAGATAGATAAGAGTTACTAGATAGAATTGAATGCATGACAAACCTGTGTAGATGTTGGATTTAATGTCAAGTGAATTTTATATTTGGCTTGAGGGAATGTTAGTTAGATAATGAATGTTGTGGATTCGATTGAAGATATTAGTAGAATATCAAAGTCGATAGAATATATATACCAATTTGAAAATGTAGTGTAGGAATAAAGCATTAGTTAGCTAGTATGTAAAAAGGGTCAATAGGCATGTCATTAGAGGTAGCTCGTCAGCTCATGTACCCTATGTATAATTAATGATAATATGATTCATGTACACCACATTTACTATGTTAGTTGCATGAAATGATGAATACATATATGTTAGAACGACAAGGTAGGTTATATAAAAACCTTATTTATATGCTTGCACCTAATCCTTGCATAAACAATTCATCTAAAAAATTTAAATTGACACACTCAATACGATGGTGTAGTAGGATGTGTTTAAATACAGATCGTGAATTATTATTGAGTTAAGTACTTTGAATTGGCCCTTAGACTTACTAAGAGTTCCTCATTTTATGTGCTTACTAATTCGTACTATGAAACTACTTTGAATCTTAACATGCTTTGATAATAATAATATTGATAGTGAGAAAGTGAGCTTATGGTGAATAATTAGATGTAATAATGTAAAAAGTAAATGTAATAGTATAGTAATTAAAATAGTAAATGTAAAAGCATGGCAATGTAGCTAGATTAGTTAGTAGTTGATGAGCTAGATAGTTAGTAATTGTCTTTTGTTAGAGTGAGTTTAATTTATGTATTGAAATAGTAATTTTTGTGTTTAGGAAACTGTAGTGAGTGCTAGTTTGGTGAGGAAGCAATGTTGATAGAATGCATAAGGATGACTAAATAGAGTAAAGGGGGAGAAAATGACTCAGTATTAGTCCAATCTTTGAGAGGACTTGTAACCAGTAAGATATGGATGCAAGCACATGATACACATTTGGCACATAAAACAAATTGTTTATTCCATAAGTTGTGTAACTAATGTGTTGAATGATGGATACTATCAATGCAAGTGGCCCCTTCTCCATCATGTAGACTTCGAAGCTACCTTTGGGGCATATCTTTTCTAATTTCCAATGGTTAGATCCGATATAGTGTGGTAGATAAGTGCACATTTTCTTATTTGACTAAGGGTGCTCATGTGATGAGTACTAAATCTAAATTCTCTAGATACGTGTGTTTAATCTATTAAGATATACTACACTTCCACACCATATAGTAATTGTCACATTAATATATATTGTAATGATTAATGAATGTGTGTACATTGGTAATGAGGATAATAAGTAATTCTGATCCCCTTCCCTTACATGCTAGAATCACGACCTAGTCCATATGATACAACCGACAAACCCTAATAGAATATTAGTATCAGAGGCTTGTTAGGATATGAATTACCTCACTAATTTATGAGTGTTGTATCTTGAACTTGCTCGTTTGATTTGTGATGCTAACTTGAACTAGATTGTCATCCAATATATTTGAAAACCACTTGTGACTAAAATGTTACAATCGGATGACACTATCCACATGAGTCTTGAACTCCTATTCAATGATAACCTTGTTTTACAATATGTAATTTCTTATGTGACTTCATAATCTACAAAAAAAATTAAAAAAATTTGTGTTTTTACTAGTAAAATTTAGGGCATGACACATGATCCACGATAAACTGAACAATACTAAATACTAAATTAATATGTATATCATTGTGCACATAAATGACAAAAATATATATCAAAATAAATGTATCCATAGACAAAATTTTACACAAATATATATCAAAGATCATGTATCCATAGACAAAGTACTCAAATATATATCAAAATACATAGATCCATATACAAAATGTGGCTGATCATGCCATCAGAATGTGTATAATATCAATGTTTCTATATACAATGTGGCATATGCCATCTCAAAATGTCTCATGATGCATCCTACAAAAACTATACTATCCTAGGGTGCTGGTGGATGATCAAAATGCAGCCTCTTCACTGCACTAGGTGGATCGAATGCCTCCTACATAAACAAAAAAGGAAAACCCAAAGTTAGACTACTAAATTTATATGATTCTGTGTATCTAACATTGAATTACTCAAATTCATAATGATCTTTTTCGTAATGGATATTAATACTATCAAAATTTCATAATAAATACCTCTCTCGTTGACCTCCTACGCCGGTCGGGAGTCCTCTTGTATGCCCTCGGCAATGCTCGTACCTCTCTGATTGTGGGTTGTATATGTTCAAATACCTTTGTCAGATGAATCTACAATTTAAACTATAACATTATAATTCATAGCATGCTAAATTTATAACATATTTAATCATGAATTTAAACTACAACTTACTATTGTAGGCTCCTCCTCAGGAGTGAGTGGCCGCGTCATCAAATCTACATAACTGTCCCGTCGAACCTCATGTGCACTAGGAGTCTCCTATGAGATACAAAATAGTAGTTGTTAATATCACGAAAATTAGTTTTGAATTTATCTATGAAGATAAGTGATGCAGGAGCATCCCATGCTCATTAGTGGAATATTGAAGATCCAAGGCATTACAGAGGTCATGGAGCATCTCTTGAAGTCAATTGGGCAATCCTTGCACCAATTATGGCTCATGGAAGCATACAAAGTTATAATGTTGGACTCATATGTCGAAAAAGGTTGTAATTGGGCATGAGATAGGATTTTAGGATTTCATATGGTAGATGAGTCATTTGATAGGTTCATGTAGGTTTTCATGATCATATCTTGTCACTAGACAAGTCAAAACGTTCAATAAGCCCATTAAAAGCATAGTTTAATAGTTAGAAATTTGAATAGTAACGGTTATGTGTTTTTGGAGGGAAACTCCATAATTTAAATTTTATGAAGAGTTAAAAAATGAAACCAATTTGAGGTGGTTGAGGGGGTTAATAAACATCCCTTGAAACTTATAAATTGTGATTGTATGACCTGGAGGGTCAGATTTGTACGAACTGTCTCAGAAAATTGAATGAAAGTGCTTGGTTTTCAAGAGCAACTTGAAGAATCCTTTGTTTTGTAAGTGCTTTTTGATATTTGAATGAGTGGTAATATCATCTTAGATATGTAAATGCATGGTGAATGCTGAAGGAGAAGTTCTAGAATTGATTTTTGGGGTTTGAACAAGCAGGCCCTGGTTTTTAAGCCATTTTAAGGAGGGTTTTGAAGTTTTGGTGTTTAGGAGTGTGACCAAGACCTATAATCTTGAAAATCCTTTTATTTAGATCATTAATAGAGACTATGAAAAAGGATTAAGTCAGATTGAAAGTTTGAAGGGTACTTGCTTTGTAAAAGTGGTCTAATTAGGCCTAATTCTGAGACAAACTGCCCTGTTCCGTACAAGCTTTCCAAAAGAGTGATATCTGATTTTTGGATATGTTATAAAAATCAAAAAAGGGTATCTGAAAAGCTAGTTTATTTTCTTGGTGTTTTGGAAATTTTGGGAGAAAAATTAAGAAAATAGGGTCTGCTGATCCAAAGAAGAGAATAGCCTAGTAAAGGGCAAAACTGGTCTCTTTTGTATCTGCTAAAGATTTGTGGGTTTGGAAACCTTAGAAACATGTTGGTTGAAGTTTTTTAAGGTGTTTAGATGTGGAGGGAACACTTGGTGAATGTAAATCCAAGTTTGGAGTCTTTGGTGGCATTGTGTGCATTTGGGAACACCATTGAAACATAGGGGTTGGGTCCATATTGTGCTTGAATTTGAAAGTTTGTGGTTAGATCCTCCATCCTCTGCATCAAATGGTATTAGAGCATCAACAAGGTCTTTTGGGAGTAGATAATTTGTAGGTTTCATCATCATAGGAGTCTTTGTCATCCTTAGTGTGCTGGTCCCTTTGTTGAAGCCTTGGCATGTCTAATTCCTCCTTGTGTGTCCCAGAGTTGAAAGGTACATAAGTGGTGTCCAGAGATTTCTTGGTGAGGAAAGAAAGAGAATTAGTGAGTTGGCCCTTGGGAAGGAAGAAAACTTGTTGTGAAAATGCCTCCTAAAAATCAAATGGCTAGAGAACTTGAAGAATTGAGAGAAGAGTTGGCAAGAGAGAAAAGAGAGAGGAGAGAACTTGAAGCATCTAGAGTGAGGGAAGAAAGACAGATGAGAAGAGAGAGGCTGAAGCTTATTGCAAGGATAGAATCCTTAGAAAAGGAAAGGCAAGAACCTAGAGGAGAAGAGGTTAGAGGAAGAAATCATGGAGAGAACCATGAAGAAGAAGAGGTTGGTAATGCAAGGCAAGAGCATGAGACAACAGATGATCTTGAAGAAAGGAGATTTATGAGAATCATTAAGGTAGATGAAGGTAATGGTGGGAAGAATCATATTGATTTTCCAATATACCAGGGTAAAATGGATAGTGAAGAAGTGCTAGGGTGGATAGAGACCCTTGAGAACTACTTTGATCTTGAAGACATAGAGGCAGATAAGAAGGTAAAAGTAGCAAAAGAAAGACTGAGAGGAACAACACTCACTTGGTGGACTAATGTTCAGAATGAGAGAGAGGAAAGGTGGTGCAAGGCACCTAACCTATGTGGCAGGGGGGAACAAGTATCTATGTTGCCGGACACCTTGCCACTCCATGAAAGTGAGGATTCAAGTAGATTAGGAAGTTGGAATAAAGGTTTGGTCCATATTTTACAAGTTGGTCTATGTTTTTTAATAAAGGCACATGTAAGGCCCACAAGAATTTTGGTGTGGTTATAAACCAAGTGACTCTATGGGACCAAAAGGCCTTAGAATAGGGTATTTAGAGTCTAAACCGTATTAGCAAAAAGTGGTTGTTTGTTTGTTTTATGGTTGGGAACGCCTATATGGTTGTTCCAACGGTCATGTAGACCTTTATAAATGTCATATGTGGTCTCAGTTGAAAGGGGGAGATCAGAGTGTACGGTGGTTTGGAGAAAAAATAATAAAAACTTCAATTTTTTGGAAATTTACTGGTAATCACTCAGTTGTTATGCTAGTACAAATCCATACAGAACTTTTATGATTTCTAAGTGTATGAAATAGTTGTAGGGGTGAGTTAAGAAACTTTTGGTTTTGGTTTGACTCAAAAAGGGGTTGGGTTTTAAAAGTTTTAGTAGAAGGTGGTCTGAAAAGCCTTGTTTCCTAGACCCTTCCACAAATGCATCCCTAACTTGCATTCCCACCGGTGGCACCCTCTAAAAATGAGGGATATGCAAGTTAGGAGACTAGGCAACATAATGCCAGAGGTTGGAGGCCTGGAGAGAAGGGCAACTATTTTTCCAAGTCAGCCCTAGGTCAAGCAAGCCCATGTGCTTAACCGGTTTTTGCAAGGTAATTGGTGGCAGTCATAGTTGCAGGCACTTCTGATCAGTTTGAGTGTTGGAGTTGGATGTATTGACTATGTTGGAGATTACCTTAAGTGTTTTGGGTCTTGGGAACCCATCTTTCCCATTCTTCCTTGAAGCCCTAGCCTAACTTGATCAACTAGGCCTAGGTACCAAGAAGCAGTTTGGAGGGTGCTGGAGCAAGATCAGCCCAAAAGCTTTTGGATTCTTAGTAGGTGCCAAGAAGGGTGTTTGGACCTATGGAGAAGTCCCTATGCTGTTAAGGGATACTGGGAGAAAAGTGCAAAGAAGCTAATTGGAAGGCTACAAGGTTTGTAGGCCTAGAAGTGCAAAGGTGTGTTGAGAGTTTGGTGGAACCAAACAAATTGATGATTTTGGGTTGGAATAGTATGTCCATGATTATCTCCATTTTTGGTGACAGTTGGTGAGGCTTTTGAAGTGGGATTGCCTTGTTTGGCTTGGAGGTTGAGTATACCCGGAGTGGGTAAGAGGACTTGTGAGAAGTCCTAGAATCCTAAGTTGGATTGTGACAGCCATTTATTGGCTTGTGGAAGGTAGTTACTGTAGACTCTGCATCAAAAGGGGATTGAATAAGATTTCAGATTGGGAGAGAATGAAGACCATGGTGAGAAATCAATTCTTGCCATCTGATTTAGCAATCCAAATAAAGATAAGAAGGAACAATTTGAAACAGAGGGATATGGATGTCATGTCCTATACTAAGCAATTCCATACCCTGAGTATTAGGGGGTTGACTGGAAGATGAAGATGAGAAGGTGGCTAGATACATTGATGGCCTCAAATACAATATTCAAGATGAAATAGGATTGAATGTACCAAGGACACTTGGAGAATGTTTTCA
The DNA here is from genome assembly GCA_028749045.1 of Cupressus sempervirens. NCBI lineage: Eukaryota > Viridiplantae > Streptophyta > Pinopsida > Cupressales > Cupressaceae > Cupressus > Cupressus sempervirens. The sequence goes on along the minus strand of CM053786.1, from coordinate 539,475,487 downwards.
GTTGGCAATCCGAGCAGAGGAGAAGTTGAAAAGAAAGAATGAGAGGCAAGAAAATCAGAGAGGAGGTGGAACAATGAGAGGAAGAGGTGTAAGAAGTCAGTTTGACACTTCAAACAATCAAGACAAAGATAAAGGAAAAGAGATTACATCTGAGACAAGAGGAAGTTTCAGGGGAGGAAGATTTGGAAGTGGAAGAGGTAATAGTGTTTTCACAGGTAAATGCTTCACATGTGGAGGAGTAGGCAATCAATCCTACAAGTGCCTTGAGAAAGGTGCAGATTTCAGGAAGGAGGAGAGGAGAGTCACCTTGACCCAAGGAGAAGAGGAAGAAAAGAAGTACGATAGTGCAGACCTTGAACTTGAAGGAGAATCTTTGATGGTGAGAAGAGGACCACAAATGCAACAGCAAAAGGAGACCAGACCATCCATTTTCAGGACAAATTGCATGAGCCATGGTAAGATTTGTAAGATGATAATAGACTCTGGTTCCTTTGATGATTCAGTGTCTTATGAAATGGTAAATAAACTAGGATTGAAGAAGTATCCTATTGATAGACCATATAGGGCATCTTGGGTCAGTGATGCACAAAATATTGTTGTAAGGGAGCAAGCAATAGTGGATTTCTCTATAGGAGAATATAAAGATCAAGTTATATGTGATGTTATTCTAACGACATGCTGCCATGTAATCCTTGGAAGACCTTGGCAAGCCTCAAGGAACACTATTCATTTTGGTTCATCAAATGTTTATATAATACACAAATATGGTGTGAAGTTTAAGCTAAATCCTTTCACTGGTCATGATGAGGAAAGAGTTATTTGTTTTGGCAAGAAAGAGTTTGTGGACTTGCAGGAGCAGAGGGAGAGTAAACATGATATGACAGATCTACCACTGAAACCATCTCTTTTGGTTATGAAGGATGAGATTGTTCAAGAAAAACTCAGAATTCTGCTTAGAAGCAGACAGTGACAACAAAAGGAGTGATGATACGAATAGTATGGTGTCCTTTGGTGACAAGAGTGAACAAAGAAGTGAACATATCCATGGAGGATAAGAGACAGGGTCAGCATGACCTCAGACAACAATTTATTTAGCCTTTGTCAAGGATAAAACATGATTGTTCACAATCAGCAAGCAGTAAGGTTACCATGACTGGTAACAAGGATCCAATGCTTTTTGTTTCTAATGATTTGTATGCAGGTGTGCAGGGTAATACATTGCAGGTGCAAAGTTGCAAACATCCCTCTAGAAGGATGGGAGGAAAGAAGATAGTACCCCTTAACTCTTGGGACAAGAGTTGCTTTGAAGGTACCTATTAAATCATCTAAGAGAGCCTTGGTACCAGATGAAGATAGAGGATCAAAGACATCATTGATTGTTAATTGGGATATATTAAAACCAATAATAGAATTATGTAATAAACAATGTACTTTGAAAGACAAAAGTCATAAAAGTCCTAGTAAGGACCTAAGGGCAACATGATGTAAAATGGCCAAAAGAGCCATATGGGGTAGTCTTAGGATAGTTTCATACTTAGTTACATTTAATAAATCCATATGACCAATTTTGAGTCAATGGAATAGTTTAGAAAGTTAGGGAATGCATAAAAACTATAGTTTGAAATTTGAATTTCAGATTCAAACGGTCATATTAGTTTTGGAGGGAAAGTAGTAATTTGGTATTTGTTTGATCAAATAAACCTTTGTAACCAACTTGGTCAGTTGGACAGGTGCATATAAGCCTATTTAAGTTTTAATGAACATATGCAAGACATGAATCATTATTGGTATGAAAAAAATCACAGAAATTGTACGGAACAACAATCATACTTTCCTCTGCATCAATAAGAAAAATAAAAAATAAATGATACTTATACATACAATGGGACTCTCTGTGCAAATGGAAATCCCTGATGATCTAGGACATCGAATCTATGCAGGCTCATCGCCAGTAGCCACACCCTATATACAATAAAGAATGTAATTAAATGAGATTACCACAAACATTTTACAAGAATGCATCGATATTTAATCAATTAGAAAACATCTAATTACCTTTCCTTTGTCAGTGCATGCTGGCTCACTCCCCGCACTTTGTCCCCCTGGGACAGGTGGTATTTGCAAGATAAAAGAAAGATTAGCAACCATATATGCTACAATATCAAATAGAAAAAAAAATGCGAACACAACATAATGTACTGTAGATGTCTCAAGGCCAAATGAAATGGCCAAGAGTGTAGCATCATCTATCTGTCTGAGCTCCTCCTCGGTCATCAACTAAACATGAATGAAGATCACATACATGTAAAAGTCAGTATGGCTTAAAAATTAAAATTACTCTATTATAAAAATTAACTTTAAATCGCATATGTCATAACAAAAAAATGTATACACGTACCGACACCGAAGGAGTCCATGCCTCTGCATTCCCCTCCTCTCTCGCATCAAGGTCTGTAGCCTCTGCACGTGTGTTTGGTGTATCCTCGTCTAATACAAAATGATACTCAGGAAGATCACCAATGGGACCTAGGCAAATATTCTTGCATGTAATGCAAGTGTGAGGCACACAAACGTGTGATGAGCTAGTCGATGATGAACTGGCACCAACATCATCAACACGAGGAGGCAAGACTGACCTAGCCTGAGATATCATTAGGCTACTCAGCCTATGAATGGCTCTAATGGTCTGAGAGCTAGCCTCTGCCATAATATCTAGATGTTGCACTCGAGGAGGGGGGGAGATATCAGGGGGGGAACAAAAGTGCCAAATTTCTTCCACTGGGAAGAGGGTCTATCCTGAGGAGCTCCTAGTCCTAAGCCCATGTTGGGCTTCATGCTCCAATAGTTCACTTTAAGTTTCAACACAAATTTTGCATATAATTTTCTAAGGAAATAAAATGGTATGTCTAAATTGCCATGTGGAGGGATATCAAAGACCATCCACCAATGATCCCAAAAATTTGCACGTATGGTGTCATTTGTGCACCATTTAATCGATAGTTTGGTTTTTTTGAGTCAACTGGTATACCTGTTTTTGGGTTAGCAAAAAGGCTAGCCAAATCGTCTTTGGTTATGTTGAGGGCCACGACCTCATCATAATCCAAACCATCATCAAACATTTGGTGCATTTCATCACGCCAATGAAGAGCGGCATTTTGTTGGTTCGTAAGGGTTTCAATGTTATCCACTATGGTGTTTAACATGGATAACATAGGAGCCAGTGCAAGTACATTATTATATGTTCTATGCAAACCTCTCAACTCGGTGAGATTTTCATTTATTAAATCCTCGATTCGAGGAGGGTTTTGAGGAGGTAGAGGATCATTTGGTGGACAATTTTGTGGGGATACTAGATCGTTTGGTGGTGGGTTACGAGGAATATTATTCCCTGCCTCAATGTCATCATTTTGATCAGCCATTCCTATTGAATTGCAAAACGTAATATATATTTAAAAAAAATCTAAATTTTAACCATTTTTGTCAAAAAACCCTAGATTCATCTAAAACAAACAAAATCATCCTAAAATCTATTAAATTTAGGTTAAAAATGAGTTGGGGAAAAAAAAACCTAAATATCTGATATCCGATCTCGTATCTAATATCCAATCCACAGTGGTAATACTGGCCCCAAATTCGCGTAAAATGAGGGTCTGCAGGTCTGTGATTTTATTTAATCCAATGCACAGGTATCGGATATCCGATATCCAATATAACATCGGATATCCGATATGGCCCAATAACATATAATGAGTATAATATATATAATATAACATATAATATATATTACATTATGTTACATTTTATATATTTTTATATTATATTTTATATATATTATATTAATTTACTATATATTATAATATAAAATATTATATTATATAATAATAATATTATTATATTATATTATTATAATTTATAATATATTATACTTTTTATTATTATATTATATCTTTTATATAAATATTATATTACATTACTATATATTATAATATATTAAATATTATATTATATTATTATAATATAATATATTAATTTAATATAATACATTATAATATTATTATTATAGTATAATATTATACGATTATAATATAATATTATTATTATAGTATAATATTATACGATTATAATATAATAATAATATTATTATTATATTATAGTATAACAATACTATTAAATAATAATATTATTATTATAATATAATAGTATGATATATTATTTAATATTATTATTTAATATAATATTATTATTATTATTATTATTTAATATAATAATAATATTATTATTATTATTTAATATAATAATAATAATATTATTATTATTATTATTTAATATGATATATTATTTAATAATAATATTTAATATGATATTATTATTATTTAATATAATATTATTATTATATCTTATTATTATTTAATAATATTATTATATTAAATAATAATAATATCATGTAGTAAATATTAATATTAAATAATATATCACATTAAATAATAATAATAATAATATTAAATAATATATCATACTATTATATGATAATAATTATTATTATTATTATTATATTAAATAATAATAATAATAGTGGTATAATATTATTACTCTAATTATCAGATATCCAGTCACATGTCGGATATTCGATTTAAAATCGGATATCCGATATTATTGAATATCCGATGTCAAATCGGATATCTGATATCATATTGGATATCCGATAAGGCTCGGCCTTACCTTCCAAGTTTGGTTCTTGGATAGGTGAAAAAAAGTCAAAGCGGATTTTGAAGCGCTTTTAGGCGTCTTCAAACTCTTTTTTTTTCACATCACCACTTTTTGGCACACCATGATCCTGCACATACCCTGAAATTGCTAAGTTCCTCATTGGGATTACTATCCTTTATTGCTTCCCAATCTTGATCAGAGGATTTCTCCAGTGTGGTAGCATTCTTTTTGCCCCTTGTTGAAGGCCCTGTCATGATAGAAACCAATGTTTTTGAAATAAATCACACAAATGAAATGTAAATTCACTAATTTATTAATTTAGTTTTCACTGTAACTAACTAGGGCCAAGATACCTTTACTCGAAAAAAAAAATCCCCCAAAAAAAATTAGCAAACTTGCTGCCTTGAGAGAGAATTTTCCTAATTTTTCAATATCTTCTTTTTTTTGTTTTTCAATTTCTCCAAGCTTTGAATTTAGGCTCCTCTACTATGTATTCAAAAACCCAATACAAGTTATACTCTAATTCGGCATGATGTGAGCGATATGAAGACCTCAATAAATTTTGTAGAAATAGTAATTCTCAATAATTTTCTCAAATTTTTTCCAATTCCTCTAAATTTTGGACTATATCTTCTTTAATGTGGTCTTCAAAAACCCTTTAAAAATCTTTGAAAATATCACTAAAATCTTAAAGTTATGCTCTTCCCAAAATTGCCCCAAAGTTGAGAAAAAAGCTTGCCTCTATGGTGCCAAGATCATGTTTAGATACCACTTGTAATGAAATAACTTCCACAACATAAGAAATAATATGAAATATTATATAAATATTTGATAATAACTAAGGGTAATAAGCCACTTTGAGGGGGAAACCTCCAAATATCTCCAATGAGAACACACTTCACAATATGATGTTGAAATAAGACTCACAACCTCCTATATATACCTACTTATGCTTAGGTTGAATAGACACAACCCTACATAACACCTAAGCCAACCTACCTACCTAAATAATAATAATATAATAATGATAACATGACTTAATTAAGGATTAAGATAGTCACAAGTTGACTATTCATAACCCTATATACACCAATATTAAGGGCATAGAAAAGCCTCATCTCAACACCTATCGCTCTAAATTATATTTATTAAACCAATAAATGCACATGTGCAGGTAGTTTATTTGAATCGTGATGCAAAATGGGTAGAGGTGTTGTGGTTTTTGCTAGAGGTGTCACATTTAACTTATTGTATAAGCCCAATGCATGTACTATTGAACGCAATAGTGATTTTTTCAAAGGAAGATCCATGACTAATTCATTGGACATACACACAACAAAACTTAATAGGAAAGTTAAATTTTCCAATCCTAAAAGAAAAAATCAAAACTTGAACTACTACAAATATCTTCAAACCAATGAAGTATCCTGCAACTTGTATAAAATATATTTATCTCCATATAAGGTGTTGACAAATTGAAACATAGCTAAAAAAATTGAATAAAATCATAGAAAAACCCATCAACCATTCATTGTTACACATAAAAAGTAGATTAGAGAAGGTAAATGTTTGCATTATTAGTCAAGAGGTGATTACAAAACAATTGTACATATTTGAAAATAAGTTACTAAAGAAATAATAGACTGTAAGGAAGAACGTTGTTTCAAGTCACAATGCTTGCCTAAGAAAATATTAGAAAATAAATCTAAAGCTAATATTTATATTTGTACAACAACTTCCTAAATCTTAGGAACAACATGAGCGAAGTAGAGAAAAGAAAATGTCTTGTCTTGTTGCATTCGACTACGTCACTGTTAGTTTTGAGGCCTAAGAAGTGCTTTAAAATGATGAATTCGTGAAAAGAATTCTTCAACTTTGATCACTCTATTATTGAGGCTCCTAGATGCTCGCTACTCACTTGAATTTGGTCAAACCTATTCCATTAAACTCCTTATCAACTTAAACAAATCACCAAACTACTCTAGATACCTACTCTCCTTATGTTGCGAAAATTGAATTTTACTCATTCAAACTTCTTTCATCTTTTCCCCATCATCATAGCTAATATGGTTTTACACATTACTTTGAGTTGAAATGGTCTTGAATTGGATAAACTGACCACTAAATACCCCTTAGACCACTTGAAAATGAGTCATCATAGTCCCCTTTGAATGTATATATGCCTTTGAGAAGCCCTCACATTTATTAAAATCCCGCTCAAAAATCATTAAACTACTCCCGTCTCCACTGCCTCTGTCTGTGTCATAGAGAGTGATCACGAGCTTAGTGATATCACTATCCTCCATGCTTATTGTCTTAAGCATATTGTTTTCATTTCCTCTCGATGCCATCACAACCCTCTTGACTAACTTAAGATCCCCTTAGAATTTACATGGTTAGTTATTCCAATAAATCAGAAATTCAAAACTTTTGTGTGTTGAAGTTTTGTTATACAATGTCTTCTTATGTCTTAAGTATGGCTGGACTAGGCTGGACTATTCCTTCGCTTTCTTGACATGTTTATGACTGTCATGACAGTGATACATTCGTGTGCTAATATGAAGTTCCTTTGAAGGTTGTATAGTCTATTATTGTAGATTATCATCATGTGTTTTGAACTTTTTCCTTTTTAGTCATGACTCCCTTATGATCATGAACTGATTAACAGGGGTGCTCTTCCATATTGTACTAATGCATTCCTAAAAACTCTCCTCTTGTACATCCCAAACTACTCATAATGCTTGACTATCGACTACCCTCAATTAATTATTATATGCTATCATGGTGTTACTTTTTTGCTGACTGTATCTTGGCATTACCGTGTTTCACTTTCTTAATGCCCTTGTCCTCAGTTGTCATGTCTTTTACTCATTTGCTTCTTGACTTGTCTTTTCACATGGAATATATCTTCTCTTTATTGCTCATGCCCAGTTCAATGTTTAACACTTTGCTCTAGATTCTCTCCTCTGTCATTGACTTGTAAGAAGGTTGTCCATAAAGCTTCCTGTCTCACACTTATCCCATGTTATTTCAGTTGTCTCTAGCTTGATATGTCTCGTCACCTTTTGCGATTGAATATCACAATTATTAAGATCATTATTCTTGTCCTTAGAATTCATGGCGACTTGGGTCATTTCAATCCTCAATATACCTCCCTTTTGTTGCCTCATGGGACACTACATAAGCTCTGTTAACTGTTTATTTATACTCCTTCGAGCATTGTTTTTATTCTGTCATCTTGTAATGACTGCCTTTGTTAACCAGTCCGTGCTGTCCCTTTTGATTTTTTTTAAATATTTCATTCATTCATAAGCCACCTACATTTTTGGACTGTCAAAAGCTTTATACATTCCCCTCTACCTTAGTTGTATTTTAATGACTATCATTACTCTAAGACTGTCATTATTAACATTATGTGAAATACATGCTTGACAGTGCCTTTGTTCTTATTTGACACTGCCCTTCTAGGGATCAATACAAGGAAGACTGTATGTTTCTCTTTTTCATGTTCCATTATGTTTTCATGCAACTTTTATTTCGTTCCTTCTGATTGCAAGTCCAGTATCTTTTTAACCTTCTGATCTCTATTTGCAGCCAATCCACAGATCATAGGACTCATTCTCACAATGCCTGTCATTTTAGGTAAGTTTCTTTTATAAGTATTTTATATATTCTATATGAGAGAAGTTGTAGAAGACAACTCTCCAAAACCACACCTTACACAATATCACAAATGCTACACATATTACACAATCTCACAAATTCATAGCATACAAAAAATAGCATAAAATATGCAAGGATTAATCAATCAAATCCATCCGTGTACTTGCAAAAGTACTTACTCACCCACATGATTCATCCTTTTAGTAGGATGAGCACGAGCCATGGCTAAGCAAACAAAACCAAATAAATGCAAAGACTGGTATAGAACCCCAAATAAGCAGAAATACCTGCAAATACAATGCAGCAAAAAGTGCAAGCATTTATTCGAACCAGATGTTTTTATGGGCAATGAGAGACCAAGTCTATATTTCTATCCACGTGTTTGGTAATGAACAAATGATTTCAAGACTACTCACATTTAATTGCCTCAAAAAAGTGCCTTCGAAATAAAAGAAATGAATGTAGACAATAACCCATGCCGCATAATTGTGAAAATTCAAGCTGGTGCAGTAAAGAAGATTGAATCTACTTTGGCCATCTTTATAGCCTGATGAAACTCTTAGTTACATAAAGTATAAGAGGAAGAAAACACAAAAAGTCAAAAAGTTTTCACAAAATGTTTTGAATGATTTGTTACAAGGTTTAAGGTATGAGAGACCTTATTAGGTCTACGAAACATTTTAACAAATCGTGCATTTTGTCAAACCAACTTTCTACCCACTTTTCTTAAGAACTTGCAACAGCTCAAAATGACTTCATTTGGATCAATTGGAAAAAAATAGGATAACATAGTGACTTCATTATAGCTTTCAGAGATGCATGTGGAATCCCATCGAGCACTTAAGAGTGCTTCATAAGGAAAAGCTTTTCTTAATGCATTGTTGACCACTAATGAATCTCGTTTGATTTACAAGTGGGTGATCTTTTGAGCTGCTGAAAATTTCACTCTATGGATAAGGGCTTGAAACTTGACCTCGTTATTGATTCCAATCAATAATGAAAGGGACTTTGAGTTGCATAAGATGCAACTAAACTTTAGGTGGACCAAGGTTGTTCTATGATGTTCTATCAAAGTTCAATTTCAGCCATCCTAGCGAAGGTGGTTGCCAAATTGCTTGAGCTAGTGAAGGCATGGAATTAACTTAATTATTCTAGCCCCTTAATGGTAGATGTGCTCAATAACATACAATCCTAATTCTTGATTAATTATAATTATTCATGTAGATGATAACTAATGCACACCTTCAAATATTGTTGAGTGGGCTAAATGACATGCTTAAGAAAAGATGGAGACATTATTGTCTTTTTTAAGATATATGAAATATCATTAAGAAGGCATCGAATAAGGAGGTTATTTTAAAAAGATTTAATTGGTGGGTGAACCCACAATAATGGGTTCCACTTTAGTGGGATGAACAAAAAAGAAAAAAATTTCAAAATGAGAAATTGAGTTTACCATATGTTCACGCGAACATACTTATTGTGTTCGTGTGAACTTTTTTTTTAATCATGTTCGCACGAACATATTTCGTATGTTCGCGCAAACATATGTGATATATATGTTCACGCAAACATGATTTGCATGTTCGCGCGAACATAGGTTCACGCAAAAATGGTAACCGTGTTCGCGCAAACGCCATGTTCGCACGAACATGCAAAATCACAAAAATGTTAACCTTTTTTTCTTTTTTTCTTTTTTTTGCTCTTTTGACTGCCATAATTGTAGGAGAATGATCTCCTACTGTAAAATAAAAAATGTTAAAATGTGCTTCTCGGAGCAAGCTTTCCAACGACTATAATTTTATTACATAATTTAATCATTAAGAATTTCAAATATGAGTTTAACTCATTATAGGTTCATTACCGATTGAACATCAACCGACTTTGACACCTCGAAAAAATTAGTAAATTAGGTCAAAAAAATTTTGAAAAATATGGAGGCACTGGCTTATTGAGATACCTTTCTATTCAAAAAAAAAAAAATGATTTATGATAAATTGACTTCAAATTATCTGTGTCAAACGGAACATATGTCTGAATTACGGTTCATGTCACTTCAAAACTTCATAAACTATACAATATTCAACAAAAATAAATCAAACTAAATGTAGACACTGGATATTGATGCTACAAATCCAACGCAAAAAGAATTACTTCATTATCATTTCTAGAAAAAAAGTTATGTGTGTCAAACGGACTGTCACTTTTTAAAATATTGGATTTTATTATGTACCACTTTTTGGAGGAGATAAAAAAAATTGACATAAATAAATCTTTTTTTTAGATTAAAAAATATGGTTACAAAGTAGGAACAAAGTACTCAAAATCACTAGTTTATGTCATCTTGAAATTATTTATATTTTTGGAGATATAGTCACTTGAACGTGACGTTTGTTGCAAAAATATTGATTTCAGAGTCAAAATTGGTCAAAAAGTGGAACCCATTATTGTGGGATCACCCTGGTAGTTATACCAGATCTTTGAGGTTATATGTTATGATGAGTCATTTATTATCTTTATGAGTGTCTAGTTTTGAATATTACTCAAAATGATGATTATGATAGAATTTATGACACATACAGATATTAGAAGAGTTGCATTCTAGGCTACCTAACTATGACCTTGAAAATTGGATTTTTACATGAAGAATGATATAGGTGATTAGTTTTGGACCCATGATTTTTTCTCTCAATTTTCAAACCATTTTTCATTTATAGTTTATGATTTCATATATCCATTCTTCTCTACCCACCACCAAATGTCTTTCAATTCCTATATTTAATTTTTGGAAGTGTGAGATGGTAGATGTATATGAATTTTTGTAGACATTACTACACCACTATATGTTTGCCAATCACAAATATATGTAAAACTTGTATTATTGTACACTAGTACTTGAGAATAATACAAGCTCCAGTGGTGAAATCTTCTCCAAAAGGGTTTCTCCACATATATTTGGTGTTTATATAGCTTTATATGCTTGATCAAATAAAAGATTGTATTTGTTAATATTTCTATTGTGTCATCTACTTGATTAGTCATCAAATTGGGAACATATCCCCAACTTACTGTTCTATGTACATATACAAGTGATCCTAATCTTCATTTCCCCATATTGGGGTAAACCTTATATATTTAGATCTCTAAGCCATTTTCTTACAAAGGCTATTGTGCAAGACATCTTACTTGATTCTTGCATGATGTATCAATGACATTCTTTAAATGATTTATATGCTTACATGGTTATATTACATTTGATTTCCTCATACTATTTTCCATCTCCTTTAAATTATTGTACATCCAACATTTATAAGTTCATCCATTTATTAAGATTGTAAAGAGTTATACACATTGATGTAAACAATCATTATTACATCTAAGTAAAGCTTGACTCACAAATGATAACGCTTATTATTTTCCTTTCCAAATTAATCATAATTTTTATAAAGTTTAAATTTATTTTTGTGAATTTTTTTAATTTAAGAAATAATTTATTTCTAATTTCATTGGTTGAAAACAAATTGTCTTATAGGACACTTTTTTCTAGAGGCTTCTCCATATTGCATTTTTCTCAACAAGATTTTGTAATCAGTCAAAGCCTATATTATTTATTATTCATTTATTATTATTGTTAAGATTAATTATTATTATGTGTTAATTTTGAGTAGATTTGAACCCAAGACCTCCCTAATGAGAGGCTCACAATTTACCGATGTGTTGTAGGCTCTTGCCTTTATTACATCTCATTATTGCCTCCTTACATATTCTTAAAAATTTCTTATTTTTACAAATATTTTTTGAAAAATACCATAATAGATATCTTGAGAACTACACTTTTCCACTTTATTTTTATTTCCACTATAACTTCTACAAAAGTTTAAATTGGATTAATTTTGTGTGTGGGTGGGGTGGGGGGGGGGGGGGAGTTTCTAGATAGGGTTTAGTTAACCCCTCTAAACAAAATTGATACTTTAAAGATTTTTTTTTTAAATTTCATGATATTTTTTGTTTTCCATTAATCTTCACTAATTTTGGAATTGTTATACACAAATTGGATTTTTAAGAATCATCTTTTACTATTGAGTATAAGATATAAATACAAAAAATTATGGCTTTGCAACCGTTAGTATTTTTAAAATCACCACCATATATTTATATCCATGTTGTCCTATTACTATCAAGAGTTTTAGTATTTTTACTTGATCACCACCATATATTTATATCCATGTTGTCCTATTACTATCAAGAATTTATATCATACAAAAACCAAGCACATCGATATAGCTTGATTACAGAAATTTTGATTTTCAACCAATTATTGCGCCACTTGACATCTTTAAAATCCATCCTTGGGGGCTTGGGAAGACTATAGATAGCATTGTAAAAGGTTGCAAAAATAGTGGAACAACAACAACAACAACAATTGGGGGTTCTATGTTTCTATCTCTTTGAAGAATCTCATGTACGTACTCCTTGGTTGTCCTCAATGCTTGGTCAAATGGATAGGGTATTGCAGGATTAAAATCAGAAATGTAACCAAAAGTGACCTCCTTTGACATTAGGACAACTCCATCTTTTAGAATGTCCATAAGCTTTCTCTTCTCTATCTTCAATACTAAAGTGACCTACATTGAAATGTTATGGTATATGATTTTTTGAAGAGACCCAGTAAGATTTCTAGCTATGCCAACAAATATGTTATATCATTTCTCTTTTTCCAAAGAATCCATAGAATTTCAACTGATAAAACATACCAAAAGGAATTGCAACTAATCTTGGCACTAAGTATTGTTCCTGATATAATATTATTGAGATTAAAATTTTGATTAAAATGAAAACCAAACATGGCCTATACTTCCCTAGAAAACATGTGTTCAAAGAAGATATAAATAATAGAGTAAGGTTTTCTTTGTCAAGAGTAGATAATAATATCACCATCAAATTTAATCACATGCAACTTGTGTAGAGGAATGTACCACAAAAAGTAGAGTTTTTGGGTTCAACTTGTCTATGCCATAAATTGTCAAGGGTGGTCCTTCAATCTTTAGGGCTCAGTAAGAGGTTTCAAACAAATTGAGATGGTTATATATGGCATGAGTAAATGTAATAAGATCATAGATCAACTTAGCTTTGGTGTAGGGGAGGGGTGTTCCATCACTCCAAGATAGGGAAGAACTTTTGTTATGATCAACAAATATTGTTTTAGTGATTAATCTAAGGGGCTCACAAGCACTTTGGATCATGGCATAGGTTTGTATGATGGTGAGAGGAAAATTAAATCTATTATAAAGAATCCTAGCTAATGATATTACCATTTTCTATTATGTCCTCAAATGTGTTAATTATGAGGCCATAATAATGGTTCCCACTTTTCATCATGAAGAAATCAAATGAAAAGTGTGAATTTTTTTTTTTTGGGGGGGCTGGGGGGGGGGGTTTGAATGAATCCCCCTGGGTGCTTTTCGATAGTAATAGGCAGAAATAGGGGCTTCATTTGAAGCTTTCCAGAAGCCACCTGTGTAACCCCAAGAGTCTTTGATTGAAGCTCCCTTCATTCAAAGCCCCTATTACCCCCTATTGACCCTTGGAGGCTTTGAATGAAGCCCCATTCATTTAAAGTCTCTACAAGGGCTTCATTCAAATCCACCTTCATTCGAAGGTCCCAAAATAGGAATTTTCAAACTTCTTGAAATTTGTGTCAATTTTTTTCCTTTTGAGGGATAAAAAAAGAGCTAAATGGGTCCATATTTTGAAACTAAATATACCAAATTTTTGTACTCTAATTAAGCTTTCCAATCCCATGTTAACCCATTCTTTTGCTGAGAAAACTTGGATGAGTGCAAGAGGTTTTCCTCCAAGTTTTAAATTTTACCTTATCAAATTTTATCCATAGATTTTATTTTTATTTTTTACTCATTCATTGTTGGTAATATGAGGCCTTATCATTTCCCAGCACTTCCAAATAGCTTTTAAAAACAATGGAACCTTTAACTTTTAGTACAAATTTGCTCAATAAAATATCACATAGATGCATAACTTTCCAAAAACATGTTGTTCCTTATCAGTATTTTCCATGGTTGATTTCCCTCAATGCTAGCAATTGATTTCACTACCAAAGAGATACCTTGTATTTTGAGGGCTTTCAGTCCCAATTCTCCTAATGATTTATTTAAGGTACATCACTTCCATTTGATTGCATGATCCTCTTTTTTGTCTCTCCTATCAAACCAAAGAAAGTGTCTTATTAGTTTCTAGAAGTAATTGATCTAATTTTAATTAAATGTCCATGCAGAGGCATAGTAGATTTTATACAAGGAGAGGATCTTTTGACATAGTTGCATTCTCCCAAATAGAGCTAAATATCTATTATTCCATTTGTTGAACTTCTTTTCAAGTTTATTCTTCACCCTACTCCACATCTCCCTAAGATTTGGGCAAACTGAGAAGGGGATCCCTATATATCTAACAATATGATTGGCTCCTCCTCAAGAAAACCCAAACTAAATACACCGTGATCGGGGGGTTTCTTACTAACTGTTGAAGTTGATGAAAGTGCAACCCCACAACTCCCAAGAATCACTGCATGCAAACACCTATGATAGAAAGAGAGGATAAATGTATGGAGGCTCGAATCCAAAGATCCACAAAATATGAGACATTATTGATGTGCAAAAAAGAATTGAAAATTGTATTGAATGAATGGATTATTAAATTACAAAGAAAGATCAATCCTTATAAAATTAGATGAAAACCCTAAAAGGTAAAACCTAGGTTGCATTATAATAATTAATTATTAGATGCCTAAATTTTAGCTTATGTAAAGTATAATTAATTAGAAAATATCTAGTTACTCTAACACCCCCACCCCCTCTCAAGACAAAGGGAGTAGCTAAAACCCTAGAAACTACTACTAAATGTAGGTTTCGATCATGGAAACCAAGCCTGGTCAGATGCCCAAGCATAACCAAATCTCTATAAAGAGGAGAAATAGAGAAAACCACATGGGAAAAACCCTACTCCAAGAAGAGATGGAAAAAATGATGAAAGAACTAGTGGACTGAAGAAGCCTCCAAACTAGGGAATGTCCCAAAAGATAGGAACAAAAGTGATGATCATGAAGAACACTACTGAAGCATGTAGAAGTTGCAAACTCTGTCAAAAGTAACTACTAATCTAAATAACCTCCTCTAAAATAGAACTTGACCAAGTAGAGAAGACTATAATCTATATGAGTGCTCTTAAAAGAAACTACTTGAATCAGGAGGCATACAAAGGCAAACAACTAAAATCAAAGACACAAATGGTATAAAATACCAAAGCCTGAAGAGT
Organism: Cupressus sempervirens; assembly: GCA_028749045.1. Classification (NCBI taxonomy): domain Eukaryota; kingdom Viridiplantae; phylum Streptophyta; class Pinopsida; order Cupressales; family Cupressaceae; genus Cupressus; species Cupressus sempervirens. Next base: position 539,459,788 of record CM053786.1, on the reverse strand, counting down.
TGTTCAGTATGGAAGGTTGCAACCAAAGTAGGAATGAAAAGAAGAGTGTTTATAAGGTAAATGATCCATCTCACCGAAATGTATAGATACCCAGCCACTAGATCTGCCTAGTACATAGGAACAAATACTAAATACATAGCTCACTCCATCAAACCAAGGAAGCATAAGAAACAATAGAAGATCCCCCCCAATGGAGACAAGGATGAGGTGACAAGCAACTAGAAAAGTGAGCCAAAATAATTGCATGTTAAGGAATCACGATCGAGATCCATAAAAGAATACATATGTGTGTATTAATACATATGTGTGTATTAAGGTGATCAATCTCAGACATGTCATGAGGCTAATGTCACATAAGGGACACTCATTGGACAAGGGAGGATGGAAAACAAAGGCAAAAAATCAACCCTCCATGGCACTTTAATTAGAGTAGTGCATGTAATAAGGCACAAGATATGGTGTACCCCAAGAATATAATAATTTGGATGAGTGTCCTCAGATCACATTGCTCGAATTAGAAGGAAAAACAAGGCAAAGAAAACTAAAATGAAAATATAGATGGAATATGGCACTTTATCTTAGTGTGTTTGTAAGAATGCATACAATAGATGTCTACAAAGACCAAAAGGGACATAAGGTTGATACAATAGATAGTACAACCCATGATAAATCATCTAAAACAACAAAATTGATCCCTAAACCTAAAACAACCAAGATATCCACCAAAATGCAAAAATGCAAATAATTGAATCGAATATGTCTAGAGAAGAATATGGAAAAACAACCCACATCATTGGAAAGATCTCTAAAAGACCTTCCCAACAATATAAAGAATTCCCAATTTAAATATTGGATGCGTAATATATGTCTCCCAGAGTGCAAAATAGAACACCTAGCTTTAACTACATAAACAAAAAACTAAAGAGTACCAAAAAATAAAATAAGCTTCACCATTGCAATGAGCTTGGAAAGAGTTTTTGAATGATATAATATTTGCCCAATTTCAATACCGTATTCCCAAGATATGGCCAAAAAACCATCAATAGGTCTTTGTGACAAATAAATCAAAGAAATGACAGTTTGAAAGCCATCAAATTTCAGTTCAAAAATGCTAACATCATGAGTTGCATCCCAGTACTTTTGATGTTAGCAAATGGACAGGTGAGGCAATGTCCTTTGTTGATTTAGTTTCCTTTAGCACTTCTTCTTTTTTTAACTTTTTAATAAAAACTTTAAAAGAATGTGCTTTTTACAAAATAGCCATGCATCATGCATTTTTCCAAACAAAGGTTTTTTTTAACATTGTAATTTTTTTATTAAAAAATGAATTGCCAACTTGAGAAGTGTGCATAACCTAGAGGCAAATGTTTTTTGCCTCAAATTGCAGTTGTGTCCAAATTGGACAAATTTTATATGAAAATATGGGTTCTTGGGTGCTACAAATCCAATGGTGAGATCTGTTTGGGCTCAAAGTAAATAAAAAAGTGACCCCCATATCTAATAAAAAATACCTTTAAAAAATAGCAGATCTGAAAACTAAGCCAAAACTCTCATGAAGAGAACAGGGACTTGAAAGTATGAAGCTTTGATACCATGATAAAAGTTCAACCCCACAGCTCCCAAGAACCACTGCATGCAAACACCTATGATAGAAAGAGAGGAGAAAAGCTATGGAAGCTCTAATTTAGAGATCCATGGAAGATGAGACATTCTTGATGTGCAAAAAATAATTACAAATTGTATTGAATAAAGAGAGACCAATCCTTATAAAAGGAGATCAAACCCCTAAGAAGTAAAACCTAGGTTGCATCATAACAATTAATAAAATAATTAATTATCAGATGCCTAATGTTTAGCTCAAGTAAAATAGAGTTAGTTATAAAATATCTAATTACTCTAACAACCTAACATAATTGACTTTGGTAAGGATGCTTTACATCCAGAAGCTTTGTAGAATAAATCCAGCTTCACCATTAGGTTTTTAATATTTTATTCATCCATCACAATTTTGATGGTTGTTTCATCAACAAATTGAACATTGGATATTTTTTCTCCATCAAGGAGGGATATGCCTCTGACTTTTTGTGAGATGACATTATCTCTTAGAATATATCATAGGGCATTAACTACCATGATAAACAATGCAGGGGATAATGGGAATCCTTGCCTAATAGGCCTCATTAGAGTGAAAGGTTTGGATCTAGATCCATTAATCTCTACACAAACATTTACATATTTGAATAAATCCCAATTATTTCATCTTCATGGCAATAATTCTCCATTCTATTTTGTCATATACTTTTTCGTAAACAAGAAGTACCATGCAAGCTTACTAGTTAGATTCTTTTGTCCAATCAAGAGCTTCCAAACAAGGCAACATATTTTCCAAAATATACCTACCCTTCGCAAAGCTAGTATGGGTCTAGCTGATTATTTTGGGTAGTATATCTTCCAATTTGCTCACTAAATTTTTGCAAGAATCTTGTAGGATACACTTAGGAGTGTGATTGGTCTCCAATTTTTAATTAGACGTCAATCTCCTTCTTTTAAAATTAACTTGATTATTCTAGCATTAATATTTTCCCCTAAGGAGTTTCTTGAGAATGCTTCATTATAAATAATAAGTAACTCTTTACCAGTCCATTTAATGCTCTTCTTGAAGAACTCAATATAGAGGTCATTAGGTTCAGGTGCTTTATCACTGTTAATATTTTGTATGGCCTTTACAACCTTATCTTATGTGATTTTTTTAATCCACTTCTAGAATGTTGACTAGAGTTAGTTTCACTAAAACAAGGTCTACAATATTGGCTCTAGCAACTTCCATGTTATTTCTTATGTCTTCTGATGGGAATAGTTTTTTATAATATTCTCTAAAATCATGTAATATATCATCTTGGTTTCATAAATCCCTATTCTCTTCTCTGTTGGATTCAATTATAACTCTAGCTTCCTTATATTTAAAAATGTTAAAAAATATTTCATCCTTGATCTCCCATGCTTATCCAATTGATCCTAGCTCTAGTTCTAGCTCCTTGAGTTTAGAAGTTTTGTATTCTTCTAAGAGAATCTCTTGTATATAGAACTTTCTCATTCACATCCTTCTTTCCTATATTGTCCTATAGAGACATCTCTTCTAGGAGGAGTTCATTATGAAAGTCTAGTTCTTCTCTCCTCTCATCCATGATTTTCTTCCTCCCTACTATATGGAAGAGTATTTTCCAAGATTCACTTTGTGATCCCATGTCTCAATTGTTGATCCTTTATGCCTTGTATTATTATTATTGAGTTGTCTCACAATGTTAACTACAACCTCAACATCTTTATCCTCCAAAAGAGAAGTATTGAGACATAAACTATCTCTAATACCTTTGTTTATATCAGGGTTTCCAATCATTGAGATTGAGGTTGTGATGAGGTGATGGTTAAACATTGAATAAGGGGTTACTGTTATAGGTGCACCATGAGGGCCCATCACAAATCTAAATGTATGTTTATTGGCATAAATATGGTCTAGTATGTAGAAATTTTTCCTACCACCAACTTGTAGGTTAGACCAAGTAAACCAGATTCCTTTGTGATCTTCTTTGGCTCCCTCTAGGGGACCACTTATCTTTAGTTTTTTCACCATTTTGTACCTAATAAAAAAATTGTTTTCTTTACACTCAAATGTTTTTCCTCTTGCATTATCACATGTTGATGCTACCATATTGAAATCACCCCCCACAATCCAAGATTTTAGGCAGATTACTTAGCCATCTCAAAATTTTAATTCTCTACCTATAATTGTTAAGAGCATACACATTGCAAATGTCAAATTCCCTTCCTTTCTCCTCGCGTTTGATCTAAAATTCTCTATTACAAGGTGCGAGACCCCATTCTAAGAAATTATTGTTCCAATTTGGACTAACTAAGATAGTTTCTCCTACTTTTCCTTTAGAGTGGGATGTAGTGAATGTTCTAGCATATCTCCATATATACTTGAGGGAAATTTCAAGTCCAAATCCAACAACTTTGATCTCTTGTAACACCAAACCATCAATATTTTTATTTGAGAGGAGGAATATTTTACCTACATACTTTCTATCTAGGAATTCTAATCCCCTCACATTACAAGAAGCTAGATTTAATTCCATCAAGCAATGGGTTCATGAGGTTGCTCTTCTGGAGCTTTAAAATTTTTGAAGCAATTGGGTAATTGCTTCTTTTATTTCTTACTCTCTTTAGGGTTATTTGTGGAACCTAGGGATCTCCCTCCTTTCTTGACACTTTTGTCTTGATTTTCTTTATCTTCATCTTTGTCATCTATTATTCATGGGAGGTTATTCTTTCTCACTTTTCTCTTCCTCTTTTGGGATTTGAAGACAAAGCCCTCACTCTCTTTATGTGATTACTCTTCAAATATCATCTTATCCTCTTGAGTATTATTAACTAAAAATGAATTTTCTATCTCCTTCATAATGGTGAGTCTATATTCTCCTATACACATACCTTGTAAATAAACTAAACTCTTACCATATCCTTTATTAGAGATATCCTCAGAATGTTTTTCAGTAATCTCCCCTTCCTCTAGGTGTACTTCCATTAGTGGTGGTACTCCCTTCCTCCTACCACATCCATTGCACATAATGAATCTACATCCAAGCTTAATTTGTCATGTATAACTAATTTAGGTCTACTTTTGGATGCTAACATCCTTCTAATTCTTTGCAAGACAAGTTAATGGGGATTCATGGTTATGTGCTTGGGTTCAAATTGCTTAAGGCCAAATGTAATGGAATCAATATCAAGAAGTTTGTAGATAATCGGGGGATAAGGGGAATAAACAGAGTTGTTCTTCTTACTATTTTCCTCAAACCTAGCTTGGAAAGCATCAAGCTCTTCTTGAAGTTGTTGGTTCAAATTAATAGATAAATGATTAGGATTAATAGGAAAGGTGGATTTATAGGCACTCTTTAGAGGTTTTAGGTCACCTTTGGATTTGATGAGCAAGCATTCTTTTCTATGCCCCTCTCTTATGCACAAGAAACATGCATTCAAACCACTAGGGAATGCAATGGGGAAAGAAAAGAAAAAAACCTTCAATTTGAAACATTATTTCTTTAGGGATGTCTATTCCAAGGTTGATGGAAATTAATATATGGACATCTATGTAAGGAATATGGTTTTCAGTGTGGTCCACCCTAACAAAAATTCCTATAGGAAACAATTCTTGGGGGATTAAGTTTCATAATAGTGGGGCAATTTTACCACTAAAAACCATCTAAGGCTTTCATAAAATTAAAAAAAATGGTGACTAGAGTAGGGCATAGAACATACAAGGGCCTATTTTCCAATACTATTTAGTAATAATTTCCTTCTGATGGTTAGGGTTAATTAAGAAAATTATCAGAAAACCTTTATGAATTAAATAAAATCAACAAAATTGGTATCCAATTTGGTGCAAGGGAGGGTATGACAATTAGGGCCAGAGGCACACCTAATTCTCAAGCCACCTTGTAGAGTCAACATAATAGAAGTAAACAACATAGATAAAAACACCAAGGAAAGAATGAACAACAACTTCTTTATTGATTCATCCAATTATCAACATACATGCCTGACTATGAGGCCTTTTGGATGATGACCAACATACTTACAACTTCAAATTTGACCCTCAAGTCTTTGATCTCCTTAATCTTTCTTCCTAGTAGACTCCTTCCCTAAAAAAAAATTTAACCTAAGCCTAAACACTTTATTTATACTTGCCAAAATGGCTTAGATAAGGTTCTAGATCATTACATGATAGAAGGTTGACCTCATAACAGTATGTACATATCCCAATATCCTATCATTAAATTCGCAACCTAAATCAAATATAAAAGTTGGCTCAAACTAAAAATTGATCAAAGAAAAATTGGTCAAAGAAGGAACTGAGTATCAGCAAACATCTGGTTCACTCAACTCATGAAGGAACTTGGTAGCAACAAAACTCAGTCACCATAGGAACTCGTTTGATATTGGGCCCATCAATAGTTACTGCATCTCGGTCATAACTGGAGCTCACCAACAATTATAACTTGACATTCATATGTAGAATGAACAAAGATGAGCATGATAACAAGGCAACCTAGGATACTCCTACATCAGACAAGTGAGGTTGAAAGAAATGATTATCTTGAATCATTAAGATGTCACAACCCAAGCTAAATCCAACTTAGATTGAGAAATCCATGTAGCATCTTCCACCCATATGTTCTTCCACTTCACCAAATATTCATAGTAATCTGTTCCCATTGTTCTCTTACCAAATCTCTGATCCAATATCTATTCAACCTCTTCAATATGCATCTTAGGATAATCATTAGGTACAAAAAATTCATCATCTGAGTCATGATACTTATATAAATCAACGATATTGAATATTGGAGATATATCCATATCATCAGGTAACTTAACTTCATATGCATTACCACTGTTAAACTTCCTCAAGATCTTACAAGGTCCAAACTTCCTCATCTTTGGCTTACTATATGTTCCAACAAGAAATCTAACTCTCTTCAAATGAACCATCACCTCATCACCAAATTCAAAAACATAATCTCTCCTAGACTTGTCAGTATTCTCCTTATACTTCTGATTACTTTGTTCCAACTCAGTTTTACTTCCTCATGCAAAGAATTCATAAAATCAATAAATAATTCACCTTCAACACTTCTTTTCTCTTCACTAGCAATATCCTTCAAATCTAATACTCCTCTAGGATTCGTCCTAGTAATAATCTCAAAAGGTGTTTTCCTAATACTCCTAGTCACATTATTATTATATGCAAACTTAGTTTGTGTCAATACCATATCCCAATTGCTTGACTTATCTCCAACCAAACATCTCAATAAATTACTCAAGCTTCTATTCACAACCTATGTATGTTCATCTATTTGTGGATGGAATGTAGAACTAAAATTTAATTTAGTACCCATCTTCATCCATAAAGTCCTCAAAAAATAACCAACTTACTATCTCTATCAGAAACAATAATTCTTGACAACCAATGCAAGCTAACAATCTCTTTGAAGAAAATCTCAGCAACTTGTACAACATCTAATGTCTTATTACAAGGTATAAAATATGTCATCTTAGAAAATCTATCCACAATAACAAATATGGAATCATTCCCTCTTGATGTATTAGGTAACCCAAGAAAAAAATCCATACTAATGTGACTCCAAGGTTTCTCAAGGACAGAAATAGGTGTATATAATCTAGTATTCTAACTCACTCCCTTTACAACTTGAAAAATTCCACAACTCCTTACAAACTTATGAACTTCCTTATACATTTGTGGCCAATAATACTTATCTTTAAGAAAACTCAATGTCTTATAAATACCAAAATGTCCAGCCAATCCACCACAATGTTTTTCCTTAATCAAATTTGTCCTCATAGAACTTATTGGTATACACAACTAAATTCCCTTAGACAACATACCTTTTTTAATGAAATACTCATCAAAATTACTTGATTGTTCTATCAAATTTGGTGATCTGCACTCTCTCCATACCTTAGAAAAATCAAGATTATTATAATACAACTCGTTCATTTCATCAAAACCAATAACTTCAACCTTCATCTTAGTCAATAAAGAATGTCTTCTACTCAATGCATCTACAACTCAGTTAGTGACTCCACTTTTATGTTTTATCACAAATGTGAAACTCTACAAATATTCAACCCATTTCATATGTCTCTAATTTAACTTATTTTGACTCCCCAAATATTGTAAAGCTTTATTATCAGTATACAACACAAACTCCTTAGGAATAAAATAATGTCTCCACTTCTTCAAGGCTTGCACAATAACATAAAACTCTTGATCATACATAGAATACTTCCTCTTAGCATCATTCGACTTCTCACTAAAGAAAGTAATAGGTTTACCTTCTTGACTCAACACAACTATTGCACTTCCACTTGAATCACACTCCACTTGAAATACCTTATTGAAATTAGGTAAAGCCAACATAGGCAACTTAGCAAACTTTTGTTTCAAAGCTTCAAAACTACTATCAGCTCCATGTGTCCACTTGAAATCTTTTTTATCTCCTCTTATAGTCTCAGTCATAACATTACAAATAGACCTAAAATTCTTTATAAACTTTCTATAGAAACTAGCCAAACCATGCAATGATCTTACCTCACCTACATTCTCAAGTGTAGGCCATTCCAAAATAGCTTTAACCTTCTCAAGATCCATCTTCAAACCATCAAATGAAATCATAAATCCCAAATACACAATCTCTGCTTGCATGAAAGAACACTTCTTCAAATTGATTAGTTACTTCTCCTCTTTTAATCTCTGCAATACCTGTCTAACATGCTCTAGATATTCTTTCTTAGTCTTATTAAATATCAAGATGTCATCTAAATAAACAATCACAAATTTATCCATGAATGTCTTGAGAACCTCATTCATCAACCTCATGAAAGTACTAGGTACATTATTCAAACTAAAGACATAACCAACCACACATACAAACTATATTTTGTCTTGAAAGCAGTCTTCCATTTATCACCTTCTCTAATTTTGATATGATGATATCCGCTCTTCAAATCAATTTTGGTAAAATAATTTGCTCCACTCAAACAATCCATTATTTCATCCATCCTTGGCATACAAAAACTATATCTCATTGTTATCTTGCTAATAGCTCTAAAATTAGTACATATTCTCCATTCTCCATTCTTCTTAGGTGTTAATACAATAGGTACAACACATGGACTCAAACTTTCTCTGATCAAACCTTTCTGCAACAACTCTTACACTTGGCTATTAAGTTCTTCATTTTATGTAGGTGTCAATCTATATGGTGCTTTGTTTGGGAAACTAGCTCCAGGAATCATATCCATACAATGACTTATACTTCTTACTGGTAGTAAACCATCACGTATATCCTCTACAACAATCTCCTTATATTCATCAAGCAAACTTTCAATTTCTCCTGGCACTTGGTTACCACTATTAGCTTATATTGTCACTCGGTTACTACTATCCTCTCATAATTGGTCATTATTGTCTTCTGCTTAGTCATCACTATTTTTTTGTCACTCAATTACTACAAGCACAACTTGGTCTTCTAGGAATTATAGAAAAACAAACTTGATTCTTCTTCATTTCCTTTTCAAATTGCTTTCCACTAACCATGAAAATTCTCACAATAGTACAATTCATCTCATTAGGAGACTCAATTAAATGCATCAATGTAACCTTAACAACATTTGTCCAAGCAATTAATTGATTCAATCTTCCATCATACATAGCATGTCTATCATATTGCCAAGTTCTACTCAATAAAATATGACAACAATCCATAAAACTTCATTCGAGTAATAACCAATCTTCAATTTCACAACACATTGTTCACTTACCAATATCTTATGCTCATCCTTTATCCAAGCAACATGATAGGGCTTAGGGTGCTTCATCCTTGGCAATTGTAACTTTGTAATTACCTCCTCTAATGCCAAATTTGTTGAACTTCCACTGTCAATAGTCCCTTTGCAGCATTTTCCTGCAATCTTACATTTGGTCTTGAAAAGACTCCTCCTTAGAATAGGTTCCTCATCCACTTCCTTATTGAACAATGTTCTTCTTACCATCAAATTTTCACTAGCCTTAGGATCACATGGAGGGTGTCATGATTCACCTTGTATCATAGCACTCCTATTACCTCCTTTAGATCTACCAGAGTACTTACATTCAAAGGATCTATGACCTTCTTCCCCATATCTAAAATAATTAGCACAAAAACTACCTGTAGGATAAGAATTACCTCTTCCTCAATATGGACCAATACCTCCTCCATAGGAATTACCACTTTTCCACTCATTCTTGCCTTTATCTTCATTCTTCCATTCAAATTTTTCCTTTTCTAACATAGAATTTTCATATCTGTCACTTTCTCCATAAGATCTACCTCTACCTCTCTAGAATCTACCACCTCTACCTCTTTATCTTTGCTCATGCTTCTTTGTCAAGATCTCTCCAGCCTTTAGGGCATATTGGTATGCTTCCTCTACACTAGCCAATTTCACAAAACTTATCTCATCTTGAATTCCATATCTCAATCCATTCAAGTATCTTGCAACTTTCTCAACCTCATCATCCACATGTCTAGATCTGATGTCCAATCTATATAATTCTTTGATGTACTCCTTCACAGTCACATCCTTTTGTCTTAGATTTTTCATCTTTCTTAACAAACTTACTTAGTAAATAGTAGGAAGGAACTTCTGTTCACCATCTTCAACCAATTTCTTATCTTTTCTTTCCCTCTTCTTTTTATATCAGCCTACAAATGCTTCCACCATAGTGAGGCATGACCTTTCAGCCTAGTGACTACAATATTCACCTTTCTATTATTAGGAGTGCCTTCAAACTCAAAGAACTTCTCCATCTCAAAGGTCCAATCCAACATAACAATGGTGTCTAATTTCCCATTATAAGGAACAACTTCTACAACAAGATTTGGATGTGCCCTAGTCAACACTTTGAACAATATATCCTCATCTTGATCCACTTTAGGTTCTGGATTAGGGTTTGGTGTTATATATTTATCATCACTAACATCATCAAGACATGCTCCTCTCCTTTAGGCTATCTCCATAGCATCTAATGTTGCTACAATTTGTCCTAATGTGTCCACAACATTTCCTCTTCCCCGAACCATCTTGACTAACAGGTTCCTCATGCTCTGATAATCTTCACCCAACTTAAAGTCCTAATGCAAATTGTCTCAACCTCAGTGATTTATTTACATACTTAGGAATAACCTGCTCTAATATCATCTGGTGCAAGGGAGGGTATTATAATTAGGGCCAAAGGCACACCTAATGATCAAGCCACCTTGTAGAGTCAACACAATAGAAGTAAACAACACCAAGGAGAGAAGGAATAACAACTTCTTTATTGATTCATTCAATTATCAGCATACATGCTCAGTTGTGAGGCCTTCTAGGTTATGACCACACTATTAGAACTTACAAATTCAAATTTGATCCTTAGGTCTTTGATCTTTCTTCCTAGTAGACTCCTCCCCCCCCCCCCCCAAAAAAAAAAAGAATTTTTTTTTAACCTAAGCCTAAACACTCTATTAATACTTTCCAAAATGAATTAGAGAAGATTCTAGATCATTACATAATAAAAGGCCAAAATCATAACTATCTACACATATCCCAAGCCAAGATCTTATCATGAGATTCACAACGTAAATCAACTACATAAGTCTGCTCTGTCCACTAAGAAAGTGCACTTCCCTAAACCCTTCTACCTAGGGTATTCCATAGATTAAAATGCTTGAATGGTGACTTAGAGCTCCCTATTCATGGAGTGAAAAGGTGTGTGCATAAGCATATGAAGATCTCTTAGCTGAGCCTTAGAGATGACGCCCTTTCTAGTAAACCATGCAACAAGAGATTCTTTAGACAAGAGCAAGAGTGCTAATGTCAAAGAGCTCTCAAACATGCAATGCAAGAAATGAACTATGTTATAATGGAATGCAAGGATGCAACTAAGTTAAGAAAAATAAGAGTATTACAACCTTTTAATTAAGCTAATTGATCTAAGATAATGCAAAAGTAAATCTAAACTATTGCAAATGAATCTAAACTAGGATGAGAATGCAAGAATGAGACAAGAAGCAAGAAGTTCTCCACAAGTGCTCCAAGAAAACCTGTCAAGAAACCTGCAGCACAACAATAGCTCAAAATCAAGATTGTTAGAGAAGGAGAGAGATATGCATTTAAAAGGTGTACAAAAGTTTGAGATCAAGATCAATAAGTGGATGATCAAGGGTGAGAGTTGACTTTTAGCATGATCCATGTGCAAGATCATTTTGACCAATGAGAAAGCATTGACTTTTCATGTGAGACAAAGTCTTTTCTTTTAATTTGTAAATAGGGAAAATAATTTATTTGTTCACATTAGAGTGGGTTAGAAGAATGGGTCTTTTATTTAATTAAAAGAGGACATGTTCTTTCAATCAAATATGGACTTAGGATATTATAGTCAAACTATAGGTTAAAATCAAATAAATTAATTATTAGAAATTTGGCCTAGGTAAATGATTAAATAATTTAGCCAAAATGATGAGAAGGGGTTAATAGCCTTAGTGATCACTTTTAGGTGATTACATTGCCCCTATTTGACTAATGTGTGATCGATCTGGGAACACATTATGTCAAAGAACGAAGAAGCCAAGTAGGTGGCAATAAATAGAGAAATCTAATTTCGAAGAATGAAAAATGCAAAAATTAGATAGCAAGTCCTGAATACATAACTTGGTAGCAACAATAATGAACATTAGGAGAAAGAAATAATATCATGACTCAAGAAGAGAACTAACATCAAGAGAAACAAGAAGGTCAAAAGAAAAATGGAAAGGTCAAGCATATGCTCCTGAGAAATAGTTAGCTATAGTGAGCAAGCAATGATAGAATATTCCTACCCCCTCAAGATCAAAATCAAAATGAGGTAAAGGGGATGCATAAATGAGCAAGGTATGGTCAAATTGAGATAGATCAAGGTCCATGATGATAGATAAGTGATTAAAACCAAAGAGTGACCATAAAGAAGTGATAGAACGCACCATTTTGACTAGAGTTGACCAAGAAGGATATAGTATGAAAATTAGGTCAAATCAAGTAAAAGATAGTTTAAAAGTGAAATGAAGTCAGTTGAAGTGTACAAATGATGCAGACATGAAGAAATGAAGATGCCCCAGTAAAGATACAAAGATTAGACCTCAAGAGGTTAGCTAACTATATAAAAGTAGGCATAGTTTTAAAATGTGATTTTGGCCATCAAAATGATCTCAAATTTTGGTTTCAATCTCGAAAATGGATCTAAAATGTTGAAATTAGCCAAGGGTACAAGTTTTTTAGAATTCTAACGAGTTTTAAAAATGGGTTAAAATTAGGTTGAAGGACTATATAAGGGGTCCAAGAGTCATTTTCCATTCATTTGTCTTTTGCAAATCTTGAGAGCTTTTGAGTGGTTTGAGAGAGAGTGATGACTTTAGCAAGCATTCCAACCCACAGACACTATTTCAAGCACAACCGCTTGCCAACTATGAGGCCCCGATATGTTTTCAAAAGTTTCATGCTTTTTGAGTCATTCAATGCCCTTTTGACATGTTTTTAATTATTTTTATGAATTTTGTACAAAATATCATGGGATACTTTAAAAGTATCACACACCTACTCTGAGAAGTATCGTGTGATACTTTTGATGAAAAAATTGTATCACGTGGCTTTATCAGATATATCACATCAAAGGCACCCAAATCTTGCATGACAGTGTGTGAACTATTACATGACCAACAAGTGTCACATGGGTATTATAAAAATATTGCATGATACTTTATCAACAAAATCTATCACACACATATTATAAGAAGTATCACATAGTTTAGAATTGAGCATTTTTTCATGTTTAGGAGTAGATTTTAAGCATGTGATTATTGTTTTCTATCATGTTTAGTTTTTTATGATATCACTCGATCTATTATGGTTGATATTGATATTTTTTTGTTGCTTGATTTGATTATGTATATATTTTTCCCAACATTGTTGCTCAGAGCTCCCAAGGTGGTGGGGTTGTGTGTCATCCATCATCTAGAGGATGATGAGAAGGCTTCCACATAGAGCATGGGATTTAGTTGGCTATTGTGCATGCCCCATATTCAAGCGAACCATGGGTTGTAGACAACATTAGCCAAGCAGTGGTACAATGAGCATAACACTTTCCATTTTCCCACTAGAGAGGCCATGATCACCCTCAAGGATGTGTATCACATCCTTTGTGTATTGTGTCATAGAGATCCTATGAGTATGATCATTATGCTATGAGATTTTTTCTTTTAGGTTTCTGATTTCCATATGAGATGTGTTGATATGAGGTTTTGCATGTCACAAGTTTATTAAAATTAGACCCTAACAGAGGGGAGGTTAGTGGTCGAACAACTTTTTGAGGATGTAACCATCTTAGACTGACACCTCAGTTGGGAGAGACTCATAGATGAGTACAAGGAACAATATCCCTTGCTCTACCTTTTTTTCTCACTAGCTTCCCAAGTTCTTGTCACTGATAGGGGCCAAAAGGACTTCCCTCTAGGTTGGGGTAGATTGGTTGTAGACTTGGTGGGTTGACTGAGATGAATGAAGTGGGCACAGTAATCCTTACAGATAGGTATCATGAGTTGCATGAGATCGTGTATCGAGAGGGTAGGACTTGGGAAAGTGGTGTAATTTTGGCCTAGATCTGGGCATAGGAGCACATAGCTATGATATGGCACCTGGTACAACCACGAGAGCAGGGCTACCCCTTCATCTACAGATATAACAGGTTCATCCCCTAGACACACAGTGGGGATGTTACTTATTATATGAGACTTTTCAATAAGCTTACATTATTTGTTTGGTGACTATATCGATAGTGTGCAAGATGGGAAGATGCACGGGAGCTTGAGTATATGTGCTATAGGCCATTGGTCAGGAGGTACTTGGATATATTGAGCATTTTGTCATTAATCAATTTTGGAGATAGTTTGATTAGAGGCATGTGATTTCCATCAAGACCACCACATATGCTCACTTCTGCGAAGAGGACCAAGGATGATTAAATATGTTAGACTACCAAACATTAGTGTGAGATACAACCACCCTAATGCCAAAGCCCTAGGATTACCAACCACATTTGGCAGATTTGGGAGTTGATCTAGCATATCTTTATGAGATGCAGAAGAATCCCTCTCCACAGTTTATAGTGCCAAATGCGCTACCTGTGGTAGCTAGATAGGGGGGAGATGGAAGAGATAGAGGTGGGAGATAGATGGAGGTAGGAAGTAGTTCTTAAGGGCCTGTGGGGAGGTAGATGTGATCCCAAGCCATGAGGGAGGAGGTTGGAGAGGAGGAGGAGGAGTAGCCACTAAGGCACAAAAGGGTGGAGAGGACAGAGCCGCAGCAAGAGAAACTTGCAAGAGATGCTCATATTTGAGCACTACAGGAAGAGGTGCAGGCGATACAGATCACTATTGTCATGTAGGATTAGTAGCTCATTGATGAGCGAGTGCATAGTGAGGAGTTTCGCAGGGAGTAGGATGTGGTAAGACAAGAGTTAGAGCACCATAGAGCTTGGTTGGCCTATTACTATGCTACATATAGGGGTGTGATACTGCTAGAACCAGGACTCCTTGATTATTTAGAGAGAGGGGTATTTAGAGGGTACAATATAGCCACTAGACAAGAGATAGGCTCCCCCACCATGACCACCACCAACTCAGGAGAGTGGGAGTCAATCTTAGGTCTAGGAATAGGTCTAGGCTTATGCCTTTGTGATACATTTGATGTATCATATGTATTTTGAGACAATTATCTAGATTTTAGATCTCACATGTACATGTACTCTTATTCATTTGATATATATATATATATATATATATATATATGAGATTCTAGATTCGATCAACCTTTATTATGTACTTGTCTCATTTTTATGCTCATGTAATAGATTTTTACATGGACATTTCAACACTTGTGTTTTCATTTCCATATGATTTTTTTCTCATGTTCATGTTTATGTATGTTCAATTTTATGTTCATGTTTATATGCTCATGAATCTCTCTCATGGATGTTGTTAGCTCTCATATTTGTGATATAGACTCATGTTTTGAAAATGTGATAATTAGATGGATTATATGTGATGAACAGATTAACCCCTTATGATGACATGTATAGGAGAAGCAATAAATTAGACGTAATCAACAAGGAATGAAAGACATGATCGAGAGAAACATTTAAGAAGAGATAAAAGTAGTTGGTTGATGTGTCTGTGAAAAATGAAGAGAGAGCTCTCTCCATATGCAAAATTCAAGAATAAGCTAGAATGAGCCTATAATGTGAGCTACTATGCAAAATGGTTTACTTGCAAGGGTTACAAAACTTTTAGACTCTGATTCCATTATTGAATGTTATTAGGGACATCAAAAGATCATACAATGCTCACTAGTATAACTATGAGGATATGAATATGATCTATATTGGATAGGTATGTGGGAATCCAACCTAAGCATCAAAGAAATATAGCTCAAGATGAATAATGCAGTTAGATTCCCTAAGTTTAGTATAGAAAGCTTACACTTGTATCAAGGCATGAGCACTAGGATAACCCCCAAGTGCGATCTTGCAAAAATAGACGAGAATGATACATTGTAGGTCCAAGTTGTCAAGTAAGACATGCACAGAATGATACATTGTAGGTCCAAGTTGTCAAGTAAGACAGGCACAAAGATTTTCAACACTTTAGACTAACATAGCATACCCATAAGTAGAAAACAAGAAAACATTCCCCATGCCCCATGCCCCCAATATTCTAGTCCATGACATCCTTGAAAGACCATTAGGGAAGGAAAAATCATCAAATAAATCATCACAGACAACACATAAAGAAGATAAAGTTCATTATGCCTCAGCAAGTTTAATGTTTAAGTGTATATGTGTGTGTACCACATGGCAATTTCTTCAAGACTCACATTTAATTGTGAGAAATATTGTAGCATCCTAGACTGTAGGTAAGGTATTTGAGAAGTGTTGAGAAACACTCAATCTCAAGGGGGGAGGTGTTGAGAAATAATGTTTTAAATGAGTTTCCAAAGAAACCCTAACACACAATAAAACCTTGATAAGCTAAATAGTCACACCCCCTAGATGAGGACAAGAAACAATTATAAACTATGAAAGGTATGGTAAAGTGAATGAGCATGAAGTAACAATGATAGACATAGGTGTGATGGTCTCAAGTAGCACCTATTTCTAGGTTTTCACCACTTTGCAAATTTTTTCATGACTTTTTCTCAAAATAAAATAAAATTGGGTGATACATCAAAGTGCCTATTGCTAGGTTTAACTAAGATGGTCATTTTTTCATGACATTTTTGCATTTTTTAGGATTTTTTAAGGATCATAAGATATGTACATATAGTTGAGCCATAAGAGCATTAAGCATAGAATTTCTTTAGATATAGAATATGATAGGGTTAGTGAGTTGTTCCCCTTCAAAAGTAGAAAGCTTATAGGCCCTAGAACCAAACCCTGTTGTGACAATGTAAGGACCCAACCAATAAGGCTTAGACTTTCTTTTTCGTTCCCTATTTTACTAATTCTTAGGGTTCTCTCAAGGACAAGGTAACCCACTTGGAACTCTTGAGGATTAACCTTTTTGTTGTAGCATGTCGACATCCTTTTCTAATAATCTCTCATGTGATCAAAAGTGGCCTTGCAGTGCTCGTCAAGGGTTTATAGCTCATGTATCCTCATAGCTCTATAGTCCTCATCAATGATTAATCCATGTAGAGAGACTCGTAGTAAGGGAACCTCAACTTCTAAAGGTATGAAAACTTTGAAACCATAGACAAGTGAAAAAGGTGTAGCCCCTATAGGAGTGTGTATAGTGGTCATGTAAGCCCATTATGTTGGATTGATTTGAAAATGCCAATCTCTACCTAATTTTTGGACCATTCTATGCAGGATCTTTAGCAATTTCTTGTTAGAGGCCTCAGTTGGGTCATTCCCTTGAGGGTGTATACTTAGTTTGTGCACTTCTCTAAACCCTTCTATCTAAGTTATTCCATGGTTTGGAACACTCAATGTGGACTTAGAGCTCCCTATCCATGGATTGCAAAGGTGTGTGTTTGTGCATATGAGAAGCTCTCAGCTAAGCCTTAGAGACACCACCTTTGCTAGTGAACCATGCAATGGGAGGTTCCTTAGACAAGAAAAAGAGTATAAATATCCAAAGTAGTTCCCAAGCATGTAATGCAAGAATGAACTATGTTAATATGGAGTACAATAATGCAACTAAACTAAGCAAGATGAGCATATAACAACCATTTTACTTAAACTAGGTGATCTAAGCTATTGCAAAAGAAACTATATTATTTGCAAATGAATCTAAACTAGTATGAGGATGATAATGAGAGAATTAGACAAGAAGCAAGAAGTTATCTATAAAGCTCTAAAGAAACCTGTTAAGAAACTTGTAACATGAAATTAGCTTAAAATGGGATCCTTAGAGAGGGAGAGAGCTCTCTCTTGTAAAGGTAGATGGATAGTTGAGATCAAGATCAAGAAATGGATGATCAAGGGTGAGGGTTGACTTTTGGCATGATCTATGTGCAAGATCAAGTGAACCAATGAAAAGGAGTTGACTTTTCATGTGAGACAAAAGCCTTTTCTTTTAATTTGTAAATAGGGAAAAGAATTTATCTGTGCACATTGAGTGGGTTAGAAGAATGGGGTCTTTTATTTAATTAAAAAGAGGATATGTTATTTTAATCAAATGCGAATTTAGGATATAATAGTTAAACTATAGGTTAAAATTAGATAAATTGATTTTTAGCGATTTGGCCTAGGCAAATGATTAAATAATTTAGCCAAAATGTTGAGAAGGGGGCTAAAAGTCTAGATGACCATTATTAGGTGATTATAGAGGGTAGTATATAGACGATCAGTGTTGTTTAATATTAAATTTCTTATAGAGTTTCTTAAGGTCCTTATTTTTGAACTGACATAATAGAGGATGGGATACCATAGTGACGAATGATATGGTTGAGAATGAACAAGGAAACATGCTTGCCAAAAGCAGCAGATAAGGGCACAACTTCAACCCATTTTTTGAAGTACTCAGTTGCTATGATGATAAACTTGTTTCCACTAGACAAGCTTGGATGAATTTTTCCCTCCAAATCAAAGGCCCACTTTTGAAAAGGCCAATATGTGATAGAAGGGATAAGCTCATGTCTAGGAGCATGAATCAGGTTACCATGTAACTGACACTTTTTTCAATATTTAACATATCTAACAACATCAACCTGCATAGTTGGCCAATACTAATCCACCCTAAGCAATTTTCAAGCAAGTGCAAGGTCATTAGAGTGTGCCTTGCAAATATCATCGTGGACTTCAGCCAATGCCTTTTTGAACTCTTCTAGTTCTAGACACCTAAGAAGTGTTTCATCTAGACCCTTCCTATACAAATCACCCATAGACAAGGGTATTGTGTGAGGCATTACAAAGAAGTTGGTGTTTTTGGTTGTGCATGAGATTTTTGAGATTATTTTGATCATGCATTTAAGAGAAGATGGTGGAGTAACGAGAGGATTCATGATCGACAACAATGCAGATCACATGATTATTAGGGGATCCATATGCAAGATGACACAATTCTTCCACCAAGAACTCAAAGTGTAATTCATGTTCTTGTAATTGTAGAATAGATGCTAGAGTGGCCATAGCATCTGTAGCCTTATTTTCTAGCCTAGGAATTTGTTGGAATGTTACAAATGTCAAACATTTCTATAGGGCATTGATCGACTTCTTTTAAGGTACAAGTTTTTCATCTTTAGTTTGATAGTCATTATTAACTTGATTAATAACAAGCTGAGAGTCCCCATAGATGTGTAGTTGTATCATCCTTCATTCTAAAGTCATTTTAATCTCATTGGTAAAGCTTCATACTCTATTATATTCTTGGTGCATGGAAACAAGAGTTTGTAGGACTTTGGGATTGTATAATTGGTTGGTCAGTTTAATACCTTAGTAACAAAGGATTGGACATCCTTTCATAATGATTCTATGGTCAGACAACATCATGTATTTTTATTAAAATAGTATACTAACTTCATTTAATTTATCAATCCAGGAGTGTAAAATTGAAATGGTGACTGCAAAGTATATGCTCTAATTCTTCTTTAAGTCATTGCAACTAAATGAAGTAGTGCAAGGCAAGAGAATCCCCAAAGGAGATGTCCAAACCCCTATCAAATAACCACATAGTAGAAAAACAACAACAAGCAACAAGAACGTAAGATCTGATACCAAATCACAACTCTTTTTTTCATAAAATAACTAATCACATGCAATATGTCTGGCTGTAAGGCCTTTTGGTTTAGGACCAAATACAGACAACAATTACAATACTATTTTTGCAAGATCCCACAAGATCCAATTACCACACACCAATTCCAACTAGTCCAAATCCACAACTGGATAAGAAAACCAAGAAGAATTCACACTTGTACCCTCAGGTCCACCAAGCAATCTTCTAGTTCTTAAGCCGCAACCCTAGCTCTTCAAAATTCACATCTACACTTCATACCCTTCTCCAAGTTGGAATGAGTCATCCTCCTCATGCTAAAAGACTCTAGAAGACCCCTTACTTATACCCAACTAAGCCACAATTTGGCCCAACTCATTACAAACTAAATTAAATCCCTTGCATTAAATATAGGTCAAGCCACATGTTAGCTACAACATTAAATTAAATACCCTTGCAGAAATTTAATGTCAAAAGTCACCTCAAAAACAACTCAACACCAACAGAACCAATACCTCAAGTGTCAACAAAACCAAGCCAAGTACCAGTAAATTCCCAAGCATAGCTAAGCTCTAGACATCGTGTTGAATTCCAGAGACCATGTCAAGCAACCAAAGACCATGCCAAGTTCCTAGACCATGCTAAGTTCTTAGACCGTGTCAAGTTCCCAAACCATGCCGAGTTCCTAGACCATATCAAGTTCCCAGACCATGCCAAGCACTAGTATCTGTCAAGCTCCACAACTTTAATCTAAAATCCCTCCAAATATGCAGGATTGCAAGCAAGCCCAAGATGCTCCTACATCAGACACCCCAAGTTTGAAAAGATGTTCTTAGTAGCTAGAAGAACATCTTCTAGGATTCAACACATAAATCCCAAATTGGTTCTTCACATACATATCCTCCAAGTCCTTAACTTGTATACTCATTCCCTTGGTCTTCTTCTTCTTCTTCACATCCATCCTTAGTGTGCTATAGGTCTACTTTCCATGCTAATCTCCAACCTTCTTAGAATTTGCCAACTCAACTCACTTGCCAATACTCAGGTTCCTCCTACCAAGTTCTTCATTATGCAAAGGAATAAAGGAAAACTTCTTGCCACCTTCTCAATAGTAAACACATTCCTAACACAATCATGCACATCCCTGCAATCATACTACCAAGGTCTACCAAGTAACACATGACAACTATTCATGTCCATAGTATCACACAACACTTGATCTTTATACTGCCCAATTTGGAAATCAAGGCATTGTTCCTTCACTTCCAAAGCATATTCACCTTGCATCTAGCCAATCCTATAAGGATAAGGATGTCTCATTCTCTTCAAACCAAGTTTTTGAACCATCTCCTTGGCAACAAGGTTATTGGTACTACTACCATACACAATCACCTTGCAGACTTTACCACTAAATTTACAAGTTCTTAACAAACCAATCCTCTAACAAGAATCCAATGTCCTCTAACCAACCTCACCAAGCTAGGAAACTCTTTCCTTGCTTAGGCTAACTGTCCTGGACTATAACCTCATTCATAATATTAGTTGTCCTACCAATTGGACATTCAAAAGATCTATGCCCTTCTTCACCACATTTGAAACAATTACCTCTGAATCCACCTCTAGCTATCCTCCTTTTTTGATCAATAGGTTTTGGTTCATCTTTTGCACTCGGTTTGGCTTGTGCCAAGCTATCCTATTTCTCCTTCCCTCTAGCATTACCTTGATTTTTCCTCTTCAACTTATCTCCTGCCTTTAGGACATACTTATAAGCATCCTCAACTAAAGAGGTATACAACATACCAACCTCATCATGAATATTGAATCTAAAACTATTAATGTACTGAGCTACCTTTTCCCTTGACAATTCTCTATGAATAGGCCGAATAGTCAACTTGTAGAATTCCTCGGTATAATATTTCACATACATATCTTCCTATTTCAGATTATGCAACCTCTTAAAAAACTCAATTTCATAATCAGCAGGAATGAACCTAGCCTTCAACTTAGTCACCATCAATCTCCATCTAGAGATCTTCATCTCATCTTCCTCTTCTCTGTCTCTTTGCAATTCTTTACACCAAAGAGCAACATGTCCTTTTAGCTTAGTTTTTGCCAACCTCACTCTAAGTGGATCCTCAATATCCTTAAGCTCAAAGTAGTCTTCTAATTTGCCAATCCAACCAATCGAGTCTTCAAGAGTCAAAGTACCTGAGAAATTAGAAACCTCCATCTTATGCTTTAGCTTAAACTAAGATCCAAGTCTAGCAAATTGAATAGTCCTAGTTCCAATAGGTCTTTCTACATAATTAGTTCTATCGTCAGCACTAGATCTAGCAACTTCAACTTCTTAAGCAACTTCCTCATAAATTCCTTAGTACCCACATGCCTAGGTACACCACCTAAAGAACTTACGATTTCAGCAATCATGTTACTCTTCATCAATGCAATCTCAGATTTGAATTTTGCTCTAATATTTTCTGAGATACTTTCTTCCACAACATCATTAAGATCAATAATCGCCCTAGGGTCCAATCTTCTTGGAGGAATCTTCCAAAATTTTAGAAAACTTTAAGCAATAGATCCACCAATTCAGAAGGCCACAAGATCAACCTTCTCAACAAGTTATAGTGTAAACTGCCACAACTTTGGCAATCTGTCTGCATATTTAGGAAAAACCTTCACTCTGATACCACCTAACGCAGTGCAAGGCAAGAGAATCGCCAAAGGAGATGTCCAAGCCCCTAACAAATAACAACACAACAAAAACACAACAACAAGCAACAAAAATGTAAGATCTGATACCAAATCACAACTCTTTTTTTTCATAAAATAACTAATCACATGCAATATGCTCAGCTGTAAGGCCTTCCAAATTAGGGACAAATACAAACAACAATTGCAATACTAGTTCTACAAGATCCCACAAGATCCAATTACCACACACCAATTCTAACTAGTCCAAATCCACAATTAGATAAGAACACCAAGAAGAATTCACACTTGTACCCTTAGATCCACCAAGCAATCCCCTGGTTCCTAAGCCTCAACCCTAGCTCTTCAAAATTTTCATCTACACTTTATCCCCTTCTCCAAGCTGGAATGAATCATCCTCCTCATGCCAAAAGACACTACAAGACTCCTTGTACACAACTAAGCCACAAGTCAGCCGAGGTCATTAAAAACTAAATTAAATTCCTTATATTAAATATAGTTCAAGCTACAAGATGGATACAACACTAAATTAAATACCCATATAGAAATTAAATGCCAAAAGTTAGCTCACAGATAACTTGACACCAACAAAACCAAGCTGAGCACCATTAAATTCCCAAGCAAAGCTGAGCTCCAGAGACCATGTCAAGTTCTAGAGACCATGTCAAGCAACCAAAGACCACATCAAGTTCCTCGACCATGCTGAGTTCCCAAACCATGCCAAGCAACAGTATCTATTGAGCTCCACAACTTTAAGGCAAAATCCCTCCAAACATGCAGGATTGCAAGCAAGCCCAGGATGCTCCTACATCACTAAAGCAAAGGCAATACTGAAGGAAACCTGTGCTAGAAATTGAAATGACAACTTAATTTAGAGATTAAGATAATGTTGCAAATGATAAACCTATCTATACACCTATGTTGCAAGAAAAATTCATTGATTTTGTTATCAATTGCTGCAAGAGCAACATAATTCTACCTTACTTTGAAACAACAAGGAAATGAAATCTATTCTAATGGAAAAATTCACTCACCAAGTGGGCCCCCTTGGATGAGTGAATAGAAAATGTAATCAAGATAAGAGATATAAAATTGAACTATACATTCTATTCATTCATGGTGAAAGATTACAACTAATTAAAAATAGTATCACACTTTGCTGCTATGAAAATCTACTTGTTCTATTCTTCTTTCCCCACTATGCTCAAAGCTACAATAGTTGTTATTTAAAAGAAACTACAACTACATCCTAAACCTAAGATTACTCCATTAATGAGGATCAATTATAGACTCATATAGTTTAAAACTATAACAACATTAACCATGAATAAATCCTCCAAGAATATAGCAAGTTGTGGAAGCTACATTTGTGCACTGCAACAACAAAAAGCAATAAATGATTTACTCCGCTTGTGAAGGTCTAGCAATCTAGTTGGCTTTGACTTATTTAGCACTAGAATGTTGATCTTTGGATATATGTGGCAAATACTTGCAAAATAATAAATGCACACACAACCCCTATATACATATATTTATTTATTCATTAATATTAGAGAAAAGATGTAAAGTTCAAATTACCACTCTTGCAAATCCTATGGCTATAGGAGGAAAACTACCCAAAACATAGCATAGATGAGGAAATATTTATTAGCATGTAATAACACTTCATTCTACCATTTACGTCCATTGATTTGAGCAAATATAACATATTTAAACTATCCATACTTCTACTTCACATCTTAACATATATATATATATATATATATATATATATATATATATATATATATATATATATATATATATATATATATAGAACGAAGGCCTTTTGAAGGCCCATCATTCCCCCCAACTAAGCTATTCTTGGTCCCTAACAACCATGAATTTTTTTATTTTGGACCGAACTCTCTAATCACTATCTATCCTCTCCCCTGGCTCATTCTTAACATAATCAGAGTATCCATAATTTTTCCTGAGGCTTCTCCATTGCAGAACTTCTACCAACATATCATGATCCTTTGCATTGTCATTTACTACTAGTACTGGTTGCAGGAGAATGGAAAGTTGAAACTTTAATAAGAGCTAGTATTTGCGTAGATTCCTTCCCAAATCGATATACCATGAAATTCTGATAGTAGCAAGAGTTGAATTTTGAGGAGAGTGGGGTTCCCTTATCTTCAAGCCATGTGGCATCTATGTCCACATTTGTCCTTAAGCAATAATTTTTGTTTCAACATCACAAGATGAATGTTGCTCCTGATTTGCAAAGGCTTGTTCTTTGACTGGGTATACTTTATTAGCTCCACTAGGGTTGCCTAGAATAGAAATCCAATCCAAAAATATTCACCAAGAGTTTTTAACTTCTAATCTCATAAGTAGAGGAGTTGTCATTTCATTTTCCCTATATGACATAGCTTGGTGTTCCCTGCTTATCTTATTTTGCATCTAAGACATTACTTCTCTCAACTGCACATCTCCTATATAAAGGAGTGAGTTCCACTCTGTATGATTAGGTAGTGCCAAATTATGTAGATATAATTCATACAATAAATTCTTCCAAGGCATTGGAATAGACTGGAACGCATCATAAAACTCATGTGGAGTTGAAATGGAGGGATTACGTCCTTCCACAATTCTTGTCAATTTGAAATTTACAAGTTGTTCGTTGAGAAATAATGTATACACTAATGATGGTGATCTGCATTCCATTAGTTCAGGGATCAATCTTGTGACTTGTTCAATCCTCCTCTTTAAAATTTCATTTTGCTCTAAATTCTACTTCAACTAATGACTTTTCTCATTAATGACATGTTTTAATTTTTCTCTTTCCAGCTCCCATTATGTTCTTTCCTATAACAATTATTGGAACAAATTGATCCTTGTAGACAAGGGTGTAGATAGATTGAGTGGCGGCAATGGTTCTTGGTTGAAAATGTCTATCCAATTTAGATTTTGGATGAAGAATTTTGTTGGCACTTTATGGTGTGGAGCATTCTTTTTTCCTTATAACAAGCATTGTCATCAAATTCTCTTCCCTACTGGACTCAGCTGCTACTTTATCTAGCATTTCTAGTCCATCTTGATTGAGCTTTTCTATAACTTCTTCAATAATTTATTGTCTAAATTATGGGTAGTCCTCAAAAGGAAGGTTTTCTAAATTCTCAGAAGTGTCTTGCATAACAAGATTATCTTCGAACTCCTCAAATGCTTTAGGCTCTTTAGAATCCTTATCACTATCAACAACTAGTACATAGTTAACACTAAGGTCAACTTTGGGTTGCAAACTTTGGTTATTGCACTCATTATCATTGGCTATGTTTTGTTGCAATTTTCCCTTCGAAGAGGACTCCTTCACAAACTCAGAAGACTATAGGTTAACTATTGGAACAGAGGTTTCAGTAACCCTCTTTCCTTCAGAAAGCCTCACACTTCACCTCATAGGGGGTGTAGACAAGTGTGGAGGATTCTTTCATTTCCTCTTGCTTGCAGTAATCTCTACCATAGCTACTTCAGGAGGTTTTTCTGAAGCTTCCTCTTCTTGTGAGTGTAGGGTTTCATTAATATTCCTTTCACTATCAGGTTTTTGTTCTAATTTTCCCTCTTCTAGTTCCACAATTTTACCTTTATCTTCCTTAATGGTAGATCTAGTCTTTATAGATGATGGGGTCTTGGGGGTTCTAGCAACTTCGCTATTTTTACTTTTCTTTTTGCTAGAAATGGAGGCATTAGGTTTATAAATCCTCTTCCTAATTGGTATAGAACTAGAGGGAGAGGCTTCAAGAACATTTTCAGTCCTGGGAATAACCTTGCAAAAACCATGTGGATATTCTTTCCCTTTGTATAACACCTTGGCCTCTAGGGCCAACCAATCTAGGTTCTACCTCATTTAATTACAAAAACTCTTCCCATGTCCCAATTGTTTGTTTGTTTAATTCCCTTTCCACAATTAATTTTATCAAACAATAATGAGAGACAGATTGATCCTTTCCTAATTATAATAAATAAGTTTGCTTCTTTACAATATTAAACAAGAAATTCAGAAGATTTACCTGTCTATAGTCATGTCGCAGATGAGCCAAAATCTTGAAATGTAGTGCATGTGGTACTTATAATGACCTTCATAAGTGAAAACTAAATGATAAATGTTGTTGTCTAGATAAACTCTAATGGCAAATATAATCTGGAGGTTCCTTGCTTCCTATCTATGTCCAGTAGATGATTAGGATACAAACTAAATTGTGCCTTAGCCATATGCAGATAAAATCCTTTACCCAATTTTCTCCTTCCTGGGCTAACCCAGTGACTTCAGTCACCACATCTTCTATAAATTTAATTTGTAGCCCCTTAACCATTGCAAAGCCATCCTTCAACATGCTCAAAAATTGAAGAGCAACCTCCTCATCAAACCCCTTGAGACTGAGGCAGTAGTCTAACCATCCTCTTCTCTTGAACATCTCACAACTAGCTATGTCACCAAACAAAACCTTGTGATCGACTGACTCATATTTCTGAAGATCTGCACCCATTGTTATGAACAATAGATTCATGTTGTTCTTGAAACTCAATAATGGTGAATTGACAAAATTTGTAGAGTTATGACACCAAATGTTACAAACAGAAAAAATGATGTACAATTACTACGTGCTTATTAAATATTTTTAATGCATGAAATCTCATGATATATTTTCTTGCATCAAGTCTCATAATTTTTCACTCATGTACAAGCTTGCCACCCCAAACACATTGCTAATATATCATTAAAAGTTAATCTCGGCTTTTAATGTCCTTAATTTCCTTAACAATGCAATCATGAAAGGACATGTCATCAAACATTTGACAACAACTATCTCATAAGACAAAAATGATAAAGTTTACATGCAATTTGAAAATTTGAAACATGAATATCACTCCCCCATAACTAAGTAAAGGCATGGGTCCCACCAGGCCAGGATATGCAAGAGCAATAAATTCAAACAACACAAATTCTTAATAAATAATGAATAAAATAAAATATATACAAAGTTATGTGGCATGGACCTAGAGAGTATTGCAAGAAAAGTGTTCTAAAGAAGTTTATCTGAATTGATGGAGTGATGGGATGGAATGGAAAGATGGTGAAAAGAGAGGGTGAGGTGGATATTGTGGTGGAGAAATAGCTTTTGAGAAGAAATCATTTATTATGGAAGTCTTGAATGGAATCAAGAATTAGTAGAAGTCAAGGTAGAAGACCCAGACTATTCAATTGTAGGAATGAGTATATCTTCGTTATGCTAGAACTGTTGTAGGAATCCGTTGTGATTGATTGGTTTGTTGTAGAGGTTAAGGAAATTCCCATTGATAAGTAACTTGAATCAAATAGGATCAATAGTAGACAACTGGACTGCTCCATTTGGAAATACAACAACAGTTTCATACAGTCCTCACCAACAAGTTTGAAACTTTCCTAGATTGTGTTGATACTTGGAATCATAAAGAAGTGCCCAATCTCCCAAAATAAACATTTCATCTTTAATGAACTTATCATGTCACTATTTTTGGTGATGTGGGATGAGATATGTGTTATTTAATGTAGATTTATGTCATTCATCAAGGCCATTTAAACTTAGAATTTGGTCTTGTTGTGTAATAGTAAGTTCCATACTAAGCTCTAGAGAAATCCTATATGTTTTATACTCAAACTCCACAAGCATTACAACTGACCTACCATAGACTAGCTCAAAATGAGTGAAACCTATTGTAGATTTCCACATGGTTCTATAAGCCCAAAGAGCTTTAGGAAGGCATGTGGACCAATCCTTCATATGGAGTGCTACTGTTTTGGTGAGAATGGCTTCCAGCTCCCTGTTGGTAACTTCTACTTGGCCATTAGCTTGTGGATGGTAAGGTGATGATTTACCATGCCGACTAGTATATTCCTCCATAAGAGCAACTATCAGATTAGATGTAAACCAAGCTCCTTGATTAGATTGCAACTCCCTGGGGACTCCAAACCATGTAAAGATGGATTCATACAAGAACTTGGCAACATTGTTATCCCTTGGATGCTTCATGGGCTTGGCCTTTGCCCACTTAGTTACATAATCAACACAAGCTAGAATATAGGATTTGCCTTGTGAAGAGGGTTCAATAGGACCTACAAAGTCAATCCCCCATTTATCAAAGGGTGCAACAACTACTTGAGTTTGTAGGGGCATTTCATCTAATTTAGTGGGTCTCCCCATGTGTTGACACTTATCACATTTATTTGTGTATCTAGCTATATCCTTGTGTAAACTTGGCCAATAGTACCTAGTTGTCAATATTTTAAAGGTTGTCCACTTGGCTACAAAATGACCTCTACAGGGCTCATCATGGCATGCCCTCAAGATATCATATGTTTCATCTTCCTTATACAGTGACACATTACTTGATTAGGACAAGTATAAAACATAAATCTAGAAATCCAAGAATATTTAAAGTTCTTTTCAACTAGTAACTTTCTTTCTTTAGCAGAGAAGTGAACTAGCATCTTTCATGTGGTTAGGTAATTTGCAATATTTGCATACCATGGATTTTTTGCTAACAATAGGAAATGGTGTTCATTTGGAAAACTGTCATCAATGGTTGTAGGATCATTAGGGACATGTAACCTAGAGATAAAGTCAACTACCACATTGGCACCTACTAGGTTTATATACTATTGTGATATCAAATTCCTACATAAGTAGCAACCAATGAGCCAATATTCCTAATATTGCAGGCTTATTCATCAAATAATTTATAGCAGAGTAGTCAGTATCAATAAATATTTCATATCCAGTAATATAGTGCCTGAATTTATTCAGTGCATAGATAACTGCAAATAGCTCCTTTTCAGTGACTGTATAGTTAAAATCTGCACCTTGTAAATTTCTACCAATGAAATAAATAACACGTTCAATAGAGTCTGCCTTCTAGTCTAGCATTGCACCTATAGCATAGTCTGAGGCATCTATATGAATGTGGAAAGGCAATCCCCAATTGGGCCCTCTCAAAATTGGTGTTGTGGTGAGAACTTCTTTAAGCTATAGGAAAGATGTAGCACACTCAAAGTCCCAAGAAAATTCATAATCCTTTTTAAACAAGTTATAAAGAGGTGCTACAAGTTGACTAAAATTCTTGATGAATATTCTATAATATCTATCATGTACTAGGAAACTTTGCACATCTTCTACTTCTCTAGCAGAGGCAAGGTACTAATAACCTCAATCTTTTCTGGATCTATTGGATACCTTGTGATGAAATGAAATGACCTATTACTACACCTTCTATCATTATAAAATATTTTTCACTATTTAGGGAAAGGTTATAGTCTTGGTATCTCTTGAGTACCTTCTCTAAGTTGATGTTTGCTTCCTCAACAGTAGTCTCATAAACAATAAAATCATTAGGTAGATCTCCATACAGTCAGAATATATATTAGAACATATACTTATGATAGCTCGTGGGAATGTGGTTGGGGCATTGCACAAGCCAAAAGGTAAAACTGAGGAGGTAAAAGTTCCCCATGGGCAAGTGAAGGTTGTATTTTCTTGATCCTTTGAAGCTATTTGTATCTGATTGTAACCACTAAAACCATCCAGAAAAGAAAAATATTTCTTGCTAGCTAGGTTGTCAAGAACTTGATCTATAGATGCAAAGAGGAAGTGATCTTCCTTAGTGGTTGAATTGAGCTCCCTATAATCTACACAAACTCTTCATTTTCCTCCCTTCTTTGGTACTATAACTAGGGGTGAGACCCATTGGCTATTAGAGATAGTGTAAATAAAACCAACACTTAATGGTTTTTGGAGCTCATTTTTAACTATATCCCTCAAAATAGGGTTAATGTTCCTATAAGGTTGTTAGACAAATTTAAAATCAAGACTGTTGTAGATTTTATAAGTGTAGAGCATAGGATCTAATCCTTTCATGTCCATGTAGTCCCAAACAAATGTTTTTTGATTTTCATATAGTAACTACAACATAATTTTCTGATGGGAAGGTGATAAGGCATTATTTATATTCAACTCTCTTCCTGGACCAACATCCATCTTAATAACCTTATCTATCATGAATAACTGGGCAATAAGAGAAGAATTCATCTCATGAGCTAATAATGAGTGAAGGAATTGGGAAGCTTCTAAATGTTAAGGTGTGTTCAAAGGTGGTAATATGGTTTCTAGGACACATTTTTTTGGAGAACACACTTAAGTCTCTACTCCATACTCATTCATGGTAATGGATGAAATGATCTCATCTTCTTCTTGAGAGGCTACAAATGACTCTTGACCTATCATCATTAGCTAATGGATGGAACTAACCTCTAGATCATCATCACCCAAGTCTAGCTAGATTACTTGGTCATATAGCAATAGTGGTTGATCAGGGGAGTATAAACTCGGGTTTTTAGTATGGATACCATTAGATATTGTCATCTTCCTAGACCAACGAGCTATAAAGGCATCTTCCATAGCTAACCATGGTCACCTTAAAATTAAAGGATATCCACCCATGTTAGCCTTTGGGGAAAGGATAATAAAGTCTATTGGATACTCCCAAGAGTTTAAGTTGACTATGACATCTTCTATCATCCCATCTGGCTTAACAGTAAAACTATCAGCAAGCTAGAGTATGGTTGGTGTTTCTTTGAGACCAATGATATTTTATTGAGACACTTCCTCCTTTGTCATGACATTTATGGATGCTCCTAATTCAATTAAAGCATTTTGAACTTGCATCCCATCAATGGTGGCGGTAACCATAGGACTCCCCAGGTCAGAATATTTGGGTACAATTAATTTCTCCAACATTAAATCAAAGAATTGTCCTAAAACATGAATAGTTTTTGGATCCTTCTTCTTCTTCCTAGTTGTTTGATACATGCTTCCTTGATGGCTTTAGTATAGGTAGGAACTTCCTTGATAGCATCAAGTAATGGTATTTTTATTGTCTTTTACTTCAGTTAATTAAGCAAATCAATTACTACTTGGTTTTCTGTAGGCTAGCCTTGTTCCATCAACCTATGAGGAAACAGAGGTTCTTTGGCTATAGGAAAGGTCTGTTGAAATAATACATCCACTTGTTCAATTGGGGAATCTTCAACTTCAGTTATTATAGGCTTTTCAGGTGAAGGAAGAGAAGTACCTAACCTTAAGTGGATATCATTCAAGGAAATAAGATAGCTTTGTTGTTTTGTTGGCTATTTGGTATTGTTGGGATTAGGATTAGGCTGAAATGGTAGTTGAGTCTACTTAGGAGGAGTATTAGTAGTCATAGGAGGAGGCATTAGAGCCTACTGTTGAGGTGGTGGCATTAGGGCTTGCTGACTAGGTTGTGTATTCCAATTTTGGGGTTGTTGCCAACCCCAATAAGGTTTCTGCCAACCCTACTAAGGTTACTGCCAATTATTATTTCCACAAAAACTAGTATTTTGAGAATTTTCCCACTGATTGTTACTATTATAATTTCGAAGAGGATCTTGTGGCATACCTTGTCTTTGAGGCCATGGCCTTCATTGAGCAACGTAGAGCACCTCTCCATTTTTATCAATGGCTCTAAACTCAATAGGTATTGGTTGGGTCTCTAGGCTTACAACAGACTTGCATCTACAGTTCCTTTGCTTCTCTCTACAATGTGGACAATATTCGGCTAACATGGCATTAACTTTGTCCTTCTTCCTTCTCGTTTGCATGGTATCCAATTGAGTAGCTACATCATTAATGATGTCTTGTTTGAAATTTGATAGCAAATTGGATAGTTGCACCTTTGATACTCCTAAACCACCATTAGATTTATGTGGTAGGTCTCTAAGTCCATTACCTTTCTTCATAATGGCCCTGAAATAATTTAGACATATACTCTATATATTAGTCTAGTTTTTCTGAGTGATATCTCCACCTACCATAAGATTTAGAGCCTCAATACTTCCATTATTTACACCTCTCAGAAAAAGATGTTTCTTTGATTCCTCGTTCAGTTGGTGTTGTGTGTTACACTGTAGGTTGAACATGAATTGTGAGACATAACCTTCCAAGGTTTTATCATCCTTTTGGGACATTTTGAAAATGTCATCCCCTTTTCAAATCTCGACCCCTACAATATTCTTTATACTTTGTAAGTGTTGGTGTAAATAAGTATCTACTTATTACACTTTACTTAAGTTTAGTTAGGTTAATGTATTATTTTATTATTTCTTAGGTGAGACACTAGAGTTTCCATAATTAACTGAGTTGTCATGTAGACAACATAGTTATTCACACTCCCAATTTAGCACATGGCGTCTACAACATAATTTTACATGCTACACCTTTGTAGGCTTATCCTCTCATCAACGTACTTACTCATGTGCTTAATAGAGGATAACTCACACCTGGTGGACATGTGCCTAGTTGTAACACTTATCATGTTTCTGATTCATATGTATTCTAGAAGCATTCTAGAGGCCTTTATATATAGGCACTCTTGTGTACTTTCATACATTGAATGAATATTATATCGTCATTTTGATCATACTCTTTTGGTTTACTATTGTGCTTGTGCTTGAGTTTCTTGGTCTTGGGTGATTTTGCCCTAAGGAAAATTCTTACATGGTATTAGAGCTATACCAAATTCTTACATGGTATCAGAGCTATACCAAATTCTTACATGGTATCAAAGCTAAACCAAATTCTTACATGGTATCAGAGCTGAGGGAGATTCTCTTCACATAGCCATTCGAGACCATTCTTGTTTCAACACCTCAACCCAGATCCAGGGAATCTACAAAAATTGGGACCATCTAGAGCCAAAGCAGACCTCACCATTGCATCTGAAACATCGATTCAGTGAAATTTGACTATAAATTCTCCTATCCAACAATAGTTAAAATTGAGGCAACATTTTTTTTGCAAACTGGCAACCCAAAGGCATGATTTGCAGAATTGGTATGATCATTTTAGATCTGCATATTTTATCATTTGAATCTCTACTATTTTTTTGGATCTGCACTATTTTTCAAAAAAAAAAATTAGCCATCAAGCCAGTAGGAGAGATTTATTGTAGGCAAAGATTGGAGCTTGCAGGTGCTAATCAGATATTGGCATCATATTTAGAAGGTCAAAAAACCCCCATATTGGATTTTGTTTCATCCAAATAGGACATTTAAGGCCAAATCTAGAGCCTTTTTTTTTTTGGAGGTGCAATAGTGGCGACTTAGGAAAAATAATTACAGCAACGATTTTCAAACAACGATATCTCCCTCATACAGACTCCTTTTTGCGAGCAATTTTTTTTGTTTTTAAGTAGAATTTTGTGATCTACATGTTGGTGCAGGTGATTTGAGATCTTTGTTCCTAAATTTTCTGATTTTTGCATCTTCAAATGCTTAGTATGGGCTCATCTAGACACATAATCAGGTTCTTTTTTTTTTTGAAATTTGATTTTTTTTGTCTACTTTCTAGATTTGTAATCAAATTATAGGCTTCTATGGACAGAAATACTACTTTCAAAAATAGGCCCTAAATTGGCATGTGGCTATCACACTAAGTGCCAAATCATACATTGGGGGGGTTGATTAATTATTTCTGCATTTTGGGGGGTGCATACATTTATTGATCTCATGGAGGAGTTTTGTTTCACATGTTGGTTTGGGATTAGACCTCCATTGACAAAAAGGAACTATAAAAAATGGAGTGCTTTAGTCATTGATCATCTAAGAAGGGAAGTATTTCCTTATTTATGTTCCAACGAACTAATCTTTGACAATAAAAGATAGCCACCTATTAATAGACTCTTGAATATTATTATAATGAATATGATTTTTGATCCTTGGCATGTCATTAAAAATTTCATTCACTCGTATGATATGTGGATGGCTCTTTGGAAAGAATATGGAGATCCAACCGTTCCTCCTTTTCTAGATGACATTATATCTTTCGTCAATTCAGTAATGGTTCCTTCAACTCCATATGAGATCCCACCTCCTAATACTCCTATTGATTATATTGATCCAGTTCTAGCCACAGATGCTTCGGATTCAATGCAATAGGAAATTACATGTCTTCCTACTTCAGCTTCATGGGATGACTTCCTTACAACCATTGCAGCATTGTTCATGGAGAGTCACATTGAAGATGTGGGA
Organism: Cupressus sempervirens; assembly: GCA_028749045.1. NCBI lineage: Eukaryota > Viridiplantae > Streptophyta > Pinopsida > Cupressales > Cupressaceae > Cupressus > Cupressus sempervirens. The sequence continues at coordinate 539,425,051 of CM053786.1, read as the reverse complement.
GTTACCATCAATGATATTCATCTTCTCTTTGAGGTGAATACTTTATCCATTGCCACAGTGATCAGTTCATGTACTTCAGTAAAGTAGGGTACACCTAGTCTTCCAGCTCCAACATCTGTGGATGACTTCTTGACAAACATTGAAGGTTTGTTCATGGGGTCACACATAACAGATTTGGGAGACATTCTTGATTATCTACATCTTCTCTTTGATGAAGCAACATTGTCTTTAGTTGTCATGAGGGCTCACTCTGACCATCCTGTCCATTATGTACATCATCAATCTTTATAGGTTGATATGATTGTGGATTCTTATGAATAGTAGTTGTAGGCTTTCTCTTTATTATTAAGGAGAAACTTTGTTCTTTGGGACATGTTCTACATGCATCCTTGCTAGATTTGCACTTCTTCTCAACAGTATTGGAAGGAGCAAACATTACTATCGACACAGGGAAAGTTGAGCAGGTTTCAGAGACACCTTTCATCATCGAGATTCTTTCTACACATTGGGAAAACATCTCACCTGTATCTCTGCTATTGTTTCTTCCAAAGGGGAGGAACATAATTCAAAAGTTATGGATCAGCTTCTACATTGGAGCAGTAATCACTGATCAACACACTACATTTAGGGGCAGAACTACCTTGTCTCCTTCTTCTTCTCTTTTATGGGGGGACTTTTTCCTCTTATGGGGTTTTGTCCTTCTTCTAATTCTCTTTTGTACATACTTGATGTATGTCGTAATGAGGGGGTCTTGATTACTCCATCCATCCATGCATCTTGTTTTTCATCTCTCTTTTTGGGGGAGGGTTTTTCCCATGAGGTTTTCCCTCTTTCTTTGCTTTATGAGAGATTGCATTGCATTATGTACAGCAGTCAAGACCCATCTTGCATTTCATCCTAGCTTTCATAAGCTTAAGTGCATTCCCCTAAGTTACACTTAAGGGGGGGGTGTTGGTGTAAATAAGTATTTACTTATTACACTTTACTTAAGTTTATTTAGGTTAATATATTATTTTATTATTTCTTAAGTGAGACATTGGAGTTTGCATAATTAACTAAGTTGTCATGTAGACAATACAGTTATTCGCACTCCTAATTTAGCACATGGTGTCTACAACATAATTTTGCATGCTACACCTTTGTAAGCTTATCCTCTCATCATTGTACTTACGCATGTGCTTAATGGAGGATAACCCACACCTAGTGGACATGTGTGTGGTTGTAAGACTTATCATGTTGTTGATTCCTATGCATTCTAGAAGCATTCCAGAGGCCTTTATATACAGGCACTCCTAGTGTACTTTCATACATTGAATTAATATTATATCATCATTCTAATCATACTCTTTTGGTCTACTATTCTTGTGCTTGAGTTCCTTGGTCTAGGATGATTTTTCCCTAAGGAAAATTCTTACAGTAAGAAATAAGTTACTCATTGCAGGCCAATCTGCTAAAATGTTGGCACCCAACCCCATGAACTCTCTCAGAGCAACTTCCTTTAGGATGGATGGAAATAGCTTCATCTTGTGAGCATGAGTTGTACAGTCATAACTTTTGCAAAGGATATCAAACTCAAAGAGGAAGGTTTTAGGGTCTTTAGTAACTAGGCCATAGAACTTGGGAAGTGCACCATGTAAGGTATGTTCCTCAAGTTTTGATTATCTTGCTGAGGGGGAATAGGAAAAGGAAATGTAGGCTGAGGCTAAGGCTAATCCATTCTTGGAGGAGGACCTGGCTGTGGTTAATAGATAACAAGGGCAAGTGGATTGTCTTCGTATTCAAGTTCAGCAAAAGGATCATTCAAATGTAAAGATTCTTCATAGGATGAGGGTATTCATTCTTGAATAGCAAAAAAAGGATTTTTCAAAGGGTTCTTCTTCTTCATTCTCACTGTGAGGTTCTTCAAGCTTAGGATTAAAAATATCTTCTTGAATTTTATGAGGAAGAAATCTCCCAAGGAGGTCTCTTCTTCTATGCATGCAAAATAATGCAGAATTTAAACTAACATAATGACTTCACAATCAAGCTAGATTGACGCCATCCCCAACAACAACACCAAAAATGGTTGGTCAATTTAATACCTTAGTAATGAAGGATTGGATATCCTTTCACAATGATTCTATGGTCAGAAAACATCATGTGTTTTACTTAAAATAGTATACTGACTTCATTTAATTTATCAATCTAAGAGTGTAAACTTGAATTGATGACTGCAAAGTATATGCTCAAATTCTTCTTTAAGTCATTACAACTAAAGCAAAGACAATGCTAAAGGAAACCTATGCTAGAAATTGAAATGATAACTTACCTTAAAGATTAAGATAATGTTGCAAATGGTAAACCTATCTATGTACCTATGCTACAAGACCTATTCATTGATTATGTTATCAATGGTTGCAAAGCAACAAAATTCTACCTTACTTAGAAACAACAAGGAATGAAATATATTCAAAGAACAATTCACTCACCAAGTGGCCCCCTTGGATGAGTGAACAGAAAATACAATCAAGATAAGAGATATAAACTTGAACTGTGCATTCTATTCATTCATGGTGAAAGATTACATTTGATTAAAAATAATATCACACTCTGCTACAATGAAAATCAACTTATTCTATTCTTCTTTCCCCACTACGCTCAAAGCTACAACAATTGTTATTTAAAAGAAATTACAACTACTTCCTAAATCTAAGATCACTCCATTAATGAGGATCAACTACAGACTCATAAAGTTTGAAACAGAAACAATATTAACTACAAATAAATCCTCCAAAAATATAGCAAGTTGTGGAAGCTACATTCGTGTGCTACAACAATAGAAAATAATAAATGATTTGTTGCTTGCAAAGGTCTAGCAATCTAGTTGGCTTTGACTTCTTTTATGTTGAAATGTTGATCTTTGAATATCCGTGACAAATACCTGCAAAACAATCAATGCACACACAACCTCCACACACATATTTCTTCATCAATATTAGAGAAAATGTGTAAAGTTCAAATTACCACTCTTGCAAATCCTATGGCTACAGGAGGAAAACTACCCAAAACATAGCATAGATGAGGAAACATTTATCAACATGTAATGCCACTTCATTATACCATTTATGTCCATGGATTCAAGCAAATATAGCATATTTAAACTAACCACACTTCTACTTCATGTGTGTGTGTGTGTGTGTGTGTGTGTGTATACATATACATACATATACATATATGTATATATATGTATATATACATATATATGTATATGTATATATATACATTATGTATGTATATGCATATATACACATATGTATATATATACATATACGTACATTTATGTGTATATATACATATATGTATATATATAACATATACATAAAAACATAAGTTCATTTGCTTGAAACCATAAAGTCATAACTATTTTGCAAGATAACTATTTGAAAAAAAGATAAAAAGAACTTAGAACGACAACCTTTTGGAGCCCATCAATAACCATGAGGGGTGACAAACAAAATCCCTACACTAGCTCCATTCTAGGTATTTGAGCAATCAAATAACATTTTACATGTCCTTTTAGTGAAATACATGATACAAGCATTAGGAAATTCAATATGTATTGGATTATTGTCTTGTAATGGAAGCTCAACAAGTTGATCAGCTATAGCCTATCCCTCAATGTCTTTGTGTTCAACGCACTGAATGTCAAAATATGAGAGAATCATCTATTATTTAATAAGTCATCAAGTAAGCGAAACTTTACTTAGTAGATATTTGAGAGTATCAATTGTTGCAATAATATGTACTGTGCCGAAAAGCATGCAATGTCTAAGTTTTTGGGATGCAAATATCACTGTGAGGCAAGCTTTCTCAATGTTGTTGTATTTTACTTCATAAGCCACCAAAGTGTAACTAATGTAGTATATAACATGTTCCTTTCAATTCTCACCACTCTGTGTTAGTAATGCTCCCAAGGAAGAATTAGTAGTTGGTACATATAAGATCAAAGGTTTCCCTAGTATAGGTGGCATCAATATTGGAGGTTTAGCCAAATATCATTTGATTTGATCTAAGCTCTTCTGACATTCCTCATTCCAAATACATCTGAAGCCTTTGGGTAAGTTTTTATTGAAGGATTGTGCTCTACCAACTAGCTAAGATTTAAACTTCCTAATAGATTGAAGACATCCTTGAAGATTTCTTAATTGACTGATGTTCATAGGAGGAGGCATTTCCATATTGGCTTGCACCTTTTTTGGATCAACTTCTATGCCTTTTGCAGATTTGATGTAGCCTAACAACTTTCCTAATGTGACACCACAGGCACACTTTTGGAGATTTAACCTAAGTTGAAATTGTTCAATGCAGTCTGGTATCAAAATCAAATCATCAAGATGTGTATCCCTTTTCTTGGATTTAGCTAATGTGTCATCAACATAATCTTCCATATTCTTATGCATCATATCATGGAAGATATTCATCATGGCTCTTTGATAAATGGCTCCTACATTTTTTAACCCGAAGGGGATGACATTCCAACAAAAAGTACCCCATGTACATGTGAAAACCATTTTCTCTTGATCTCTAGGGGCAATTTTGATTTGATTGTATCCGAAGAAGCCATCTGTTAAGGAATACATTTCACACCCTGTAGTCATATCCACTATCATGTCTATGTTAGGAAGTGGAAAATCATCATTAGGGCATACTTTGTTCAAGTCTCTAAAATCTGTGCATACACGAATGGACTTATCATGTTTGGACATAGGTACAATGTTGGAGATCCACTTTGCATAGTCAATAGCTTAGATAAAGTTTGCGCTTGAGGGCTTTTCTAATTCTTCTTTAACCAAGAGAGCAACATGTGGGTGCATCTTTCTCAATTTTTTCTTGACAAGTTTAACACTAAGAGAATTAGATAGTGATGCATGATAAGATCTATGTCAAGGCTAGGCATATCTAAATAGGTCCATGCAAATTTTATCTTCTTTTCTTAGAAGAACTTAGTGAAATTCCCTTTTCCTTAGCTGACAGTGATTGAACAACATGAATGATCTTAGGAGACTCTTCTACCAAGATTAATAGGTTCTATAGGTTCAATGAGAACCAAAGATCTATCTTGAAAATAACTTGTCATACTAGCAAGCACCTCATCCTCAGGCACCTCAAAGAGGTTTTCACCCTTAGATACATCTTTATTTTTACTTTTCTGAGGTTCATACATCGCAACAAAGTGGTTTTCTCCATCTGAACACTTGTTTTTAATTTTTCTCTTGATTTTTTTACTAAGGTACTTGATAAATGTTTCTGTCATGTTAATCATTGGTTCACTGGTGGAAGATATCATGTGTTCAATGACATTTAGGTAGCAAGTGATCTCATAGTCATTATGAAAAGATGGTAGTTCTAATCTTTGGTTTTGAGTAGGCCAATCTATAAGATCAAGGTGTATTAATGAGAGGGAAATGGAGGCCTTGATATTGTTGATGTGGAAGGAATTATCTCCAGTGACATGAGAAGTCAAGCCTATAGAGAACTCTCCAAAGGGATCCAAATCAAGAGGAGACCTAGAGGGATCATCGTGATCCACTAGAGCAAATTGCGAGCCAAACTCGTTAGACCCTAGAATAGAATCATTGACTATGTTTGGTTGGGTGACATAAGCATGTATGCAATCCACTCCTAACTCACAAGATACATCTGAGAGAGATTCACATTCATATTCACCAAAATCTATACTTTAGTTCTGGGCTAAAATGTTTTCTCTTATCCTTCCTTTGTTAGGATCTTCATGGTCAGATTCATCATAGTCATGTTGCCTAGACATAGAAGCTTTAACATCATTATGGGTGACTATTGGTTACTCTCCCCAAAGGAGGGAAGCAGGAGGCATGAAATCCTCCTCTTGTAGATTAGTAGTAGCAAAGGGTGGATCTATCCTTTGATTCACTAGTCACGAGAGTCCTTCTATCAAACCTTGGTAATTCATTTTTTATCCCAAAGGCTAGTCCAACAATATCTCTATTTTTGCATCCCTCAGTATGACTTAAGGGTTCTACAAGAGCTTTCTTATCACCATTTAAGGACCCTTGGCCATGATAGCCCATGTTTTTCAATAATTTGTAGCCTTTTCCATAGTGTTTGGGTGATATAGGAGTAGTGATAGTAACCTCCTCAACATCCTCTTCTTCCCTATAAATCCAATCCCTTACAACTTGATCTTCTTTTTCTACTTCTAAAGAAATATAGGACTAAACAAAGGTCCCAAAGACGATTATGGTAGAAGTTGAGGACTTCGTTTTCTCGTAGGGTTTCCTGTAAGATTTTGGAGAGATTGGTAAAGCAGTGATAGAGACTAGAGTGTATTCTCCCATGCCAAGGCTCATCATTTTCATTTTTTTTTCACACACCTTGAGGGATGGTTTGAGCTCATAAGAAGAGTGATTATGAGGAACTAACATTTCAGCAACAATGAGTGTGTTGATAGACATTGAATTATCCCCTAAAATAAGGATCTCAGTACCATTGAATGAGAACTTTATACGCTAATGGTATGCTAGCAACACAATTTGCATGTCATGGATCCATGGTCTCCCTAGAAACATATTATATGCAAGAGAAATGTCTAAGACTTAAAAGAACACATCTTTTTCCACTAGACCCACACATATAGGGAGCACAGTTAGGCCTTTAGAAGGTCATTCAACCTCATCATATGCTTTGAAAATGAGGATCAATAACAAATTCATACATGCCTAGCTATTGAATGACCTTGAGGAGATAATATTCAATCCAACACCATTGTCTATCAGGACTCAACAGATGTGAGTAGAAAAGATTTGGACTTTGATGTCAAGAGTTAGTTGTTGGGATGACTAAGGATCTTTTCATCCTCTTCAGAGAATGTGAATTAGTGAGGTGAGGAAATATGATTGACAATAGCTTGGAATCGTTCAACATCAATATATTGTGGGAACATTGGTTGTACGTAAAGTTTTTTCAAGAATCTCCTTGTGTAAATGAGATAGTTCTAGCAACTCAAAGATGGAGATTTGTACAAAGGCTCATTGCAACTGACTAACAATATCATAATTGGATATAGCTAGAGTAGCTACTTGTTTGGATGATGATGCATTCTTAAGATCATTTAAAACTTTGAAGACAACCTTTGATTGCCTCCTAGTGACAACGTTGAGTGTTTCACCATGTGAAGAGGAAAGTTCTACAATCGTAAGAGTTACCTTAGGTCTAGTGTCTCTAGAGTTTTGTTGAGCATTATGTGTTTTTAAGACTACCTTAGGCTTCTCATCATTAGTGTCATAGTTGGGCTCCTTGTCAAATTTAGGACCCATCATGTAGATATGTTCAATAGGTTCTAGCATGTTTATGACATTGTGTGCATCATTGTAAGTGTAATTGATCTTTTCATCATGGTTTTTCTTGTTAGCATGAGATGATTCCCCTTTTTCATACTCAAGTAATGATTGCTTGAAGGCTTTGTGGTTAGAATTTTTAAATAACCCATTAGTTATGACTTTGCCTCCATTAATGAGGTCTTGGATAACATCCTTAAGTTTGAAGCAATTTTCGGTGTTATCTTCCTTCCTCATATGATAATTGCAAAAATGGTCACCCCCCCCCCCCACAAAGTAGGCTTGACAAGTGGGTCATAGGGTTGGGAGTTGTTTGGAAGTGTAACAAGCTTATTTGAAAGCAAGGTCTTTAGGATCACCTCATAGGATTCTATCGTTGGTGTATAGACACGCTTTGGTTTAGATGATTTCTTGGTTTTGTCAAAGGTTTAGACTTTGAAGTCCCTTGTTGTTTGGCAACATAGATAGCATTAGAAAATTTGAAGGTTGATTCCTTGGTCTTAAGAGCATCCACTACTCCATCATTGATGACATACTTGTTTTTGTTCTAAGGTTTGTTTTTATCCTTGCCATTCCCATTCCCATTTTTGTCCCTTTTTAGCACAATGTCACCTTTCTTATCAGCAACATCCTCAATACGGTATGTGCTTTCAATCATGTCATTGAAGGATGTGAACAATTGTTTCCTAAGGTCAACGTATAGTTTAGGTACAAGTGTATTGACAAAAATGTCAATTTTCTTAGGAATCTACTAAGGGTACCTGGAGTGTAAAGATCTCCAATGTTGGAGGTACATAGAAAAAGGTTCACCTTGTTTTTGCTTGATATTGCACAAGTCCAACATGGTGATAGGATGTTGAATGTTATACAAATATTTTTGAATGAACTGGTGTGCAAGTTCTTCAAATGACTTGAAGGAAGGTGACAACTTTGTGAACCGTTCCATAGCTTGTCCCCTCAAGCTCACAGGAAACAATCTCATAAGATAAGTGTCTTCATGCATAAAGTCCATGCTAAGGGCATAGAAGTGTCTTACATGATCATGAGGATCACCATTTCCATCATATTTGTCATATTTATGAGCCTTTATATCCTTGGGAAATGGGACCATGTAAAGACTTTTATCGAATGGAAGAGCACATATTGATTCTACAAAAGAGGTCTTGGGTTGTTCCTTGAAAACTTGTAATTGAGTGAGTTGATTTTTAAGTTCTCACATCTCTTCTCAAAAGATTTCAGCTTCAATAGGTTCTCATTTTTGGATGAATCTTTGTACATCAAAGTCATGAATAACTTTCCATCCCTTAACTGTTATGTATTGAAAATATTGGTCATCATTTTGTTCTAACGCTTTTAGCATCAACCTTTGGGAAACCTCATCTTGTTGAAATCTCATGAGATCTTTGCTACTGATTTCATCATTGACCTCACTTTTGTATATGATTGTGAGTGTCTAAGGGGTGATGGACACCCTCTAGCATTAATTCTAGGAGTTTTAGGCAGCATGTTGTTTTCATCATTGCCACTAAGAGGAATGTTATCAAAGGGATTGCTATAGTAACCATGTCTATTTTTAGTGTTACGTGCATGAGTATCAACCTTAGCTTGATGATAACATCTTTCTTTAGTGGCCATACATATAGCCTCTTGTAGTTTTTCTTTTTCTTGGCATGCTTGTTCTTCTAGATGATGTTTCCTCTCTTCGAGATGCATGGTGAATGAAAAGTTGTCTTCAACCCTAGGAGTATCAAAAGGGTTCTCAAAGTTATAGAGTGGATTATGCCAAGTGTTAGCTTCTTGTGGCTTATTAGAGATAGGTTCCTCTATACAAGGTTGTATGTGAGGATGCCTAGTTGGAGTTACTAATTGTTCAAAGGTGAAAGAAGGAGGACTTCCTTGACCGACTTGGAACCTAGTTGCAATTGGTATGTAAGGACATGTCTTTGTCTAATATTATGAGGTAAATTGTTTTAGATTTGGAGCTTGTATGGTCAAGAACGACCACTTGTCATAGATAGAATAAGTGAGTAGCTTGTCAAGAGTGCTCAAGAATTTACAACACCAATGACTCAAGCCAAGAGGATGAACAAGAAACTTGATAATAAATAGCTAGCATGGTAAGGTAACCAAATTTTGACAAGTGATCATTAGCGACATTTTTAGCTCACATCTGATAAACTAGACCCATCTTTTCAACTTAGAACAATACCTAACATGAAGATTTTAGACCAGACTCAGATAGGACAAAGTGGCAATACCCCTAAATCAACTATGATGCAATTCTAACTTAGTTTTAGAAGCAACAAAGGCTAAGAGATACTTCTTAGAAGATCAAGCGATACAAGATCAACAACAATTACCATACGATGGACTTTTCTAGAGTAGGGAAATACTTTTCACTCATGTGATACTTTTCCTTAAGTAGTATGATAGACTTGACAAGTAACATACGATAGAGTTCATAATAATGGTACAATACTTTGACAAGTGAAAAATATTGCATGATATTTCTTAGAAGGTCGTGCGATAGAGGGTTAGTGAACTATGAAAAATACAGTTTAAAGCTTGAAAATCCTATGTTTCAGTTTGGTTTTTTTGAATGTCTCATACCAAAAAGCAGTTTTGATAGTATAGGACTTCAATTTGCAGTAGAAAATGTCATGATTTGAAAATAGTAAGGGAAAATTCACGTCTCAAACAGTTGGACAAGGGACAAAGCAACCTCACTAGCACAAGCAATTGGGACATTCAAAAGAAAAAGTCCTACTAACATTAATGAGATGTTTGATGTTCAAGAACATTTACATACATTTATTCACATATAAAGACAGATGTGTAATGTCCCCGTCTTTTTAGCAACTCAGTGGAGTTCTTAGCCTTTACATTCTTCAAAGGCTAAGTGAAGAAATAAGGAAAAATTGATTAAATTAATTTCTTATAAAGTCATTAAATAAATTAAAATAAAAAGGTGACTTTATATTTAATTAATTTAACTTTCTAGAAGCACAATTAGTTATTGTATTGCAAGGGAGAAGCTTCTAGAAAGTGCATTAATTATTGGAAAGGGGGAAGCCTCTAGTAATTTAATTTTCTAAAAGCACAATTAATTATTGTATTGCAAGGGAGAATCTTCTAGAAAGTGCATTAATTATTGGAAAGGGGGAAACTTCTAGTGAATGCAATTAATTAATATTTTATTTCCTTCTAGAAGGGTGAAGGAAAAGTATAAATAGAGGTGAGAGCTTCATTGTTTATCATCTGATTATTGTGAAGGGCATTTGATAAGAACTTGGATGTGTGAGTTATAGATCCGTTCTTGGCATTAGAGGACATCTATTCACTCTTGTGACATTCTAGACATCGTTCCCTTGGGGTTTGGCCTTTGGAATTCATTTCTATCCACTCATTAATAGGCAACTTGGACACTTTTCTAGCTATAGGTAGATTGGGTGTAATTATTGGTTCAATTTTTTGGGCATTTCTAGGTGTCCATTACAGTGGTATTAGAGCCCAGCTTTCCTATCATCCTATGGGGTAGGAAAATATTAATTATTGTTAGATTTTCTATTGCATTTGGAGTGACCAGTACTCTCATATTTTCTAGCCATAGACAGACGTAGGAGGACTGGTAGCTCTAAAAGTCGATGGTGTAATGACGAAATTAGTGCGAAGATGAATGCTTTGTAGGAGAGTATGGAGAAACTTGGGCTTCATCAATAGAAATTGAGGGAGAGCTTTTCGGATCCAGAGATGATTAAAAGTGCAACAAGGTATATGGTTTCTGCTTTTAGAAGGTAGAGACCAAGGTTGCAAGGAAGAAAGCTTGAGTTTTCCCCGCCAAGAATCCTTAATGCAAATGTACCTATGTTTAGTACGACACCTGCTAGTCCTATCTATAGTGTTGATGATGGACTTATTTCACAGGGACATGCAGTTGTGTTAGTGACAACAGAGGATAGAAAAACTAAGCTTCAACAGGTTGAGACTCCCAGAGTTGTTGCTACAGTTAGTGCAGAGATAGTTGATGCAGTTTTTACCACTAATACTTTTGACTCTCTCAAGGACACGATTATTATTGGAGATTTGTATAATGTTGATGATTATGAGTTTTCATCAACTACAGATTTGGTTCAATTTTCTCTTACAACAGTTAGTGTTGTTCCTTTGTCCATATATGTCGATGCGGTTACACCTATTGTTGATACAATTTAGTGAGTTTGCTATCTATTTGATTTTATTAGTTTGAGAACCAATATTATTTCAGTAGTGGTTTAATATTTAGTTTTCATATATTCCTTCTTCTTCATGTTATATGGTTTCAAAATCTATGCAAAAACATTAGAATCTTTATCAACAGTTGGTATAGTTCTTGGGAATTTTTAGGGTGCCCATTACAGTGGTATCAGAGTGATTTCCTACCATCCTATGGGGTAGGAAATTTATATTGTTATCAGATTTGCTATTACATTTGGAGTGACGAGCACTCTAGCATTTTCTAGCCATGGACAAACATAGGAGGACTAATAGTTCTAGAAGTTAGTGGAGTAATAATGAAATTAGCGCAAAGATGAATGCTTTGTGGGAGACTATGGAGAAACTTGAGCTTCATCAACAAAAATTGAGGGAGAGCTTTTCAGATCCAGAGACAATTGAAAGTGCAGTGAGGTATATGGTTTTTGCTTTTAAAAGGTGGAGATTGAGGTTGAAGTTTTCCCTGATAACAATCCTTGATGCAAATGTACCTATATTTAGTATGACACTTGCTAGTCTTATCTGCAATGTTGATGATGGACTTACTTCACAGGGACATGCAGTTGTGTTAGTGGCAACAAAGGATAATAGCACCAAACTTCAATAGGTTGAGGTTCCCAGAGCTCTTGCTATAGTTAGTGTAGAGATAGTTGATGCAATTGTTACCACTAATACTTTCAAGTCTCTCGAGGAAAAGATTATTATTGGACATTTGTATGTGAGAACTCGTGGTGTTGCTACAATGTAGGAGGCAGTTGCTTCCTCAGGAGGGACCAAGACATGTATAGAGGCACCCAGCTATGATGTTGGTGATGTGGGTGTTTTAGCGGAGTCAGTAGATGTGGGTTTATGCTCTAGTATTATTGATTCACAATTTGGTGTTGAGTCATGTGTGTAGAGTCAGGAGTCCACATATGAGGCTTTTTCAAGGGATGGCGATGCAAAAATAGTTGGATTAGGAGAATGCGAGGATATTGTCATATTAGCAGCCACTTCTATGTCAGTTAAACCATCCAACGAGGAGTTTAGCAGTATGCATGCAGTTTTTGATGTGTGTTCTAATGATGGTGCACATGTTGATGATTATGGGTTTTCATCAACTACAAATCCAATTCAATTTTTTGTTGCGACAGTTAGTGTTGTTCCTATGTCCATACATTTTGATGTGGCTACACCTATTGTTGATATAGTTGGCATGAGTGCATATGGTTCACCTGTAGCTACATCTTTTTTAATGCATGTTGGTGATGATTAGGATTCTAGTTCAACATGTATTATGTGGGTGGATACAGGGAAGAAGAGATTTCATAGATCTTCTACGGAGTTGCCTTCTAGTAACATTTTGACTTCTACATCATTAGCACAAGTTTTAGGTTCTAGGTTGTAGGACATGTGGTTGGTCTTGATGATGCTAGTTTGCAGTTGGTTTAATGTCCACAAGAATGTCACATGCTACTTCATTTGGGATTCGGGTGGAGGTTGGTGTTCATTGTGTTGTTGGATTGCTTGAGGACAAGCGATTTCAAGGAGGGTGGACTGTAATGTCCCCATCTTTTAGCAACTCAATGGAGTTCTTAGCCTTTACATTCTCCAAAGGCTAAGTGGAGAAATAAGGAGAAACTGATTACATTAATTTCTTATAAAGTCAATAAATAAATTAAAATTAAAAGGTAACTTTATATTTAATTAATTTAATTTTCTAGAAGCACAATTAATTATTGTATTACAAGGGAGAAGCTTCTAGAAAGTGCATTAATTATTGGAAAGGGGGAAGCTTCTAGAGAATGCAATTAATTAATATTTTATTTCCTTTTAGAAGGGTGAAGGAAAAGAATAAATAGGGGTAAGAGCCTCCTTGTTGAGCATTAGATTATTGTGAAGGGCATCTAATAAGAGCTTGGATGTGTGAGTTATAGATATGTTCTTGGCATTAGAGGATGTTTATCCTCTCTCGTGACATTCTAGACATCATTCCCTTGGGGTTTGGCCTTTGGAATTCATTGCTATGTATTTAATTTTATTAATTTGAGAACTAATATTATTTCAACAATGGTTCAATCTTCAGTTTGCACAAATTCCTTCTTGTTCATGTTATATGGTTTCAAACTCTATGCAAAAACATTAGAATCTCTATTAGTTGTTGGTTCAGTTCTTGGGCATTTCTAGGGTGACCATTATAGATGCGAAACAATACTACCTAAGGTCACGATTCATTACTCAATGCCTTGGCCACACTTGATGCCCCTTCGCCTCACACCAAGTGGTTTCCCATGAGAGATATTGCCTTTGTCATGGAGATTCCATTAATATAACCAAGGGGACACAAATGGTGAGTGTAAAATCTTGTAGGTAATCCACTGGGATCAGTCCTTGCACCAATATGTTCAGCAGAAAAATAAACTAGCTTCTAGCCTATGGTGATTAGAAAAGGCTTCTGTTCATAACACTCTCGGTGCTCCCAAAATGGGATATCTTACCTTGCGGTAAGTAATGGACCTCGTGGACACAAGAGTACCTTATGTCTTATTGCCTAACATTTTCCTCATGGTTCCAATCCCACAAGTACTCACACTAAGCGAAGACAAGCACTATGTCTACCAAGGTTTTGTATCCTTGATAGCCTTGAGTTTATAGTGGGTCAGAATAGTCGGGTTCACTTATCCCCACTTGGGTCGTTCCTCTTGGTTGCTCAAAAGCAGGCCCTCTAAAAGATTCTAGACTACACAAAATGGATTCACTTTTGGAGGTCAAGATTTTTTGATTCACCACAAGGGTGAAGACCATACTCTCCTATTCTAATCATTTCCCCCAAACATACCAAGAAGCTCAATTATCCCACTTACTTTCAAAATCTAATGGTTGGTCAATATTTTTGATTCACCCCAATAGTGAAGAGCATACTTTCCTACCAACAAAAGATCCTAATTGCAAGTTTTATGTGCCTACAAAAATGAACAAGTATAATGCTGCACACAAAATAAAGGAAATACAAGCACACTTGTTTGTTTGTTTTTATGCTTTTAGGCAACCCTATAAACAAGAATTAGTAGCCTCTTAGCATTGAATGTTTGACATGTGTTCTTTTAAAGCAAATTTGCAAGCATTTTTAGAGCAACCCTACAAACAAAAATGTTAGTTCAACAAAGGGTTAGTCCAACATAAGGTAAAAACCTACAACAAGCCTCTTCTACATAGTGAATAAACCTAAGCAATCTAAAAAATAGAATGCCAAGGACTTGAAATTGACCAAATGACTCAAACAACAAGAAGTTCCAGGCAAGGCGATACCTTTTTGTTGATAGAGTATCATATGATAGTTCGGTTCTGTGTGATATTTTCCAATATACTCGTGTGATAAAACTTACATTGCTAGTGCGACAAAATTTTGAATAGTCATGCAATACTTTCACTGGTAAAGTATTGAACTATTGTACTGAGAAATATTGTACGATATTGATAAAGTATCACACAATAATTATGACTTTAGAGAAAAAAGGTACAAAACATCAAGCAATGCAAGATAAAAATGCAATAGAGAAGCAAAACCAAGACATTCTACCCCATAGTGGGTGCCAAAAATATACACTAAGAAAGTGCACCTCCCTAAACCCTTCTACCCAAGGTATTCCATAGATTGGAATGCTTGAATGACAACTTAGAGCTCCCTATCCATGGAGTACAAAGGTGTGTGCATAAGAATATAACGAACACTCAGTTGAGCCTTAGAGATGCAACCCTTGCTAGTAAACCATACAACGAGAGAATCTTTAGACAAGAAAGAGTGATAATATCAAAGAGCTCTCAAACATGCAATGCAATAAATCAACTATACTATGATGGAATACAAGGATGCAACTAAGTTAAGAAAAATGAGAGTATTACAACCTTTTAATTAAGCTAAGTGATCTAAGCTAATGCAAAAGGAAAGATAAACTATTGCAAATGAATCTAAACTAGGATGAGAATGCAAGAATGAGACAAGAAGCAAGTTCTCCAAAGTTGCTCTAAGAAAACTTGTCAAGAAACCTGTAGCATAACAATAGCTCAAAATCAAGATTCTTAGCTCGAAGGAGAGAGCTCTCCCTTTTAAAGGTGTATAGATGATTGAGATCAAGATCAAGAAGTGGATGATCAAGGGTGGGAGTTGACTTATAGCATGATCCATGTGCAAGATCATTTTGACTTGTGAGAAAAAGTTGACTTTTCATGTGAGACAAAGTCTTTTCTTTTAATTTGTAAATAGGGAAACAACTTTATGCGTGCACATTAAAGTGGGTTAGAAGAATGAGGTCTTTTATTTAATTAAAAGGGGACATGTTCTTTTAATCAAATACGAGCTTAGGATATTATAGTCAAACTATAGGTCAAAATCAAATAAATTGATTTTCAAAAATTTAGCTTAGGTAAATGATTAAATAATTTAGCCAAAATGTTGAGAAGGGGGCTAATAGTCTTAGTGACCATTTTTAGGTGATTACAGGCTCAAACTAGAAACCAATCACATACAAACTTGGTCAAAGAAGGAACCAAGTATCAATAAACATCTGGTTCAGTTGGCACATGAAGGAACTTGGTAGTGACAAAACTCGATCACCACATGAACTTAGTTGATACTGGGTTGTTCGATAGTAACTGTAACTCTGTCATAACTGGAGCTTGGCAACAACTATAACTCGACTTTCATATGCAAAATGAACAAAGGTGAGCAGGATCGTAAGGCAACCTAGGATACTCTTGCATCACAATTTCTCGCTCCAAACATTATGAATCCAATCGTTCATTAATTTCCTTGACGAAATGCCATTCATGTCTTGAGGAGCCAAGAACATTGCCAAATTCCTAAGTCTATTTTTTCAAAATCCATTGCTACAATCATTAATGCATTTGACTTAATAAAAATAGGTTTGGCATTAGAAATCTTACATCCCTTATCTTTCATTGAGGCCAAGGTGGTTCAAGTTGGGGTTGCTTGTAGAAGTACACAAAATCCAAGATATGGACTTTACCTTCAACCACTTCTTTAAAGCTTCTCGGAGTAGGGTTTCTTCCTTCGTCACTCATCTTGCTAATTCCATTGATAATATTGTTTGAGCTCATATAAGGCCATGGAGATAGCTTATAAAGGCTATGGTACAATAAATGTGATGATGAGCCTTTTGATAAAAGGAAGACCTCCTCAAGTGACATGCCTCAATTGTAGAGCTGAACTCAATAGAAAACCAATTTTCCATTATACGTTTCCAATTTCACCTATTTTTTATATTCTAAAATATTTTGTGGATTTTTTCCGAACTTTTAAATCTTTTGTTATGATTCTAATTAAAAAATTATTTATGTATTATTGAGATATTGATATAATTAAAAATTTAAACAATACTATATCTTTTGATAATATAATATAATTTTATTATATATAATATTATAATTACAATTAATTATTAAATTAAAAGGCAAGTACTTCCACTACATGACAATTTATTTTTCTATTTCATACGAGTTTCTATTTCTATGGGTAGGTGTCGAATATCAAATACCAAGGAATAATAGGTAGTGGATATTATTTAAGCCTATTTTTCACACAATTAACACAAATTATGCTTTGGCCAAAGCGATGTTCCATATTTTGATATCGTATATACATTTCATACTTTCTCCCTTCTACATCATTGTGTAGATTCTACATTATCATAAGTGAAATGTAGACATGTCACAACATTGCATCATATTCAATTTGACTTGCTAGTTTTGATTTAATAGGTTCCTTGTTCAGTGTCAGGTGCTCAAATTTTTGTGTTGAGCATCGAGGGAGCTAAACACATGTGGTTTGGCAAAAAAAAGCCTCCAAACCCCATTCTCATCCTTGATCATAACATATGTGCAGTAGTTTGTGGCTAAAGGAGGTAGAATTATTACAATATCAATTCATCTCGTGTCGATGAATCCAACCTATTGGTTACCTATTGTATCTATCTTTTGATATTTTAAGATGTTGGTCACAATTAATGTATGTTAATAATGGATTATCTCTATTGCGAGAAACTACTTAATAAAGTTTCTTTTATCTATCATTACTTACTTTTGACGAGGAAGTTTGAAGAATTTTTTGGATATTTAGTCATAGTTGGATTTGTGTACCTTAAACTAAAATTTGTGTATGATGAGTTCTTCTTATGTTAATTTGGATATATTAACAAGAGGGGGAATAGCTAATACACATACATGGTCTAATACATGTTATAAAATGTGAACAAAATACACCTATAGAAGTGCATTGAAAATGCCCCACCAATGCATGTCTCCAAGAAGATGCCTCTAAATTTTAAAAAGTAACCACTCATGTGATGTCACATTAGTACACCATTCAACACAACCTAGTGCACAACCATTAGCCTTATCACTTCTTAGGATCAATTTGGATACCTTCATGAAAAATGTTGCATCATATTTGGCTATTTGGCTGTGACTTTTTATTTTTTAGTAGGAGACTTGATAGGTAAACTTAAAAAAAGATAGATTAATTTAAAATTTCTAGATAACAGTTTGACAAACACAAATTTTAGGCAAGCATGTCCTAGCTCCTCTCCCATATACTCAATATCATACATATAGTGATCCCTGTAAGCAATGAAATTGACCATGCTAATAATATAAAGTTGATTTTCTTTATGAAACTTGTAGAATTGAGGCCCCATACATCCAAGATATTCAAACACCAAAGTTAAAACATAGATAGATCTTCAATTTATAAAATAACTCTCATTACCTCAAAATGAATTAGTCAAAGGTGTTGCTCTATCAAAAAGGTATATTAGAAGAAAAAAATTTCATAATCATAATGACTTAGTCAAAGGTGTTGTCATATCAAAAAAATATTAAAAGAAAATAATTTCATAATCATAAAAACAATTCCAAGAACGTAGATTGGAGAGAGAAAAACCACTATGATATTAAAACTAGCAATCACACCTAAGGGTTCAATGAGTACGCCAAATTATAATTAGGGTGCAATAGGTACACTGAAGAAATATTGAAAGATATTTAGGAAAAAAATGTGTTCTTTCTTTCATATAATGGTATTAGTAATAAGATCAATTAAGGACCTATTTAGTCAATGATATTTTCCCAACCCTAAGATGAAGTAAGGACCTATTTAGTCAATGATATTTTCCCAACCCTTACCCTTATCATGACATAAAGCCAAATCATACCCTGTCCCTAACCATAATAAAATCTCTAATTGTAATCAGACAAATAATCAGATTAATAAATCTAACCTTATTCATAATCTGTAAACTGTATTCACAACCCTAATTCCAACTTTAACTCTACCTCAACCCTAACCTTGATTGAAAAATTAAATCCCAATCAAAAAGAAAATAATAAACCAAATTCAACCTTAACCATCACTAAACCTAGAATATACTCCTAATCCATAACCCAAAATAGTAGTTTTAAAAATAATTTTATATTGTATAAAATAATATAAAAATGATATTGTCAAATTGTCCTTAATATCTAGATAAATTCAAACTTTAAACTTCTATTTAAAATTATTAAATTATTTGTAATAAAACAATCAAAATTTAAATAAATGTAATATCCAAATATATTGTTATATGTAAAATAATTACCAAACAATATTAGAATGAAAATAAATGCATCTAAATTTTTTCCAAATTATCTTTTATATCTATATAAATTTAAAATTTAAAACTCTAATTAAAAACATCAAATTATTTGTCATAAAAATCAAAATTTATATAAATGTAATATCAAAAAATGAACAATAATACGATTTGTTGAAATGTCTATAGTTTTGTATTAAACATAACATTTGTTTTTAAATTTGATTTTATGATTATTATATTAAAAAATATATTTTCAACGAAAAAGTACGGTGAATATCATAAAGTAATCGGGCTTTTCTTATTACGTCATAGCTTAACATATCGGGGACCGCGTTAAATTAGAATAGAGTAAATCAAATTGTTTTGTAAATAGAAACGCTTCAGAGAGGGAGCCGGTAATAATGGTACCAGAAGCAGTGGTAGAGTAAACCTAAAAATGATTGGTGAACCGGTACCAGCAGTCAAATATACTAAAAATAATAGACGGCTAGAAAAAGAGAAGAAAAAACAAAACAAACATATTCATATGATGCAGAAAAGCACATGGATGAAACAAAATGACAAATGGATGCAAAAATGGGATATCAACATCCAAACTTGCCTGGATAACATTAAAGAAATAAAGAAGTTTGTCAATGAAAAATTTCGCAATATTCTGTGGACAAGACACATAGGGCGGAAAAAATCTTATTACATTAAAGAATTTAATCCCACTTCTAGTCATGATGAAAAGGCCTATATAAGGGCACCTATTAACTGGAAAGCAAAAATGTTGATAGCACAAATTAGAACTAGTTCACATCAGCTGCGATGTGAAACTGGTAGATGACAAGTTCCAAAGGAAGAGTGGGCAGATAGAACATGTTTATTCTGCAATACGGGAACAGTTGAGACAAAGCAACACTTTGTCAAGGAATGCCTAGCTTACAACGACATCAGATCTGATTATACAAAAATTTTGCAGAACAAGGACTTCAACTATTTATTCGAGGAAGATCAAGTGAAGAGAACAACAGATTTGATTATCAAAATTCAGAGAAGAAGAGACAAGTTAACCAAAACTTTACAACTGACTAGTTTGGCTCCTGACTTGGGAGGGTGATTGTATGGGTCCCATAGGCTACTTTAGTCTCGTGGACGTCATTAAAATCTATCATATCATATCATGCATTAATATAACCAATGATGATTATATCTATAATTTTAAAAATTAAAATTAAAATCCTTAAAAACAATTCCTAAATGTCCAAAAAAACCGACAGATTTGCAAAGATCTTGTAGCCCTAGAACGAATTCCGCCGCGCAATTTTTTATGCATGAAATTTGTATTGAAGAATTTATAAAAATGGGAGTTTTGCTATATTTAACTTCTGCGAAAGACATTACTTTCCTCTCCTCTCTATCTGTGGTTTGGGGGGTATTTTGACCCAGCAATTTTCTCTCTTTTCATGTCTTTTCTGGCTCTTTCATTGCAGAGAAGGGAAGGAGCCCGTCTACTAAAAACTTCTGGTAAAGCCTCAAGAACATGGGAACGCCCGAATTTCCTGACCTGGGGAAGCATTGCACTGTTGATGACTGCAAGCTCGTCGACTTCCTCCCATTTACGTGTGATAGATGCCATCAGGTTTCAATTCTGTAATTTAGATCTGTTATTTTGTGTTTTTCAAGCTCAAAGATGATGGTTGAAGGGAATGTAAAGTCTAGCGTGTAACTATTGTGAATTTGTGTCAAAAATTACATCTAATTTTCCAATGCGATTTAATCCAAGATCTTTTTCAACGATTACATCGACCCATTTTGCAATTGCTAATTTATCAATCACTTTTCGCATTTGCATAATCTATTCACGAATAGAAACCAGTGCTTTTCCTCCTACAGTTAGATCTGAACTCAATGATTTTTGAAAGAAAAATGATCATGTTTTGCTTCTCCAGCCCTTGATCATTTACTTTCGCACGAATCTGCTAGCCTGGCTGATGTCATGATCACCTGCACTTATTACTTTTTTGTATATGCGCTTGCCCTGATTTGTGAACTTTTTTGTTTGTTGCTTATTATCCTCGGATGGATTTTAGATTTTTATACAGTCGCCAGGAACCTCCTGTATAGAAATGAGGACCATCATCATCCTCTTGACCGCGTAATCTGCTTTTAATTTTTCTAGATAATTTAATCATACATTCATTTACTTCACCCATACAATGGTTTGAAATGGCTATCTGTATCCTCACATATCCAGGTGACCATGGATTTTTGTATTGAAATACAATGGAAAAATGGAAGAATACACATCTTGTCTCAATATTGTTGTTTCATAATTCTGTATGTAATGTAGGTGGCAGTCAGGGGGATTTAAATACGTGTAAACAGATTGTTTTCTTACTAAATTCTATTTAGTATTGATTGACTATTTTTGAAAAATAGGGCTCTGAACTAGCTTGCACAGGCACTATTGTCTTCAAAATACTTTTATGAGTCTTGCGTCTATAATTTGCTCTCGAATTCAACCAAGATGAATTAGGATTCTCAATTCACGTAGGCCCGCTGTATTTTTGTCTAGTCAACCTTTTTAGGGTCAGGTTGTGTCGTTAATTTTCCATCATAAGCATTATTTGGATGATTCGATTGGAGGACTTCTGCTGTCAACAATGCTTATTGTTTTTGACCTCCTAGGCTTTCACAGAGGATACTTCATTCTTCCTTTTTAATTTCTATCCATTACAAACATTAAAGTTCTGGGTACCGTATTTTCATCTTTCTTCTAATTTGACTTAAATCAGTATCTACATCCGGTATGTTTTGGAAACACTCTCATTCCTGTGCGGTTGTTGCTTTTGCATATCTGAATTTAAGCATTTTGGCTTTTGAGAATTTGTGTGCAAGCAAAAAGCCTGTCAACTGCGCTTATTGTATCTGTATGATATTCAATCTATTGAAATAGCAGTATAGGATTAACTAAACATTGCAATTGCAATAATATTCTGTAGCAAGCATTTTACACTAACTCATCATTCAGTCAAATGAAATTTTGCAACTTTTGAATTAATTTTTGTGTGGCAGCAATCGATTCTTGATTTCATTTTTGTTATATCTTGCTTTTTTCATTTTCATTTTTATTTTTTGACTTATTGAAGTGTAAGAGTTTCTCATTTCACTTTTTTTTGTTTAAAGATGCTAATCATAGTCTACTGTTGCATCTCTGGCCCCCAGGGACATGTCCCTGCCCAAAATGATCCTGTTCCCTATAAGGAATGTTTTGGGGAGGCAGGGATGCGTAAGAAACATCCCCATCCTGTCCCCCTTTTTGTCAAACTTTTAGAAATGCCCCTGGGATGTCAAAAAAATTGCAGGGAATAGCTAGCCACCCCTAGTTGTGTGCCCTTTTGCCCTGGGGATGTCTAGTTTCCCTAACACCTAAACAGATTTTAGTTTCTATTTTGAAACAAAACTTTTAACCTAAGGTCTGTTTGGTTAATGATATCCAAATCTAAGATGTAAAAAAAACTGAAAATAGTGTGCATCATGAAGGTATGTGTGGTTTTGGAGGGCTTCATTTGGGCTTGGTGGTTGGGGCTCCACCGCTCAATCCTGCTAGGGCTGTTGCCCCTAAATCCTAACAAAACTATGAGTCTGACCAAGTAGTCAATGATCAATCATGATTACAAAATCTACAACATATGTTTACCCTGATCCAAATCTTATCATCTTTGCAGTTGAAGTCACTGTTAAAGATTATTTTGTTTCAGGCCTTGGATAGCTTGCACAGTATATAAGGACTCCTACACACAAATTTTGCATTCTCTAGTCATTATGCTGCTGAATATTAGTTAATTCGTAGCTGGCGGTAAATGCCACTTTCGTAATGTCCTAGCCAAGGCCACATTGCAACACAAACAGTTATCTTTTTATTCAACCATTACTCTTTGCTAAGGAATTTGACAACAGAACATGCAGTCTTGAAGGATTTAGGAAAGCTTCAGTAACAAATCCCTCTCGTATATTTCACATACCAATCAGGCATGTCTTTATTTAAGGACGATATAATTGCTTTTCAATTATCTATGCTTACAAAAGCTTTATAAACATCTATGACAAATGCTTGATCTATATGATTTTTTTGAAATTTATTTATAATTTTTTATATTAAAGTTTCCTCTATTTTCTAATAACTTCCCCGTGAAATAAGGGCCTTTGAAAAAACCTGTCAGGGAAACATGTCCCCCCCATTCCTGCCCTACCTATCCCAGAAATATGAGGGAGCATGAGTTTGCATAAAATCACTTATTTAATCCTCTGTGCCTGCCAAAAAATTGGCATGGATTTGAACATGTTGTGGCTAGAGGGAAGTTGATATCTTAAGTACAATTCATATTCAGGATGCCATTTATGGCTGCGTTTAGAGTCTTCCTACTCCAAAATTTTCATTTCTGAAAAATGAAAGAAAATCGATCTCTCTTTACACTTACGTGAAAATAACAAATGTTATGTCCTTTCTTCACACACTTCAACTTTTTATTGCATAAGTTTTAGAAATGGCGCTATTGAACAATTTCCATGCGGATACAATGTGTTAGTGTTTTCAAATATTTGTGAGTTATTTTGAAGCACTGCCTGAAGGAGGCAATCACACAAGATCATGCAAGCTCATTCAGCGCTGTTCAACTATTGGCATATTGTTTCATTACTGAAAACATCTCAAGTAAAGGTATTTTAAACTTTTTTAAGAAATGTGCATTAAAGGCATGCATATTCATTGAGCTAGCTTTCTTCTCTAGAAATAGTATTTCATTCATATTAATTGGCTATAAAAGGGATAATGATATGCTGAAAGGGAATCTCAGAACCATGGTTTAAAAAGGTGGTTTCAACAAGTTTAAAATTTCATACAGATTCAGGACTTTGCAAAAATTCTGAACTGCAAAAACATTTAAATCTGTAAAATAATCTTTAGAAACAGTGGATAACACCATCATATCTTTGAGTTTCTGGAGTGAGCTTTGGCCCCAGGGGATGTCAAACATTTTCTCAAATTTTGGGGATGACAAGGTTTGGCTATTGCCCATTTTGTCATTTTATGTCGGTCATTTGTAGTCTCTAGTCAGGATTTTGAGTTCATTTGTATAAAGTCAGCATTGTTGACACACAAACATGAACCAGTGCTTAGAGTTTATTTACGGACAAGTTATATTTACCTTAGTGTGATCTATAAGAAAGACAATCATTATCTGCAGTAAGATTACGTAATAAGACAAGTGAAAATATATTTGCACTTATACATCATTCACACATTCATAGGATATAATCAACTCTCTATTCTATTCTTGTTGTCATTTCACACACTTTGCATATGCCTATT
This sequence comes from Cupressus sempervirens, assembly GCA_028749045.1. NCBI lineage: Eukaryota > Viridiplantae > Streptophyta > Pinopsida > Cupressales > Cupressaceae > Cupressus > Cupressus sempervirens. The sequence continues at coordinate 539,400,464 of CM053786.1, read as the reverse complement.
ACATTATATTCTACTATCACATCATCTTGTTACATCATATCCATTATAATATACATTCTTCATTATTTCCTCTTCCATGTTTCTCATTTGTGGTATAACATAAACTATCGATGAATAACCAGAGACTACCAAAAGGGTCTAGGGGATTGGAAGTATGAGAACACGATCCTAGGTTTGTTAGATCATGTCTTTCTTTTTTAGGGTTACTGACTACTTTGGTTCTTCAATATTCATGAGTGCCATATTGTTTGCTGATCCTAGATTTAGACTTAATTGGGCTTTTGACGGTAGCTGGCTTGGCATGCTTCGTTCATGCTTCACAAAGTTCTTAATTCTCTTGGGTTATCTAACTTATCTTTCATCCTTTTCTTGGGTTCGTTTCAATCTCCTCTCCTTAGTAAGGTTCATCTTCTTGCTTACCTCTTAAGTCATTTTGATTTTGAGAACCCTCCCTCCTCCCCTCTCACTCTCAACCTATGTTACCCGGAAACGCGTTTCCTGCCCTAAGCCTTGAGTTTCGGAAATCGTCCCCGTTTCGGGGACTTGGGGATGGCCGGAAACTTTTCCAAGCCGTCCCCACCCAAGCAAAAAAATCGGAAACCCGTCCCCGAAAATTCAAAAATGGTCAACGTGTTTCCAGATGGTGTTGACCGTCTCGGGGACTCCATAGTTGTTTCCTATCCGTCCTGGGGACTGCTTGAAGTTTCCAATTTTAAAATAAAATTCAACTTAAAAAAAACATTACTAGTGATATGCAATTTTTTATTGTTTTCCGCTGGGGTGTAACAGAGAAAATATTAGATCACACTCTACCTAGTTGTTGTTCATGATTAGTTAAATATTTAGAAACATAACAGTAATCCGAGTTTAGAAACAAACAATAATCTTAGTATCTGCCCAGAAAATTTCACTATTAAATTGTTAATATACAATACTTTTATTGTTTTCCTAGGGGTACAATAGAGAAAACATTTCACACTCTACTTTACGTAGCTGTTATTCATGATTAGCTAAATATTTTATGCTAAAGTTTCATCTTTTGAAGCTGTTATAGTGTAATATCTTCAAATAGGGATGCTAGGAAAAGATAACAAATATTATAAACTAGGGCACAAACATTCTGAATATTTATTTGCATTCAAATACGTCAATTACAGCTCAGATATTATGTCAGAATCAGATCTGAGTTTATCAACTAAAGACAGTTTTTTAGATTATATTCTGAGTTTAGAAACATACAATAATCTTAATATCTGCCCTGGAAATTTCAGTTCAGTTTTGAAATACAACCTTCCTTACTATTTCTAAGATAAAATAGAGATGGATATGCATATTTTGATACTCGACTTGCCCAGAAGTCTGCTGTCCAAAAAACATAAATATAGGGTTTACACATATCAAACATGCGAAGTCGTCCTTGAAATGATGGCCAAGTTATAATGGCCCAAAATGAAGGTTTCAAATCCTAGTGCAATTAATTACAAAGGTGCTGAAACGCAGCACCAAATTAAGTTGCTCAGGTCAGCTATAAAATCGGCTAGCGAAAAATGTCTTTCAACAATATATATATAGCCGTCCCCTGCCGTCCTCTATTTCAGCCAAAAAAAAAACCGTCCTGGAAACCCATTTCCTCGTCCCCTCGTCCCCCCGTCCCGGAAACTCAGGGTAACATAGCTCTCAACTTCCGTCACCTTTTGCCATTGATATTTTAAATACTTTTCCTCAATCCTTTTTATTTGTTTCCTATGTTGTAGGCTAAATTTGACTCAATAGTTTGCATCCTTTTAGGATTTCCCTCATGTTAAGTTTTGCCCAGAATTAAAGATGAACAACAATAATGAAGAACAAGATAGATACAAAAGACACAAGAAATTATCCTGGGAAAACCTTTCCACTTGAAGGGAAAAACCCAGCCATACCAGCAAAAAATCTCTTTAATGATATAAAAAATGTGAACAGTACAAAGCTTTTACTTGACTTGCTTACAATACACTAAGCAATCTTATAAATAGATTTAAAATGAGACTCTTCATATTGCACATGAAGGTCTCTTTGAATTTCGAATACAAGACTTCTTATTTCCAAATATTTAACACTTAATATTTCCATACACATGCCTTTTTGCATGTTGCATGACACGTCTCTTTATATAATATAATTTCAAATGTTATCACAAGCTGAAGATGACCATAATGGTCATAACATTCATATTTCTACATAAAATTAGAGATAAAGATCTTTGTCACAGCTACAATCTTCAACACTCCCTCTTAGCAAGAGTGAGATCTTTAGTAAAACATGGTGTCTCAGTGTAACATAGCTGCAACCAAAGATATCAATTCACATCACATAAAACATGTTATCTCAGCATAACACAATTCTCCATAGTTATTCATAAGGCTTAAGCACATAAAATTAAAGTCATGGAGTCTCATACATGACTTCCACTACGCCTACTCGTAGAGGGTGATCCACCATATTCTCACCTCAAATTCTCCTAGAGAAGAATGCATTTTCACCATGCCTAGTCATAGAGGGTGGTCCACCATACCTACTGCAGAGGTTGGAACAAAGACTTTCAACTCAAACTTCTCCTAGATGAGAATGCATTTCCACCATGCCTCAGTGCAAAGTGTGAGGGATTTCACCTCAAACTTCTCTCACAGAGAACTCATTAATAACTGAGATTCTCTTAAAAGAGACTCCCTCTAAGGAGGGATAACTTTGCACACCACAATAAGATAGTTGATGTAACCTCCTCTGAATATGTATTAAGGCAACATCCTCATCTCATTTCTTGTTGCACTCTGCAACCAAGAGAGATATTAAAAACTCAGAAAATCAACTATAATAGAGGTAGATGTTAAAAGCACCTACTATTCAATATTACAGAATACTTATCTCCCGGTAATCTGATCTCATCACACATACATAATATGAACAAAATTTGAACAATAACTGTAGACTAGCATTCATATGATAATCATAGAACTTGCTGAACAAAAATGTGTTGCTCATTAATATTGAAAGTTGAAACCATAAAAGAAAATGAGAACTGGCATCTGAAACAAGCATCTTCCAAAAATACCAGAATAAACTGCCAGTCTAACCACAGGCTTTTACACAATGTCAAGCCAACATACACATGATACTGAATATATGATTTGAGAATCAGAGTCATTAGACTAGACTAACCAAAATGAACACAGATAATACAATACTCAATAAAGTCTGATCTCATCTACAGATAAACAATGATTTGTGTTTACATCAATGGTAAGGAATAAAACCTAAAAAGATCATAAAAGAAGATATTAAGAGTTATAACAGATACATAAAGAAAAACAGAAGATTTCATCTACTGTGATCGCTCCTTGTTGCACCCATAGTTGATTCATTATCCAACCGCCATCAAGGCTTCAATATACATGAATCGACTCTCCCGTAGAATGTAGAGAGACCATTGTAACATGGAAAGAACCATCGGAAGATGTATTATGAATATGAACAATGTTCATGCTTACAATACAAAAATAAATATCTTGAATAAAAAAAAAAGAAAAGCTCAGACAAATTTGATAATAATTAATCTGCAAATATGATCAATACCTGATAGAATTATTTCAGTCCTTTATGAAAAAAAAGACGTTTACCAACACCCTGAAAACTCAACTCAAAATAATAAGAATGAATGAACTACATATATATATATACACTTTCAGATGCTCAGAAAGTAATAAAAGTTCAAAGACTGCACAAAGAAATATGAAAATAATCCTCAAACCTGCTTGACAGTATTTAGAAAAAAAATCTCTAAAAAAGATTCCACATCAAGACAAAATTGTGATAGACAGAGAATCACACACCCACTAGATTCACACCTGCATAATTTTTACTCACGTCGCTGCAAAAGATGATAGTCAGACCAAACAAATAAAACAACAGTGACCACTCCTGCATAAGGCTCAAAGGCAAAGAGACCGCCGCCTGTGATTACCGTTATATAGAAGGTGAATGATCACTGCCAAATTAAAAAAATTCTTCTGCTAAGAAATGACATATCATTAAACTGCATAAAAGCTGCTTCCAACTCCTGCACGATGAGCAACGCTGCAAGTCAATGATACGTACCACATACGTATGAAACTAACACAAAAAGACCACATATCAAAGAATATGCCGATCACAGCACTCGAAAAGAAAATTTCCTTCAAAGCAAATTGAAAGTTCATGCTTGAAGAAGAAGCGACAGGCGTCTCAAAAAACGAGCAAACATGAAGAGAACCGACAAGAAGATATATTGAATAAAAAAATGAGATGGGAACAGAAGCCAAGAATTAACATGAAATAGAGGAGAATAAAGGGGTCCACGAAGGCTCTAAAATACAAGCCAAGATTGACATGAAACAGAGGAGAATAAAGGAACCACCACGGAAAGATGTTGACAGAAGAAGTTGCACAAACTAAAAACCATAGAACAGGAGATGGCAGATGGAGAACTGCAGAATTATGAAGGTAAAAAGAAATGAGACTGTAGAACAAGTAATTACAGATTCAAAAAATCTCAAACGAAGTTACTAAGTTCAACAAACAGAATTCACAAGAGTTTATCTGAGAAGAGAAAGTTGTTGCAAAGAAAAGAGGACCAATGTCTCCAAGAACACACATCATCACTTAGCTTGGGACAGGTCAACGACAACGCAATAAGAGAGCTGAAATGCAAAAATCCAAGGATCGAACACGAAGATATCACTTGACACATAAACAAAGGATAGCACCATAAACAAACAGGGCGGTTAGAGAAGAGATATTTGAAAACAACATATGATAAGTTACAGACCCACGCAATCTTTCTCAGCTTCCGCAATCTTGGTGTGAACTCTGATCAGAGGATTCTGCGCATGTGACAACCTCTCAACGGACCCATATAAAAAAACTCGAATGATGATCTATTCCGTATAATACTAACTCCCTTTTCTATAGAGCCTCTATCCTTTGCCTTGGGGTACAATATCGTCAATGATATATCTTCCTTCTCAACCTGTGATGCCCATTGTCCTCCACTCTCGATAATGGTCGTTTAAGCTTAAAATATAATGACATCTAATGGTCGTTGAACTCAATGCAGATGTTTTAATGAAGTTTCTGAATGTTGACGTTCCAAGTCAAATCTTGATAACTGAAGGCTATTCCAAGATAATCTCATGATGCTCTGCAGATTTCCTTACTCCAATAAGATCAGTTCTTCAGTGACGAAAGGTCTTATTCAAATAAAATTTTCTTTTATCACTTTAATCTGCAATTTCATGACATCCCTCATGAGCAGAAGCACCCACCAAGTCTGAGCTTATCTCTGGATTGAATTTTATCAAAAAGAGCCCATAATCCATGGATTTGTTGCAAGGATCAACCGCTCTCTCGTGGTATGCTCAAACAACAATAGCCAGAAATCCTCTGCTCGATTCTCCTTTGCAACTTCCTTAACAGAGAATCCTTTTCACATTTCAAACTACAAAATTGCAGATAAAATACTCAAAGCAGTCTAAAACAGATGCACAAACTCTTCACTATTATCTGACCAGGCGCTGATGCCATGTTAAGTTTTGTCCATAAATAAATATAAACAGCAATAATGAAGAGCAAGATAGATACTCAAGACACAAGAAATTATCCTGGGAAAAACCTTCCACTTGAAGGGAAAAACCTAAGACACTAGCAAAAAATCTCTTTATCGGTATAAAAGATTTGATCAGTTCAAAGCTTTCACTTGACTTGCTTGAACTTGCTTACAATACGCTCAGCAATCTTATAAACAGATTTAAAATGAGACTCTTCATATTACACACAAAGGTCTCTTCAAATTTTGATTTCAAGACTCTTGAAATTTCCAAATAATCAACACTTTTTCTATTTCCATATGCATGCCTCTTTGCATGGTGCATGTCATATGTCTCTTTATATAGTATAATTTCAAATATTATTACAATTGTTTTCTTCAGCTGAAGATGACCATAATGGTCATAACATTCATAGTTCTACTACATAAAATTAGAGATAAAGATTTTTATCGCAGCTACAATCTTCAACACATCATTCCATCACCATCCCTTGGAGCCTACACAATGCCAATGTTGACTATTGCAATTCTTTTATTGTCATTTGCAGTTGCTTTTCCTTGCGGCCTCACTTATTGCAAATCCTACCATAGGTTTGTTCCTCACCATACCTGCCAACAGTTGCTCTCTCAAGTGGAATCAAATGTTGACAAGAATATGTAGATCAGCAGTTTGAGTTTATTTATTGAAGAGTTGTATTTAGCTAAGCAAGGTTAAATTATACGTGGTAAGATTACAAAATAAGGCAAAAAAAATACACGTGAATGTATGCCATTCACACATTCATAGACCATAACGAAGTCTCTATTATATTCTTCATGTGCTCATCACAGATTCCTTGAGTACACTTTCTTACATGCATCATCTCATTTCAGAACTAAACAAAGAAATCACACATGTATTCATATGCCATTCATACATTTGTAGGATATAATCAAGTCTCTATTATATTCTTCATGTGCTAATCACAGATTCTTTATGTACACTATATATGCATCATCTCAATACATTATGTTCTCTATTACATACATTTTTCATTACATTTTTTCCTTTTTCTTTTCTATTTCCAATACATCTTTATTGCTATTATAGCGTTTCCAAATATAGGGACATATCCCTAGGCTTGTTCCTTCATTCTTGTGTCCTTGTAGTGTCACTGCAATCGCATGATTGTACTACAAGGCTTCTTTCTAGTTTATTTAGTGACAATTTGACGTATCTTTCCCTTGGAGAATGATATATTCCGATTCCAACTTTTGTTGCCCTTTCAGGTTTTCACCGTTGGCCTCCATTAGGTTGTCTTTACAGGGTTTCAAGGGTTTTAATTTAATGTGAATAGATCAGCTTTCCTTATGGGTTTTGAACTAAATCTATTGTGAATTCCAAATTGGCTCTGTGTCTGCCAACAGGCAGCTACAACAACTGCTATGAATTTCATATAAACTATATTTGATTATCAATTGTCATTCACATTTATTATTCAACTATTGACATTGTTATCTGTTATCATCTGTGTTTAAATCTGCATTAATTTTCTTGTGTCATGTAAATTATGTTTATATATGTATGTACGTGTGCGTGCCTCTGTATGTGTGTATGTGTAATTCAGAAATTCTGCATGTTTGTGTGTGTATGTGTGTATGGATGTATGTGTGTGTGTGACCCAAAAAAAAATTCTGCAGTCCATTACTTTAAGGCAAAAAATAGCCCTTCAAAAAAATCAAAGTCAAAATGTTAAATGTATAGTTTTTCATGATTTTTCAGTTGCTTTGATCTTTTATTTATAAATTAATTAAAATTAATTTTCTTCTAAATTTTTGCCATCTCTTAAAGCATCTGGTCACATAGAGGATGGTGCATGTGCAGAGGAGCTTGAATGTCTAGCCCCTAGTCATGTAGGAAGTGAATATTTTTTTAAGCCCTTGTTCCATGGACAGCCTCCAATGGCTATGCCTAAATTTGTGTATGCAAGCCCCTTGGAGGGCGTTATTCCAGGAGCAATATCTTGAGCATTGCATTTTTTGAGCAATTTTTTCAAACTACATTTTTCTTGAGGTCTATGCATTGCTGTAGTCAGAAAATCAGATTCTGTGCCTCTATGATTCAGTATTTTAGTTGTTTTTGCAGGTGTATTTTTCATGATTTTCAGGTTTTATTTTGCGTATTACGTCCATGTTTTTGATGTCGCTAGTTATGTGTTGTTAGCATGTGTGTTCTTTTTGTTGAGTTCTAAATGTGAAATCCAAAACACTCCAATTAATGCTCGCTTCTCTCCTTCTTCTCTCTTTCCCTTTTGTCCTATTGTTTTTGGGTAAGCTAGATTCCTAAAAAGGGTCTAATGAAGTGAGGGGTGCTACTACCTCAATATTGAGGCATGATAGACCTGAGAGCTTTCCATAACATTTCTTTCAGTGCCACTTTGCTCTCATGTATCACCTTGTTTTCCTTTACCAATTTGCTTTCATGTACTGTGAGTATATTGGAAGCTTTGGAATATTGAGAGAATTGTTCATTTATGCCACTACATTTCAATCTATTGCCAGGTATATTAGCAGTGGGGCATATTTTAGTTTAATTCACTTAAGATATCAATAACTATTAGCGTCAAATCGCAGGAGTCATAAGGTTGTAGCAATAAAGCTTTCTTCTTGGAGTAACGAGGTAAAACCTTTAGCATTTGAAATTCACCATAGATTGGTTGGTTCAAATTGGTAGCGAACCATTTGAAATATGACATGATTGCTTTTATATTGGAAAATGTGTTTTCGGACATTGTCACACAAGATGCAGCTATATCTTATTTCCTGATGATAGGTTGGGGTAGTATTGGCATATATTCTTAGAAAGATTTTTGTTGCTGATGTACATAAATTTTTCTGACATATGTTGAATCTGACCATGTTACTAGTTAGTGTCAAAGTTTAGGATGAACACAATATCCTTGTTTATTTGAACAAGCTGGAATAGTACAGGGACAAGCTTGTGGCTCTAAGTGAGGAGACTTGGAAAGATGATAAGTAGATGGGTACCTTGAAATTGAAGAAACTTTTGGTGCCATACTACAATTCTTTACTCTCATAATGGATGACAAAAAACTTAAGAGAACATCATGGGAGGAGCCAAAGGAACAGGTATTGGCAAATGAACAGATATTGAAAGGGTTGAATTTGTTTGGTTCATCATCCCTGAAAGCCCTTTTGTCTGCATTTAAGAGCAGAACATGTCAAAAAAGAAAATACTTTAAAATGAAGAATAACAAGAACAAGTAGCAAGAGAAAAGACATAAGAAACTAGATCAGGACACCAAATGGTTTTCTAAGAAGGCTGATTTCAAAGATGAGTCAGAGTGTAAGGTTTCTTTTTCAGCTGCATGTTATATATAAATAATTGTAAATCAGAATTTCCAGCTTGGCTTGTAAAATTGAAAGAATAGGTAAAGGAGTGAATGTGTTTCATGTGGAAGTTGCAGGAACATCTACTTCAAGCAATGGTGATGTGGGTGGCACACAATGATGACTGGTACTGTTGACAAGGCATCATATTGAGTTATTGATAACCACAAATATAAGGTTGATTGTATTGGTAATAGATATTTGGTTAGTCATCCCTGAAAGCCCTTTTGTCTGCATTTAAGAACATAACATGTCGAAAGAAGAAAATACTTTAAAAAGAAGAATGACTATAACAAGTTGCAAGAGAAAATTCACAAGGAACTATAGATCAGGACATAAAATGATTTTTGAAGCAGGTTGATTTCAAAGATGTGTCAGAGTGTTCAGCTGCAGGTTATATATAAATAATTGTAAATTGGAATTTCTAGCTTGGCTTCTAAAATTGAAAGAATAGGTAAATGAGTGAATGTGTTGCATGTGGAAGTTGCAGGAACATCTATTTCAAGCTACGGTGATGTGGGTGCACACAATGTTGATTCATGCTGTCAAGAAGGCATCATATTGAGTTATTGATAGAGGTAATCGCAAGCACATGGGTCATAGGAAGAAATGTGTAATTTGTCTTGGAAAAAAGGAGGCAAATGCCATGAATGGTTGGTTGCCAATGGCTGTATAGGACTATTGCTTGGTTTGGGGACAAGAAAGTTCAAAAATGACTTTCTTGACAATGCTTTTCATGCTTCTAGACCGATAAAAATTCTACCGTTGATGCAAGAATTTGCAGAAGGATATAAGATGGATTGTCTTGGTAATAGATGTTAGATTAAGGATCAAAAGAACAAATTCGTTGTCACTGAAAGTGATACCATTTACGATAATTAGTGGATCTTTAATAGGTTGAAGGAGAATTAAACACCAATGTCCTCAATGGAGGGCACTAGTCATTTGTGGCATGAGAGGTTGAGACACCTCAACTACTAAAGTGTTGCTTTCTTGAAGGGACACAATATGATTTGTGGTATACCATGTGTCAATATGCTCAAGGCTCTTGCGAAGGATATCTGAATAGGAAGAATCATAGAGAACCCTTTGTTAAGGACTTCAGAGTATCGAAGAAATTCTTGCTTGTGCATGGTGTTTGTTGGGTAAACAACCAATAAATTCACATATTGCTTTGATGCATTTTTTGGTCTTGGCTGATTACTATTTACTTTTGAAGAAGGATGAGGTGTTTTCTAGCTTGAAGGCCTTCAAGGCGAAAGTGGATCCAGTAATGTAAAAGGATCAACAAGTTGCAAACAATATGTAAACAAGTCGCTCCAACTTCCTTGAACAACATGGCTTTATGAGAAGATTGGCAATTCCTTGTAACTCCACAATAAAATAGGGCAGCTAAGGGGAAGATTTATACACTCGTAGAGATGATCAATTGTATATTGCAAGCTCAGAAGTTGATTGGAAGAACCAGTAAATTGTGTTTGTTATACTGATGAAAGAGTGCCAAGAAAGGGGCTATGTGTGATTTCTAAGGAGTAATGGAGTTTTTGGAACCTTTCTTGTTTCACTTCAAAGTTGTTCAGTGTGCTGAGCATGCAAATGTTTTTGATGGAACAAGAAAAATCTTGATGTTAAGAATCACAAAGGCATCTTTTCTGGTTATGGTGCAGAATCCAAAGTATAGAGACTATAGGATTTGATGCTGCAAACAGTACTTGTTTAGAAAGATTATTTGTCGAAGGGAACAGTGAACTAGATGATAACTGCATTTTGATTCCTAGCCTACTAGCTCATACTAATGTTCTCTCACCCAAGATTCCTTTATGCTGTATTTGTGGCAAACAGATGAAGGGAAATGGAAGCTCAATCATTGAGCAACTTAAGAAGGGAAAGAGAGTACATGGGAGAGGTTAAAAAGCTTTAGCAGTGGCATCAGAATGTCTCTTTGGGCGAAGTAGATCATTTGCAATTAGATACTAGAAAGGCAAGAAGCTAGTTTGAAAACCATGCTTTGATGGCTGGTGTTCACAATTTGCATGATCCAAAGATGAACAAGGAAGTTGAGGACAATTCATGTTTATAGATAATAATGCAGGATGAAAATGGCACTCTCATGAAGAAAAAACTTGCGGGTTATTTTATCTTGAAAGATAAGAAATTTGTTGGTTGTAATAGGAACAAGTTTACCTTTGAGGGGAACTTGAGAGCAAAGCTTGACTTGTAGGCTTATAGCCAAGGGGTACTCATAGATTGAAGGCATTGACTACAACATGATGTGTGCTGTAGTGGCAAGGTTCATTTTGGTAAGGACAAATCTTATACTTGCAACAAAGTATAAGTGGCAAGTGTATCAATTGGATATAAAGAGTGCATTTCTTCATGCTGATTTGGTGGAAGAGATTTTGCAAAATTTCCTGGATTATTGGACATTTCATTTTTGCAATTGAAGAAGACATTAGATGGCTTGCTTACACACCTTTTATGTGGAATAAATTTTGGTCAATTTCTCTTGAATTTAGGTTTCAAAATAAATCCAAGCAGCTGATTTTGTATGTTAAGAAAATTTCTCGGGACATTCTCTTTATTGCTCTTGATATGGATGATTTGATTATGATAGAGAAAAATGTTGACATGATTGTTGAAATGAAGCAGTTGGATTCACAATTTGAGATGATAGATTTAGAGTTTCTTCACTATTTTGGCTTTGCAAGTTTGGCAAGGGCAAGACAGGTTTGTTGCCTCTTAGTCAAAATATGCCAAACAATTATTGACAAGATTCAAGATGCAGGATGTGAAAGTTGGCAAAACTCCATGTGGTCTAGTTATTAAGTTTACAAAGGATACTAGGATAGAAAAGTTAGATGCTAAGGACTATGGAAGTGTACTGTAAAGTTAGTTGTATCTTAGACACACTTGGCTTGCACTCTCTTTTGTTTTTAGATTGGTAGCCAAGCTTATATAGCAACTAGAGTTGTTACATGAAAGCTACAAGGCATATCCTTCAAATATGTGAAGGGGACTCTAGATTTTGGCCTTGAGTTAAAGAGAGGAGATCAATGCAATCTCCATGGCTACATAGATTCAGATTGGGCAAGAGACTTTGATTACGTGGAGTTTACTTTGGGCCTTATCTTTGTGTTAGGAAAGTTATTAATATTGTGGTCTTCCAAGAAGCATGGTAACATTTTAGAATCAATAGTCGAGGCCGAATAGATTCGACTAGCTCAAGTATTGAATGAAATATATGGTTACATGAGTTGTTGGATTACTTGCATGTGTCAAAAACGTGCCAACAATATATTATGACAAAGAGTGTTCTTCAAATTGTCAATAATCCATCTTTTAGGCAAGGACTAAGTGTATGGAGATCAAGTACCACCAGGTTTGTGAAGTATTGGAGCTTTAGAAGATTTCAATTGGCTATGTTGGGACAAAGGATGTAGATATAATTCCCAAGCCATTGATGAAGAGTAGGCTCATTAAGTTTAGTTGTCTTAAATTGCTTCTCATGATTGAGGGATTTTCATCATGACATTCTCTTACTTGTCAATGCACTATCTTTGTTATAATTTGTGTGTATCGCGTAAATTTAAGATGATATTGCATAAAGTTAAAAGGAGGTCTTTTCTACTAATTGTCCTTGGATATCACATATGATACTTGGAAACTAGTTTATAGGATTATTTGCCTTGCAAAACTTAGTCTATGTGGACATCTCAATTGGGAGGCAAGTAGGTCCCACATTGTACCAACCACAATTTAATAAGGCAATAGACGAATGGACCAATAATGGGTCATACTATAAAAGGAAGTTTTATAAAGGAAAATATATAAATCATGCATGGGTCCGTTTAACCAGTGGGCCACCATACATATGTACTTTACACGTGTATTGGCTTAGTAATGTCAACACCATAAAAGGAGTAATCAATTTGATTAACAAATTGGTGTTATTAAAACAATGCATTTGAAGCGACATTACTGCTGACATCATTCGAGGGACATGTCTTATCAAGGACATGTGGCAGGTATTTAAGGGGAGACCCCAAACTCAAAGGAGGACCATTGAATAAGGTAAAAGAACATAACTGTAGAAAAAGGACAAGCTGTAGGAATATTTGAGCATATCAAGGCAAACGTAAGTAACCTTTTGGAAACTAAAGTAAAATATTTTATTTATTATATGATTTGAAGTCAATAATAATATTAATAGTATAGAAACTATTAATTATAATGGGTTTAGTCATATGATTTAAGAGTGGATCCATAATGCTTTAATGATAATGTAAATTGAGGAATTTATATATTTCAAAATCAATAAGTCGTTACTTTCGAAGATAAGATAAGGTCTATGGTGGAATGCACTGGGCTACATCATACAAAGGCACTAGGTAAGGCTTGCGGTGGAATGGGCATAGGGTACATCATACAAAGGCACTATATTGGGAGTAATGATTAGAGTGAGGTAATTACAATAAGGGGGAACAGTGAGGCCCACTAGGTACACCAGTCTATATGATATGGGGCCAAGGGGGGTAGAGGATCTGCCCTTGGGCCTAGGGTTGGGTAAGAGGGCACCCTATTGTAGTTCTTCCTCTAAACCTAGAAGGATATATTAATTATCTAAGTAGACCACCTTCATGGATGCCTAACACCTGCCATCAAAGCCAAGGGGGTCAAAGTCTTGCCTTTGGGCTTAGATCAGGATAAAGTATAAATATGGAAGAAAACAAGCATCCTGCTAAGTAGGCCACCTCGTGGAAATGCCTAATACCTGTTACCGAGGCCAAGAGGCTCAAAGTTCCACTCTTGGGCTTAGTATGGAATTAACATGAACCTAATTTATCGTGATGCACATTTCTTTGAAATTTATATATGTATGTTTACTAATGATTTTGTGGTTGTAGGGTTCATAATCAAGTACAACAAGGAAGTAAATTTTGTAAATCCTTTCTCTTACCCTAAAAATTGTAAATTATAGGACTTAATCAAGGAATAACATAACATGTGTATTATGTGTTTACATCGTGTCTTCATGCATTATTAGTCTACATTGTGTATGCTTCGCGTCTGCATGCATTCATGTGTCTACTTCGTGTTTGCTTTGTGTATTTATGCATCAATATTTATACTCTATATATGCTTTCTTACATCATATTTTTATGGATATCAACATTACATGGAAATATTTGTATAAATTGTCTATTGCTTGAGGACAAGGAAAATTTGAGAGAGGACTATGATGTCCCTATTTAAGAATAGGTTTTAAAAAATAGAGTTGCATAATCAAAATTTTAATAACTATTATATATATTGATAGTAATATATATAATAATAATATAAAATTATTAGGATCTAATATAATATAAAAAGTATATAATAAAAATATATTTATGATATAATGATTTAAATCATTATGATATAACGATTTAAATAATTAATATAATTTTGAAATATATAAATAAATAATGAAATATAGTCATACAAATAAAAAATAAACAAATCAAAGATTATCATTATCATGATTATATTATATAATAGAATAGAATAATATAAGTATAATATAATAGTAAATCTTTACGATTTTTTTACAATATAAATGTAATATATTATTATATATATCTCAAATAATATACCAAATATAAATAGAGATAAATTTAAATATAAAAATATCCGTATAACAGTAAGGTTATTATAGATAGGTTATAAACAAATAATTGTTATTTATCAAGAGACGTGACCTTTGATAGATATCTGTTATATAAGTATAAATACAAGGAGAGTATATACGGAAGGGACATATGAGAATGACTATTTATGGATGAAGAAGGGAAAATAAAACTCAGATGTGAAGCATGGATTGGGGACATTAGACACGAATCTTCGGAAATCACACAAGTAGAGATTCGTAATGTTAATGTTGCATTTTGTGGATTAATCCCACATGAAATTGTTTAATAATGTAACAGTGCAGTATGCCTATATTTATCACATATGTTGAACCTCATAAGCGAATTGTACAGTGTATGCTATTTAAAGAGATCATGTACAATGCAAACTGATTGAAACTATGAATGAGTGAAACAATGGATGCCCAATATATCCATTAAGATTTGCTTGTTTGTATATTACATTTTTTCTTCTATTATGCAGGCCCTATGTGTAAGTCACTACATAATATATTCCAGCCCCTTTTGGACAGGATTCTCACTCCAGCACAACCAAGTTTTGTCAATAAGCAACAAATCTTTGACAACATTATGGCTCGAGAAACATTATATTGTAAGCTATGAAATTTCTTGGGGACCTTTCCCATAAAGACAAATAACAGCAGAAATATAAAGAGCTTGAAGAAAACTTATTCAACTAGAAGTTTATAAGCTTCCCCATTAAAACCGAGTGCAACAACTTGAAGAAAATAGCTCCATGTAGTTAAAAAAAAATAGCCTCCATAGATTACGAAGAATCTTCTTCAATTGAATCCTTGGCCTCCAAATGAAGTTGGTGAGCTTCTTAATTTTCTCCCTCTGTGTGAGAGCTCCACAATAAGCTTTGGATTTCTTGCCTTTAAATTTGGATATTTTTAGGACTTTAATAGAAGCAAGAAGCTCATCATGTCCTTCATGCTCCTTGAATTCCAAATCCTTTGTAAAGTATGTCTTCACAGTATTGTCGCCTTCCTTAACCTTCTTTAGCCATAGGAGGTAGTGCTATACTTGAAATAAAGCTGCTAATATCTAAAAAGTACCTATCATTTTGACTACCCACCTTGTTGCCAATCAGAGATAGTGCAGAGTGCTCAAAACATTGTGCATGATTTCTCCAAATAAAATATTCAGTTTTTGGCTCACTAGATTTCAAAACCCATATCCCAAACCAAAAGGTGTGTGAGCCAAAATGAATTGAAGAACATTCTGCACTTGTATGGCCCAATTTGTTACATAGAAGGCATCTAAAATTCAATCCCTCAATTTATGAATTGGGTTGGGGACAAAAACTTGATGGAGTCAAAATAGGCTTCGAAAAATCAACCAGCATTGATTTTGATGGAGGCACCCACCTTTTCCACTAAGTTCTGAATTAGCACAGGATTTTAAATCACCCATGGAAGATTATATTAGTGAATCCACAAAGGAACATTTCTAATGATTAGAATTGCAGGATCAAAGAAAGGTGGCCATAGGGCCATGAGAATACCATGTCTGCTGAAAACTAAGGACCTTTGTTCCAGAGGAATTCATTTTCCTCCGCATTTTGGAATTGGACGAGGAAAAATGTTGCTCCAACATAGAAAAAAATTGTTGTATGGATGAACTCAAAACAAATCCGAACCCAACCCAAAATTTTCTTTGGACAAATTATGAACTTGAATCTCAAACCCACATCTGTACCAGAATCCGAACTGGCAACTCATACTGTTTTTATGCCTTGTGGTCACAAAGAAGTTGAGATGGATAGCACTCTTGTTGCATAGTTTAGTCAATTTCCATTTCACCTAGTTTTCTTAAGATACGTTGCTTTCTGTCTAGTTTAACACCTTTTCTTCTTAACCAAAAATTCAAAAATCAATTTTTTTAATTGTTGTATAACAGGTTTTCTGCTTAGAGCACAGGACATACAGCAAGCATCATTGCCCAAATGCAAATGAGCACGACATCACAGTTCTGGTTTGTCCAATGTGTGCAAAAGGAGTCAGACTTGTTCCAAATGAGGATCCGAACATAACTTGGGAGACCCATGTGCGTACAGACTGTGATCCAGCCAATTATGAAAAGGTTATGAAGAAGCCACGTTGTCCTGTTCCCGGTTGCAAGGAAAATCTTACATTCTCAAACAAATTTAAATGCCGAGACTGTGGAAAAGAAGTATGTTTGAAGCATAGGTTTGGACCTGATCATAAATGTTCAGGACCAAAAAAAGTGGATGCAAATTTTTCTTTTTATGGAATGTTTGGAAAAAACCCAAAAGACAAAGTGACTGCTAATGGAAAAAGAGCAAACAATGTGGAAAGCTCTAGTGCATCAGAATCCCTGAGCTCTGGCCTTTTTGCTGCAGCTTCAAATTTGAGAGCATCTGCAGAAGCAGGAATGGCGAAGTTGAGTGTTGCAACAAATGATGTTCTGAGCAAGGTAAAGGCTAGTTCCTTCTCAACGCAACATCCAGCACATCAGAACAGGCAACCTGTATTAGTGGAAGAATGCCCGAGGTGTGGAGTGCAATTCAATTCTCTTGCTGCTCTTATTCAGCATGTGGAAAGCATCCATGAAGGCAGTCAAAATGGTGGCTCTCAAGAGTTGCCAGATATTTGTCCAAAATGTAGCAGGGGCTTCCGTGATCCAGTTTCTCTTGTTAAACATGTTGAAAAAGACCACCGAGGAACATCAAATTCATGAAATTTAACACTAGCAAATGTGAAAGGACATGGAGGAACATGCAGAAGTTTCAGCTATGGAATATATGGCACCTTTCCCAGCGTTCCTGTAAAAGACCTATAAAAGTCTCTATTATCCCCTGTTAAAGTCCTTTTGTGTAGCTTGAGAGCCAATTTGATTATATTCTTTTATGTTGTATGTTTGATATTTATAACGTAAGGGTTGATGATATTGAAAGAACAAATTATGGTACACCAATTTAATATGACATAGGAGGAGAAATGCAGAGCTTCAGTTTCTGGTTTATTAATCTAAAGCCTAGAGCGAAGCCTATAGTTAACTGAACCTGAGAAATGTTTATCCTTATTCGAGGCGATTTTCCATTTTCATTACAATCCTGAGTTTGTTTTTTGTTTTCAGCAATTATCTGTACCTTATGGTATCTATATCACTTAAACCTGTTATGGATAGGTCATCATGACAATTAGTTTCAATCAACTAGTGATTAATAGGAATAACCAATTTTAATTATAGTTTAAAAATTAAAATTGCCAATTGCAGATGCCTAGTCACTGGTACAGTAGATTTCATTAAAGATTCTGGTGACAATACTAGTAAGGTAATTAACTCCTTGTGATTAAGTTAGTACTAAATTAGATTTGAAATGATGTACCTGCACAACTTGACACAAATAGCTTTCAAATGATCATTCAATTTGGCATGCTGAAACATTTAAAATAATATAAATACCACCCAGACTGCAGGTTGGAGGCTTTCCACCCAACCATGTTGCCAAAAATCAGTCATAAGATTATAAACTATTTACCATTCCATGAAGTAAAGATGCAAAGCAGATAGTACAACTCTTGCACTACAGCACGCTTTCAATGATCTTCAATTGTGACATGCGGAAACATTAAAGATGATATGAATTCTACTCAGACTCTGCAGATTGGAGGCTCTCCACCAAACCATGTTGCAAAAAACCAGTCATAACATTATATGTTATCTACCATGCCATGTAGTAAAGATGCAAAGCACATAGTACAACTTTTGCACTACAACACACTCCAAAAATGCTAGCTTGAAATCCATAATATCAAATTGCCTTCCGTGCTACTACAATTTTCTTGTCAGAATGCTTATATTCGGTTGCACTATATACTACTACCATTTATGCCAGTATTATTTGGAACATTTTCTAAGTCTATTTTTGTCAGAACATCAAACTTAAGTTGCCTTAAATAAGGTTAAGACATCTTACCGTTATGGACCATATGGGATGCAATCTAAAATTCCATTTGAACTAATTAAGCCGATAGGCTTCACTCCTTGGGAATCCTTGACCGGTTTGTCCGGATTTCTCGGTAGTCTTATGCCGATAAAAAGAGTTGCGATGCCGGAAAAGAACTCTATGGTTGTCCAGTTTCAGGTGTTTGCATATGAACGCTCTGGCAGCCACATAGGAAATAGCTGTCCTCATCAGCAGTTGACATAAAGTTGCATCGCCATTTTTTCCATAAATGTCAGCTCTTCCAAACAGGCGGCTGGGTTGAGTGAACGTGTAGACATTAAGGGATATGCTCATTCGTAGCCCGAACCTTGGATTTTGAAATAAAGGCATAATTACGGAGACTTGAAGTCTCCAACATCAGAGTCAATCTTCACCTTTGGCAAAGCACAAATTGTAACAATGGATTGTCCGTCAGAGCATCGATTCATACAGGTTGGACACCAAATCAGTAGCGGAATTCTCATGTCCACTCGGGCACTTAAAAAGGGATTCTAGCATACATATCGAGATGTGACAATTTCAAAGTTGATTCCGCAACCGTGGGGAAGCATGAAGAATGAACCGTTTCTGCCAAGTGTGTCCCTACAAAGGAGGCTATACTCGAGCCATTTATGAAGACAATACAGTCCCGAGAAGCTTTTAGTGGGTTTGGCGACATGATAATGAACCCCGCATGACCCGAGATGATAGGTGTACATCGTAAGAAATAAAGAAGCTGCATAGTGAAGCAAGATGAGATTGTGATAAGGCCAGCAATATAGTCTAACAAGAAGGCAAATGCTCAGGTTATATCATCTTAGCACCTAATTCCTGAATTCAATGATAACATATACACATCTCAGATTTATATTTCTCCTCATAAAAATTAATACACATGGGTACGACAAATTTGTTTCAGTTTGAGAAGTTCGATTGGCGATATAATCTAGACTTGGGAATATTTAATATCTCATGTGGATAACAGGAAGATTAATGAAACTGTCAGTTGATGTTTATCACTCTAGGAAGAACGATATTATGTTCTCAGATCAGAGGCTTGTGCAATGAATGATATCCATCACCTTTAAGCATTAGAGTGGCAAACAAAAGCCCTAAACCTAAAATCGCATAATGCGGAGGCACCAAGTTAAGGGCATGCGAATATGTGAATTCACAAGGGCAAATGATTTAACTTCCCGATATCGCAAAATCGGAGAGAAAGTCATAAACGGTTTGCGAAATTGCAACATCACGAGGTAAGTTTAATAACCACCCGAAAATATGAAATATTTAATCTCTAAAATAAATATATAATGAATGCTCAATTTTTTATTATAAAAAAATATCATAATAGAATTTGATATTAAAATTGAGTTTTATAAATTTAGAAGGATACATCGATTCGAATCAATGCATAATATATTTGTTTTCCTATTTACTATCAATGGTGTCATTCATGCCCGAGCAACAAATTCAATATAAGACGATCAATTAAAGGGGGAGAATTATAAACTTAAGATTACCATACTTACAAAATCCAATGATTATGGAATTGGAACAACCTAAGCAAACTACGGTTAGAGTAGATGGCCCATTTTTGAGATAGCGCATTTCATATAGAAACAAACATAATGGAGATATGCAAACACGATTGTAATTCATCAAATAAACATGCTCCATTATGTGATAGGTAATTATACATTTGATAACTATGAGCATTTACAAATGCCCAACCATTCAAAATCTAAAATATCAAATACAACCAATGTTTTTTTTAATTAAAAATAAAATATATTTTAGCTACAAAATCTAAATTTGTATAATGGACTGTGTGCCACTGATTCTTGAATTTTCAGTACCTTTTACCTGTAGAATATACAAACCTAAATTTCTCCTCGCGAATAATTGTGAGTAATCTAAATACTCATTGAAGTAGTGGCCTGAAACAATAGCAACAAAATTATACTATGGTTTCAATTAAATAAGGATTAAAAACTTGATTTAAAAATAATAATAGTTGCGGTGCCAAAGATGCAAATTATAAAAGGTCAAAGTTTTTGATTAAGGAAAATAGGTTTTGAAGGGAGCTTGAAAGCTTTTACAAATCATAAAATTTTCAATGAAGCCCAAACCAAACAAAACTACAAACCAAAGATGAAAAATGTTGCCC
Source organism: Cupressus sempervirens (assembly GCA_028749045.1). Taxonomy (NCBI): domain Eukaryota; kingdom Viridiplantae; phylum Streptophyta; class Pinopsida; order Cupressales; family Cupressaceae; genus Cupressus; species Cupressus sempervirens. The sequence goes on along the minus strand of CM053786.1, from coordinate 539,379,645 downwards.
AACAAGACACAGTGACTAGGGTGGCATCACAGATAATACAATACTCATCATACACACCATAGGTTTTGAATGGGCGCTTGAAGCCACATGGTAAAAAAAGAGGAATAGACAATAAATCCCTTATCATGTTAGACAACAAAAATACAATAGGCCAAAAGAGCCAGGAAAACCAATGAAAGGGACAACCACAACTCAAGCTTTCTCTTTCGATCCCAACTTTTGAGAACGTAAAGCCATATCAAAAGGAGTAGAGGGCTTGACCTTTTTTCCTTTAACTGTGGTCCATCCATCCTCCACCAAATCAGTTGCCTTCTGCCAAACAAAGTCAGCAACACCATAACCATCCCCTAAAACCCCTGCAGTCGGGGAACAAACCGCAATAGAAGAATGATCAATAACATCTAGAGATGGGGCAACGATATCTAGAGACAAAGTCGTAGGTGGGACAAAAGTCGAATCGCCAGAGACAGAATCCAGACGAGGGTGATCAGAAGATGTCTCCACTGTAGGGACAATGATGCCATCAGAAACAACAGTCGAGTCCACCACCAAAGTGTCTTGAGAAGAGTCACCATTCTCAACAGAGGAATCTTTTTGAACCATGTAGTGATCATCTGAAATGCCCTTCCACCAAGAAGGAGACTTCTTTGGTCTAGATTTTTCAGAAGAGCAATGGGCAGCAAGGGGATCGGTCTTGTGGCATATCCTACATCGGAAAGGGATGCCCTCATAATCAAGAAGCTGGTTCCAAGGGCCATGCGAAGATTTCAACTTAATCATTTCAGGGAGTCCCTTGGAGACGTCAATCTCAACTAGAGTATGGGCATACGTCATCTTAAACACATTGGAAGATGCAATATCTACCAACAAGAAGTCCCTGAGGGCTTCCCCCACTGCCTCCAAGATAGAATCCACCCAAAGGTGAAGGGGGAGATTTGACAACTTGACCCATAAAGGGATCTTATTAAAAGATTCTGTCGATAGGTCAAACTCTTATACCAAGGTTTAGCCATAAAGGGAAACTTCTCCCCCCATGAGAAAACATGATGCAGGATGGCATTTCTATCTTTAGTAGTTTCAAATTTCACAATGAAAAAACCCCTTGTAACAGGGTATATCTAAGTTGTATCTGAAATGAATGGCTTTCAAACACAGGTGAGCCAGACGTGCAGCTCTAGCAGAGAGGGCCAAAAACCCTTAAAACGAAAGATAGTAGCATTGGATGAGAGATCATCCACATAAACAAAGACCTCATCAACAATATCTGGCTCTAAATCAATCATTATTGGGTTACTGACTGCAATTGGCATAGCATCTTGAAACCCCGAACACACAAGCTACCCTCTAATGCCTGCCTCATAAGCGGCAACATCAACGTAAGATATTGTAGATCTGCCAACACCATGAGGCGGAGACATCGTGGAGAGACCACCAATCGATTGCGACCCAACCCCAATGGACGAGTTAAGGAGGGAATGGACCCTTGCTAGGGTAGAGCCACGAAAGTTAGAGTCAGGGGCAGTCGATAGAAAAATCGACCCGAGTCCCCTAGCCTGAACAACTACAGTCACTAGCGCAGAGACGAAAGCCTGATTGAGATGAGGCCTAGAAGTGAAGAGGGCCATGGATGCAGACTTGGGTAGCAAAATGGACGTGGGCACCATTATGGTTTTAAAAAAATGTTGTTGCCATCGTAATTATAAAAGGTCAAAGTTGAATTACAAAGTTGCATAAAAATGTGAGTTTTGATATAACAATGTTTTTATTAGTATCTCTAATTCTACCCTAAGTTATAGGAACTACATTCATATAAGGATTGATAAGTTCATGTATGCATCAAGATGGTGTAAAGGAAAGTGGACACCACTGAAAAAAGTAAAAAATATAACAATCATACCCTGGCCAAGTTATGAAATCTTTAGCCAAGCGTAGTGAAAAATAATATTGAAAATGAATTTGAGAATGTTTAAACTTCTCCAAAACCTGATCAAGTTTAACAAAACTAAAAAATTATTCAAAACCTGGTTAGGTTTAAAAGAACTAATATATCTTTTGAAGGGTTGTGGGTTTGGCCATTTCCAACGCCAAAATTGTTAGGAATAACTTTTTTGCCCAAGATCTTACGGTAGATTCATGTTAGATGAAATGGGATACACATCCCAATGAGAATAGTAAAAGAGGCCACACGAAGAAACCCAAGTTGAAAGGCATCAAGTACAACAACATGGCACCATTTCACAATATGTACACATGCACGAAAACATGATTGTCACTACGAAGATGGAAGTGACCTTATATATATATATATATATATATATATATATATATATATATATATGTCCCAATGCATATTCCCCCCACCACTTCTCCCTTGTTCCATTGTGAGAAACACATTGTTAGCAAGTCTACTTTGTCCACCCAACCACATTCACCACACCAATAAGTGCCACTTTCTTCTTACTAAGTCTATTGCTAATTATCTAAAGCCAATTCTCTTCGTTTCTAGATATATGACGTCTTTCTTACTAATCAATTGTACGTTTGTTTGATTGAATAAATCATCATGACCTTTTTTCTTAAATCAATGAATAATTATTGTTCTTTAATATCCCACTTAAAAAAATTATTATAAGTTTTGATAAGTTTTGATTGATAAGGTAATAGAGCAAAATGCAGTAAGGAGAGAGTGGGAAAACAATGAAGAGAACTGTTTCTTTCAGAATAATAATTCAATAATGGTTATGAATGGGATTCATTGTCACCATTAATTTGGGAAGGGCTCGACATGTGCATTGTTTACGATTGTTCTTTGCTTGGGTGTTACTTCTTAAATTTAGATATATATGAGATTTCACCATACATTCAAAAGAGGTGAGAGATTCTTTGTGCATTGCAAATGATGCCAATTATAGCCTTTCTCTTCTTCGCCATCGCTTTGCTTTTGTTGTTGCTCGAGCTTGTAAACCCTAGATTGATGGTTATGACTTGAACCGCTATTTTGACAAAACCTAACCAAAAATATTTGTAGATCCCTCTACCCGTTGTTGTTAGGGAATATGATATTCTATAGCTAGAAAAATTTATAAGTCAAATATTGAAAATATTTTATAACCTTTGCGTCAATCTTTGAAGTTGTAATCTTCCTTAAGAAGATCATAAAGTTTCATTCAAAATGCTAAGGAATAAACTCACTATTTTTTAAGTTTTAAAAAGAAAATAAAAATTATAAAGCTCTTTTTGAAAATAAATTCACAAAGTTATTATCAAAGCTACCTAAAGTAAAGTTGCAAATTTTGTTATTACTCATCTAGTTATAGGTAAAGAAAATAATCATTCTTATTTCTCAAAGTTAGTTTTGTATATATTAATGTTTTTAAAAATAATTTCATGTTAAGTATTTTGAACTAGAATTACAAATATTATAGTTAAGGTTATGTTATGATTGTAAAATATTGATAACCGTATTAGAATACAATATTTCATTTTCAAAACCTTCATGTCCAGTGTATGGCAATGAATATTCTATCTCCTCCATTTCTACTAAATACACTTTAATGTCCCTCCAAAATTATTACCTCCAAAAGTTGGGTTTTTAATTTTGTCAGGACAAAATGATTTTGCTGAGCCAAAACTGAATATCTAGCTTCCACTGAAATTCAAAAGGAAAATCCTTAGTGGTTTTATAGAAAATTAGAATGCACAAAGAAGGGACAAGAAAGGACTGCACAATTATATATGTTCAATTTGGCTTTTTCCCTATGAATATATATTTTTTAAAGTTTAAAATTATAGGAATGCACTGCATATG